>CM024724.1:5716438-5748341 GCA_014182545.1 Eucalyptus globulus
AACGAACCAGTGCTGCAAAGAGATCTTTCAATCGCATTTTTGAAATCATTTTCAATCCAATTTGCATTGGAGCAAGTGTTCTGGAGCGAAGCTGAGATAAGTGTCTAAAGAGTTTGGTTATTAATGCAGAGTATAGCAATTGTCCTTTTTCTTTCATGACTGTTCTATACATATGCAGAATGATGGTGTGAGGAAGTGAAAAAATAACACCATTGCAGATCGCCCACATCATCTTTGCTTCAAATATGAATACATCAGTTTTTTAGGTTGTCTTGGGTCTGATGCAGTTGATAACTATCTTGTGTAACAAGATATTCGAAGCAGGCATTCTAAAGTAAGTAATATTGCCACTAGGAATCCTATCCCATACTAGAAACCTTGTGGCCTGCGCATTAGACACATTAATAGGCAGGAACCCACTCATTTCTACACCCAACAAGTCAACCAAGAGATTCACTTCTACATCAAAAACTCTGTCACACATAGTAAACTCAATATGAGTGGGATCCAAAACAAACATATTAGAGTAAAAGTATGCCGTTAATTCAGGATATGCCTCTGACGTTTCTACACAGAATTTCTCCAACTGAAGTTTGGCAAACTTTTCCTTCATGTTAACCTTGATGGAATCTAGAAAATCAAAATCCATAGTGCGAGGGTTGATAACCCCTCTGTTCAGCATTTGAGCAAAAACTTTCTTATGCTCTTTTGAATGAAACAGTTTCATCCTTTCTCCAATGATTTCAACCGCAACTCCAATCTTGGGTTGGAAATTCTTAAAGATCCTTTCATCATCATCTTTGTTTTCAAGCTAATTTTCAAACCCAAAATGAGGATCGGAAGGAAAGTTCAAAAATTCATTTTCTGTAGTTCCAAGTTCTACTAATCCTAACCGTTCCATGGCTCGCAAAAATAGGGTTTCATTCCCATAGTCATTTTCTTTCTAAAAATTACTTATGAAGTCCATAGGACTTCCTCCCTTCTTCAAAAAGTTATAATGTTTAAGAAGTACCTCAGGCCTTCTCACATAAATGAAGGTTGCATCCTGAGTAACTTCTTCATCTGAGCAGCGAGAAGAGCTTCGAGGTGAATCTTCTCGGTCATATCAAAATGAGTTGGTCCTTCAGGAACATTCCGAGGCCCTCGACTAGCAATCCGTGAAGGTTTCCTTTAGAATGACATTGAAGCAAACTTGGAAGACTTCAACGACATGTTTGTGTAGGATTTAGTAGGAAATTTGCAGAGAGTTTGAGAGAGGATTCAAGAGAGATGAGGGTTTGAGAGTTAGGGTTTGAAAACAACTGCAATCGTAAGAAAATTTTTGAGAGATTTAAAGAAATTGAAATAAGACAGCTGAATCATCATAAAGGAAAATACCTTTTCAAAAAATTCAAAAAGATAACTGCCAATAATAAATTCAAAAATAGCAAGGAAACTACAATTTCCAAAAATAAATAAGGCAGGCAGTAAATTAAGAATAAACATACCTATTCATTTTGGAAAGAAACTTACACGCCAAAAATTTAAATTATAACTACCTGAGTCTGAAGGATTTTCAAACATATGCAAAATACCTTATGTTGATCCGTTGAGTTTGCATGAACATAAACTTTAGTCAAATGGAAGAGTGATGTTTAGCTTCTCACAAATGGACTCAAATAATCCTTTCTCCAAAGGTTTAGTAAAAATATCTACTAGTTGATTCTTTGAATCAATGAATTTAACATTGATCTTGCCATTTTGAACATGATCTCTAATAAAGTGATGATGAATTTCAATGTGCTTTGCTCTTAAGTGAAGAATTGAATTTCTGGTAAGATTGATAGCAATTGTGTTGTCACATCTGATTTCAGTGCATGATTTTTCTATTCCAAAATCTCTTAGTTGTTGTTTAATCCACGGAATTTGTGAACAACAACTTCCAAGAGCAACATACTCTGCTTCTATTGTTGAAAGAGCCACAATATTCTGCTTTCTTGAAAACCAAGACACTAACATTTGTCCTAGCAGTTGACATGTCCCTAAGGTACTTTTCCTGTCAACTCTACAACCAGCCAAATCAGCATCAAATAATCCAAGTAAAGTAAAGTCTCCTCCTTTGGATACCACAAACCTAGCTTTGGATAAGTCGCAATATATTTTATGATACGTTTAACAGCATTAAGGTGTGACTCTTTAGGATCAAATTGAAATCTAGCACATATACACACATTGAATAAAATATCTAGTCTAGAAGTAGTTAGATAAAGAAAAGAACCAATCATGCTTCTATATAGCTTTTGGTCAACTTTCTTTCCACCTTCATCTTTGTCAAGCTTTGAAGAACTTGACATAGGAGTCTCTGTTTTCTTGCAGTTTTCCATTCCAAACTTCTTAATAACATCTCTAGCATATATTCTCTTGATGAATGAATGTTCCTTTCTTCGATTGTCTGACTTGTAGACCCAGAAAGAAAGTTAACTCTCCCATCATACTCATTTCAAATTATTCCTACATAGTCTTTGAAAAATTTTTTGCTCAAATTTTTGTTAGAGGATCCAAAGATTATATCGTCTACATATATATGAACAAATAGGAAATTTTTTTCTTCATTTTTGATAAACAAGGTTGTGTCAACCTTCCCTTTCTTAAAACCATTATTTATCAAAAACATACTTAGCCTCTCATACCAAGCTCGAGGTGTTTGTTTCAGACCATACAACGCCTTCTTTAGTCTATAGACCAAGTTTGGTTTTCTAGGATCTTCAAATCCTGGTGATTGTTCCACATAGACTTCTTCTTGTATAAAACCATTAAGGAAGGCACTTTTGACGTCCATCTGGAATAACCTGAAATTATGAAAACATGCCTATGCAAGTAATAGTCTAATTGCTTCTAATCTAGCTATAGATGCATAAGTCTCATCATAGTCTATCCCTTCCTCCTATGTGTATCATTTTGCAACAAGCCTTGCTTTGTTTATAGTTACTTTGCCCTTTTCATCCATCTTTTTCATTAAAAAAGAAACTACTTCATTCCAATCACAGATTTTCCTTTTGGTTTAGAAACTAGCTCCCAGACATTGTTGATATTGAATTGTCTGAGTTCTTCCTACATAGCTTCTATCCAACTTTCATCAAACAGTGCTTCTTCTACTCATTTTGGTTCTATTTCTGAAATAAGTGCTATTGCACTAGAATCTTCTTTTGCCTTGGATCTGATGTGGATTCCTTCTTCTAAATTGCCAATAATGAGCTCTTTAGGATGACTTGATTTGTGCTTCCAGTTGTTATTCAATTTGTCATGTCCTGTTGAAATCTGTTGATCATCTGTTTCTTTCCAATCTTCTGACTTCTGTTCTGCTTGACCTTGATCTTCAGAAGATTGACGTTCTCTTGGGGAATTAGACTTTATTAGGTCTAAAACTAGTTCAGACTCATCAAGTTGAGTCTAATCTGGTTGAATCTGACTACTTTCCTAAAATCTGACATTCATAGATTCTTCGATAGATTGAGTATTCTTGTTGAAAACCCTATAAGCTTTACTTGATGTAAAGTACCCAAGAAATATTCCTTCATCTGATCTTTCTTCAAATTTTCCAGCTTGATCATTTGCATTCTTCAAGATAAAACACTTATAGCCAAATACATGAAAGTATGAAATGTTTGGCTTCTTCCCTTTATATACTTCATAGGGAGTCTTCTCTAAGATTGGCCTTAAAAATACCATGTTAATTATATAACAGGCAGTTGAAACTGCTTCTGCCCAAAAACGAGAAGAGATTTTACTTTCTATAAGTAGAGTTCTGGCCATCTCCTGTAATGATCTATTTTTCCTTTCCACAACTCCGTTTTGTTCTGAGTATACGAAGAGGAGAAAACATGTTGAAGACCAGGCTCATCACAAAACTTTGCAAAGTCTTGATTTTCAAATTCTCCTCTATGATCAGTCTTTATGCTTGAGATAACATAAACTTTCTTGTTCTGAACTTTCTTGGCAAACTTTGAAAAGTAAGTAAAAGTTTCAGACTTACTTGCTAAAAAAAGACCCAAGTGATCTTGAATAATCATCCACAATTACTAAATAGTATTTCTTTCCACCAATACTCTAAGTTCTTGTTGGTCCAAAAAGATCCATATGAAGAAGTTGCAAAACACGATCGGTAGAAACTTGATTTATTGGTTTAAAGGAACTTCTAACCTATTGAGTACACAATTCAGACTTTTGATAAGCCATTTTGGGAAGACCTCGAACCAGCTTCTTAGAAGAAAGTTTGACAATCTGTTTCATATTCACATGTCCAAGCTTGTGATGCCAGAGGTTTGCTTCATCTTGAATTGAAATGAGGCATTGAGAGCTCTCTAGACTTATGTCCATAAGATACCATGCCTTCTCCCAGTAAATGATTGAACAGATCTTGACTAACTCCAAAGAAAATATCTTCTTGAAAATTGATTATGAAACCTGTATCACATAGTTGACTTATGCTCAAGAAGATTATAATTTAAGCCTTTTACCAGTGAAACGTTGTTAATGATTAGACTTCCAATCTTCATTGTTCCAAATCCAATGATCTTTCCTTTGTTGTTCCTACCAAAAGATACATTTCCTCCTTTTTGTCTTTTAAGCTTTATGAAATTGCTCGAATCTCTTGTCATATGCCTAGAACATCCACTATCCAAGTACCATTTTTTTTCTTCTGATAATAACCTACAGCCAGAATGAGGTCTCAAGTTTTCTTTGGTACCCAAATTTTCTTGGGTCCAAGGGAGTTAGTGTTAAAAACAACCTTTGCATAATCCTTTCTAACAAATCTCCAAACTTTAGGATATTCATTCTCAAAATGTTCTAAGCTATTACACCTAGAACATTTGAGAGCACTCCGCCAACAAATTTTACAAAAACTTTTTTTAAAATGATTTTTGTAAAGAGATTTTGGAGGTCTTTGTTTGAGTCTTTCTTTCACTTTGGGAAAATCAATTAAACAAGGTGTTTCATTATTCATACCTAAATCAGATTTATTAAAATAGGGTATGAGCTGAAAGAATTTTCTCTAACTTTTCTCATCCTTTAGAAAAAAATTTGGAAATATCTGAAATCTCCTTTTTTTTAAACAAGCATTTTCCTTTGAAAGAGAGTCAGCATTTTCTTTCAAACTATCAAAATCACTTTTCAAATTTTCAAACTTTTCTCTCCAAGAGTCATCCTATTGCCTGAGCTTAGAATTTTCCTTTTTTCAATTCGGAAATCCTTTTAAGAGAAGATTTGAGGTTGAGGCAAAGTTCATCTATATACTTAGAAACCTTAACAGGAATCTCTGAGTGACTTACCTCAATTTCCTTGTCATAATCTGAATTTGTGTCTGATTCTGAATCTAAGTCTGATTCTTAGTGAGCTATCAGACAGATATTTGCAAATTCCTCTTCGCTTTCCTCACATTCGGTGTCACTCCAGATTTTGCTTTGAGAGCTTTCTTATACTTCTCATACTTCCCTTTCTTCTTTTTCAGCAAGGGACAATTAGGCTTGATGTGTCCCTTTTTGTTGCACTCGAATCATATTACATCTTTGCTTGTTTCAACATCTTCCATTGGTCTTTTCTGGAAATTTTGCTTGCTTTGCTTCTTCCAATTCAGCCTTCTTCCTTTCCTATTTAGTTTTCTGAATTTCTTTATCATCAGGGCCAGTTCCTCGTCATCCATGCCATCGTCTGTATCTGTGTCATCAGAATCAACATTAGATGTTAGTGCAATTGATTTCTTACCTCTTGGATCTTCCTCATCATTGATCTACTCCACTCCGTACGATTGAAGCGTTCCTATCAGTTCATCAATAGAAAGAGGCACGATCCTTTGAGTCTCTCTGATTGAAGTCTTCACATGATTCTAGTCCTTTGAAAGTCCATGTAGTAATTTGTTTACTTTCATTGGTCCTAAAATTGGTTATCCTTGATAATAAGGGTGAGCGCGGTTACCGGGTAGAACCGAGAACCGAAGAACCGCACCGGAGGGTCTGGTTCGGTTCTCGGTTCTAAAGAGACCGGTTCCAGTTCCTAGTTCTCTTTTTCTAGGAATCGGAACCGGTTGGGTTCAAAAAAGAAACCCTAAACCCCTCTCCCCTCACATGATTTCCCCCTTCTGCTGATTCTTCCCCCTTCCCCTTTCTCTCTCTCTCTCTCTCTCTCTCTCTCTCTCTCTCCCTTTTTCCTCCTCACGTAACTTCCTGCCCCCTTCCCCCTACTTTTTCTTTTCTTCTCTCTCTCTCTCTTCTCTTTCCCCCTCTCTCGGCCGAAACCCCCCCATTCTTCTTCTCTTCTTCTCTTCTTCTCTTCTTCTTCTTCTTCTTCTTCTTCTTCTTCCTTCCTCTTGCTTAGGGGTGAGCACGGTTCCCGGGTAGAACTAGGAACCGAAGAACTAAACCTGTGGCATCCTAAAATTTCATAACGAACCCTGGATACACTACGACCTATGGCGAGATGATGGAAGCATTAATGACTATATTATAATCATTAGACCAATGGATTACAATTAAGCAAAGGCCGAGCATTGAATGGACTATTGTTTTGTTGGAAATGTATCCTATGTCCATATGTGATCGAGGATTGTACTAAAGGATAAATTGATAAGAAATTTTCTATACTTGGCCGTGTACCCTATGGCCATGTGAATATTTGTGATTATGTAATTATAAGTGGGGATTAAAGTGGAAAAATAGGTGCAAGTGTGGGCTGGACACTTAAGGCCCGAAACAGCCCAAAGCAGCCCACCATTTCCCCCTATTCGGTCGACCAAGGCCCGACCCAAATTTGTCCACCTCCATGCATGAAGTTTGACAAGTGGCGAGAGGGATTCTATAAGTGTCGCTGCCCCTATTGCTTCACCGAAAACCTCCATGCAAACCTAATGATTACAAGCAATTAAGAAAATAAAAGAAAAGGGGAAGGGGGCAGAGTGACCGAAAGAATGACCGAGAGAAAGAGAGAGGGGTGAGGGTGTTTCGGGGAGGGGAAGAAGGAGACCAGCCGCGCCGTGCGTGCGCCTGCTGTTGCCATCGACACTGTCGATCGAGCCGCATTCAAAGTCCTCAAATCGCTGTTGTGCTTGCTGTGATTTCGTTGGATTTAAGGCAAGTGAAGTCCATTGATCTACATTTTGCTGTGCTGTGGTAGTCTAGTGGAATGTGGTAGATTATGGAGATGTTTGAATCTTGATGCTGGATGTTGGAATTTCGAAAGTATAGGAGTAGTTCTTCAAGCTAGTAAACTGTTTCATGGAAAAACAGCTTGATCTTTGGCAACTCCGTGAATTTTATACAATTATCTAGTTGAAATTTGACTTCGTGTTCCTGATGAAAGTTGTAGATGACATCTTGAGGAGTAACACACTAAAATTGGAGAAGAAACGGACAAGTATTGGTCGGTGAAACGTTTTTCTTTGAAAGTGTTAGATCTGGAAACTGTTACCGAGGGTTAAGGAAAGTTATAGTGATTATATCTTTTGATCTATCATGAATCCGACTTCGAGTTCTTCACAAAACTTTTACCTCTAGCTTCTATCTATAACATATCAAAATTGCAGAATTTTCTGAGTTCATTTTGGGGGTTATACCGAATTTGTTATTAAAAATGTGCAATAGTGATGTTTTAAGTTTTATGGCTGTGATTGTATGGACCATTGCGACCCATGCGAAGTTTTCTTGACTTAGAATCCTTCATGAAACCTTTTTCTCTAGGACTCATTTACAACATGTTAAATTTTCATAATTTATTAAGATCGTTTACTAATATTTCCAGAATTTCAATATGGAGTGCATTCTGTTTTATCCGAGAAACTGTTTTATTTTAAGAACAAATGAATTGCTTTGTAATCTGAAATGTCTTCATTTTTTATTTATACAATGGATGTGGTGACATTAAGCATATCATATGGCATCAAATGTTATTTTCAAAGTGAGACATATATGTGAATATATCATGATGTTAATGATACCGTCGAACGGCTGTGACAACGATGCCCCGGGAGTGTCGAGATGCCCGGAGGTGTGTGCCAGATGTCCTCGGGAGTTTCGAGATGCCCGGAGGTGTGTGTCGGAGGTCTCGCGATGGCAAGTTGGGTGCGAGAGCCAGGAGGGATGCAAATATTGGTCCCTAGGATGAGATCCTTTTGAATATCAAAATGGGAAATGAATCATGCGCATGTGTGTACATATGGCATGGTGCATGAATTGTCTATGAATTCGAGTTGGTACAATTGGGCATTGGAAATGTGGTTATTAAGGCATCGAATGGATCTCATGGAGATATACGCATGATTGCATGGATGATGTGAATCATGCGCATGTGTGTGCATATGGCACGGAACATAAATTGCTTATGAAATTGAGTTGGTACTATTTGGCATTGAAAATGTGATCATTAAGGCATTGAATGAATCTTATGGAGATATATGCATGATTGCATGGATGATATGTGCATTACACATGATATCTTGGTTGTCTTGCTTGTTGCATTATGTAGTTTGATGGATCTTTACTGCTGAGTGGTTGTACTCACCCCTTTTTGGGGACTAACATTTCAGATTGAGAGATGCCTCTGTTACCTGTCACACGTGGCACTTTTTATAGCATCCCAGTTGATGTTGAGTGCTCGTGTTCGGAGCACATCTGTGTTGGTGTTCGAGGATTGGTATTCGTCCGTGTTCGAGTCTTAGTCATGTATGACGTGGGTCTACCTGATGGCCCCGTGGTACAGGAGTTCCTGTCTGTGCATGTTCGTCACGACGAGATCATGATGGGGATGCTACCGTCGCCGCCAGCCGATGGACCGAGCTGGGTGTGACTGTGCGTGTGATGGGTAGTGGATGACACTTTTTAGATGGCCGACACTGAATGATGGACCGTTGTACATGACTTGCTGTGGGGTTGGGTACTTTTGGTTATAGCCGAGCTTAGTAAAGCCTTGGCCTTTTAATGTACCGACTCATGATGTCCATCAAGTTATGTAAATAAAAGTGGTTCGGCTCTAACTTATATATAAAGTGTGTAGTTGGTGTGCATTGCATTATTTAGTTTGAGTATGGGTTAGGGAGATATCGAATATGCTTCCATTATATGAACTGCGATAGGACCAATTTAAATAATACAAACCCCCAGGACTTATGGACCCACTATAATTCAATGGTATCAGAGTGACATGTTATTAGGACAAGTGAAGGGTAAACGAACTGTGGCAACCCTAACGGATCGGGGGCCGTTTCGAGGGTGCCACAGAACTGGACCCTACCGTTCTCTGCCTCTGCCTGTTGCCAACGCCACTTGCCCTCGACGCAGCCACCGGACACCGCTAGCCCTCAACGCCGCCGCGGACGCCGCTCGCTACCGGTCGCCTACGCTCGTCTCACCCTTGCCTCCTGCTCCCTTGACACCGTCACCCCTCTCTTGCCTCGCTGCTCAGCCGCTCGCCGTCGACACCGCCAGTGGATGCCGCTCGCCCCCTTAGTGGAGGCCGCTCGCCACTCGCGCAGCCGCCCCAACGCTGCTCACTCGGTCACCCTCGACGCTGCTCCCCGACGCCACTCAGCCAACCGCCCCCAACACCGCCGCCCCGGTCGGCCTTTGACACTACTCACCAGCCGACGATGCTTGCCCCAAGTCTTTGTCTCGATATGCTTGTAAGGAAGCTAATTTGGATGGTTTAACTTGGAGATTATGATTCATGGGCACTTGAGTTGGGTTTTCAAGTTGGCGATCGACATTTGCATTTTGCTTTGTGATTTTTGTTTTGTGATGAGGCATAACTTGTCTAGTTCGTGTCAAGTAGATCTGATGGGACTTGTAATACTTATGCGATCTGATTATACTTGTTTTTTTATGAAGCACATTTATGAGGTGAGCTGTTGATCCACCGCCCCTTCCTCAAATAAAAGGATGGGATGTGTTTTTAAGTCATGACCAAGCAGCTTTGCTCGTCTTGTACTGAATTTTCATTTTTTAGGGGAGGGGCCCTTGTTGCTGATGTTACATCCTGTAATCAAGCCATAACTACTTAAGAATTTGTAGTTGACTTGATTAACAATCTATCTGCATCTCTTTTGATTTTTATGCTGTTATTTTTTGTCCTTCACACAATATGTTTGATTGATATCTACCATGCGGTTTGGTTACACAGAAGCATTTGAGTCGCATTATTTACCTAAAAGATTTTGGTACAGTAAATGTATCGAACCCTTGAGAGGATAATGGCATGTCTTCTGTTCTTTTTTCTCTTATGAAATGTCACTCTAGCTTTTTATTATTCCATCAAGTCCTTAATTGTGAGCTATTTTAGAGTTGGAGTAGATGATGAAGAAGAAGGATCTTTTGGTTTTTATGGATGTCTCCATTGATGGGGACCCTGCTGAAAGAATGGTTTTTGAGGTACTCATTTGTGAATGCGAATCTTAAATTTTTTTAACATCTATATGCCCTCAGTTATTGCATTTCTTTTGAAATTTCCTGCGGATTCTTAACAATCCTTATATGTTGACTGGCTTTCTTGTGAATCCGGTTCAATAGCGTTTTCCTGAAGTTGCTCCAAAGACGACAGAAAATTTTCGAGCACTCTGTACTGGAGAGAAGGGAATTAGCCAGAAGACACGGAGGCCACTGCACTTGAAGGGGTCATTTTTCCATCGGATCATTAGAGGCTCTATGGCTCAGGTATGTTTGTTTGTTCATGTAAGAGCTTTGTTCTAGAGAAAGTTTGGCCTTTATGGTTATGTAAGGCTAAATAGGTTCTTTTTGGTCGATTACCTTTCTTTATGCTATAGGATACGGGGTTGATGCTCACGACTGCTTTTCTTGTGATATAGTTTTAAGGTTGTACTTACCATGTTGTCCACCCTTTGATCTTTTCTTTGGTTAACATTTCACATACATTTCTTTGAATATTATCTTTCTCACCATTGGATTTTTCATTGATTTTTTGTTATTTTTCTTTTTCTTTGCTTTTTGCAGGGTGGTGATTTTCACAAAAGAGATGGTAAGAATTTTTTTCATGGCTGTCCAATTTGTTTGTTTGTTTGTAATTTCACTCGTCTTCCATGGTTGCTTTTGAGGCCTAAACTTTGGATTTGCTTGTTATGTGGTAATTTATTGTTTTTTTTTTTTTGTCTTTGGTTTCTGTTATGTGCATCTCGTTGATCAAGATGGACAACGCTACAAATTGCTACAGGTTAACAGGCCAATGGCCATTATATGTGATTACGTGCATATACGCGACCTGTTTACTTATTAGTTAGTTTGGATGAGTCTAGTACGTGTCACTACACATTCATCACACCAATGCGTTCTTTTGAAAGCTATGTTACCTTTGAATCTCAACAAAATGTTGTTGGGTTTTGAATTAATAGTGTAATGTTCTTTTATGGACATAGAAGCTTTGGTTTGTCTCTTTCCTTCTTCGTTATAGTTCAAATCTAAAAATGAAAAAAAAAAAAAAAAAAAAGAACCTGTTGGAACCTGGAACCGACCCTGGAACCTGTTCGGGGTCGGTTTCAGGGTTCTTGGTTTCCCGAGGTAGATTCCGGGTTCCAAAAAATGAGGAACATGTACCCGATGGTAGGTTCCGGGTTCCAGAATCAACTGAACCGAACCGGAAACCGCTCACCCCTACTTGATAAGACAAGCCATTTATAATTTCTATGAAGCGACTGAACATATCACTAATAGACTCTCCAGGTTTCATTCTAAAGGACTCATATTGTCCAAGTAAAATGTTTATATTTGTCTCCTTCAAACGGTCAGTACCTTCATAGGTAACGTGAAGCCTATCCCAAACTTCTTTTACTGTTTCACATGAAGAGATTCTATTATATTCAGTGGGAGATAATGCACAATATAAAGAATAAATAACTTTAGCATCAAGAACCTATCTCTTGGTAATTTCAGCTTGAATAGCTTCTTCAACATCTTTCTCTATCACTTCTTTTCCTTTGTCTAAAGTTGATGCTGCCTTTGGATTGATTCCTCTTTCAACAACATCCCATTCCAGAGGATCTTTGGATCTTAGGAATGCCTTCATTTTGTTTTTCCACGCATTGTACTCTTTTCCATCGAAATAAGGTGGTATGGTGTTGCTCTGTCCTTCAACAAATCATGGGCCAAGATACTAGCCATAGAAGATATTTAGCTTAGAAGTAAAAACACTTCAATAAAATAAGCACCGCAGCTCTGATACCAACTGAAAGTGCTAGTATTACCACTTAAAGAGGGGTGAATAGGTGTAAAAACAAATTTGGCCAATAAAAGAAATAAAATTTATTTTCTCAAACAATGTATAATTAACATTAGACTTCTAAGTTCTATTCTGATTCAACTAAGATATTTTGGAATTTAGCAGGACACAGAAAAAAAAATCGCAACAACCAAATAAAAGGAGTTAAGGAAAGAAAAAATTGAACACAAAATTTATAGTGGTTCAGCTTAGATCAAACCTACATCCACTCTCCCACGCTGACAGCTTTCTGGCTAGATTCCACTATGAAATCAAAAGAGAATTATAGAGATTTGAGTACGATAACTCAGTGAAGAGTTTCTTTCTCTCTCACTAAGTCACTCCTTTGTATTTATCTCTCTTTTGAGTACAATTGCAAGCACTATCGGTGAAGAACAAGCAGTTGGAAAAGCTTCAAACTTTGGAATTTTAATTCTCACGCTCTATCTCAAATGAACTGAATGACCTGCTTAAATACTCCTCCATGACTTTCTAACCGTTGGCACTTTCCAGAGGAATTTCTTCCAATCAATCTGTTAGATAGAATCAATTAAGGAAATCTTGTAGTCGTTTGAAGATTGAGGTGAAAATCAATGATCCTGCTCACCTATACAATCAGAATCTAGATTTCCATAAGCAGATGCTTTCCAAAAATGAACTTGTCTTCGAAATTGATTTCATCAATCCGTGATTGATTTCATCAATATATTTAGAAAAGATAAGTGAGATTCTCCACCAGAAAGCCAAATATGTCTTGATCGTACTGAATCCTAGTTGGAAGATCAATAAGCTTGAGTCTGATTATGTCTTCATTCTGTTAGAGAAAACTCCGTATTGTTTTGAAGCTGACAAAACTTTTCCTAACAGTCTAGTCTGAAGGGTTGCAGACTCAAATGTCAAAGTCTGAAGACTGTGAAGATCTCAAGACACAAATGTTAAAGTTTGAAGACTATTAGACTTTAAACTCAAAGTCTGACCTCACTAATAGATTTTAGACCGACGAAAGAAGATTTATCCGGATGCGAGTTTATCTTCAAGGATTCGATTCGTATGTTTGTGGAAGTTATCACGGCTGAAAATAGCACCTTGTGATCATTCATTGGAATCAATTTGGATAATCAGATCTTTTGAATGACGAAGTTTACTTGGAAGGTTTTACTTATGGAAACCAAAATCATGATTGTATAGGCAAACAGGATTGATGGGCTATCATCACATTCCTTAAATGACTCGAAATCTCCTTGATTGATCCTATACAACGGGTAGATTGGAGGAACTCTTTTGGAAAGTGCCAACGGTTATGAAGGCATGGAGGAGTATATAAGGAAGACTCTCAAGTTGTTCAAGTGTGTGCGTGAAAGAAAAAATTCCAAAGTCTGAATCTCTTAGTTCTTTGTTTCTTCAATCGTTGAGCTTATATTGTACTCAAAAGAGAGAACGAATATTCGTGAGACCTTAAAAGAGTGTAGTAGAGTCTCTACATTATGCAGTCGAGGACGTAAGACTGTAAAAACTCTTTTCATTCATAGTGAAATCCAACCAGTGCGCTGTCAGTGTGGGAGAGTGGACGTAGGCTTGATCTAAGCCGAATCACTATAAACCTTGTGTTTCCATTCTCTTTCCCTGAACTCCTTACTTTAAATTCGTAGTTTTATATAACTGCTCGTAGTTGTTTGCATCTTCAGTCTATTACTTTCTAAAAACAATTTGATTTACTAAGTCTTGCAAAATTTCTATTAACACCTATTCACCCCCTCTAGGTGTTGTTACTAGCCTTTTCAATTGGTATCAAAGCTTGTGCACTCATTTTGTTGAAGTGTTTTTACTTCTGAGTTAAAAATCTATGGCTAGTATTTTGGCTCCAGGTTTGGTTAAAGGCCAAAGCAACACCAGACCTCCCTACTTTGATTAGAAAGAATATAATGTCTGGAAAAACAAGATGAATGTATTTCTAAGATCGAAAGATCCCCTGGAATGGGATGTGGTAGAAAAATGGATCATTCCTAAAGCTACATCAACCTTAGGGAAGGAAGTTGCAGATGCTGGAGAACTGACACAAGCAGAAATAACCAAGAGACAAGCTCTTAATGCTAAAGCCATCTACTCTTTATATTGTGTTTTATCTGCTACTGAGTATAATAGAATTTCATCTTGTGAAACAACTAAAGAAGTCTGGGATAGATTGCACGTCACCTATGAAGGAACTGATCAAGTTAAAGAAACAAAGATTAATATTCTACTCGGACAGTACGAAACCTTCAAAATGAAGCCAGGAGAATCCATCACTGATATGTTCAATCGTTTCACAGAGATTGTAAACGGTCTTACATATCATGGACAGCCAATTTCTGGACAAATGAAAGTCAACAAATTATTGCGAGGACTCTCCAAAGACTAGAATCACATGAAGACTTCAATAAGAAAAACCCAAAGGATTATGCCTCTTTCAGTGGACGAACTAGTGGGCACACTTCAATCATATGAAGTAGAGCAAATCAATGAGGATGAAGGTCCCAAAGGTAAGAAGTCAATTGCCTTAAAATCTAACGATGATTCTGATGACACAGGTTTAGAAGACGACTTGGATGATGAAGAGCTTGCACTTATGATAAGGAAGTTCAGGAAGTTGAACAGGCAAGGAAAATGGTTTAACTGGAAGAAGTAGGGGAATCAAAGATTTCAAAAGAAATCAAATGAGGATAATGAGATCAATACAAATGTGATTTGTTTCGAATGTAAGAAAAAGGGGCACATCAGACCCAACTGCCCTTCGCTGAAGAAAAAAGAAAGGAAAAGCAAAGAAATTCAAGAAGGCTCTCAAAGTAGAAACATGGAGCGATACTGAATGTGAAGAAAGTGATGAGAAATATGCTAATATTTGCCTAATAGCCAAATCAGATTCAGACTCGAGACTCAAATTCGAGACAAAAAAATCGAGGTTAGTAATTTTAAAATTCCTGTTAAAGTCTCAAAATATATAGACGAACTTTTTCTTAGTCTTAAGACTTCTCTTAAGAGGATTTCCGAGCTAAAGAATGAGAATTCCAAACTGAAGCAACGGGAAATTCTCTAGAAAGAAAAGTTTGAAAATCTAGATAAAAGTTTTGTTAATTTGAAAGTAAATGCAGATTCTCTTTCGAAGGAAAACACCTTTTGAAAGAAGATATTTCAAACATCACAAAAAGTTTTTAACAAGATCTGAGAAGTTAGAAAAGATTCTTTCAATTCAAAGACCCTATTACAACAAATCTAGTTTGGGAATGACTTCAAAACCATTCCTTTAATCGATTTTCCAAAATGAAAGAAAGAATTAAACAAAGACCTACAAAAACATTTTACATAAATCATTTTCAAAAAGTTTTTGTAAAACCTGTTGGCCGAAGTGCTCTCAAATGTTCAAAGTGTAATAGCTTAGAACATTTCGAGAAGGAATGTCCTAAAGTTCGGAGACCTGTTAAGAAGGATTGGGCAAATACTGTATTTCATACTAACTCCTCTAGACCCAAGAAAGTATGGATACCAAAGAAAGCTTGAGCTCTTTTTGTGATTGCAGGTCACTATCAAGAAGAAGATCAAATGGTATTTGGATAGTGGCTGTTCGAGACACATGACGGGAGATTCAAGTTGTTTTATAAAGTTTGTGCAAATAAATGGAGGAAGAGTTTCCTTTGGTGGTAACAGCAAAGGAAGAATTGTTGGATGTGGAACTGTAAAGATCGGAAGTCTCACAATCAATAATGTCTCCTTGGTGGAAGGTTTGAATTACAATTTACTCAGTATAAGTCAACTATGCGACACTGGTTTCAAAATCAATTTTCAAGAAGGCACTTGTTCGGGATTTAGTAAAGATCTCTCTTAATCTTTCACTGGACGAACACATGGGAACATTTATCTCCTAGATATAAAACCAGAAAGCTCACAGTGTCTTATATCGATTCAAGATGAAGCAAACCTTTGCATAGAAAGCTTGGCCATGTTAACATGAAGCAGATTGCCAAGATCTCATCCAAGAAGCTTGTTCGCGGACAGCCTAACCTGTCTTATCAAAAATCTGAATTATGCACCATGTGTATTGGGAAAACAGGTTAGAAGTTCTTTTAAACCTATAAATCAAGTTTCTACTAATCGAGTTTTGCAGCTTCTACATATGGATCTCTTTGGACCAACCAAAACTCAAAGCATTGGGTGGTAAGAGATATTGCCTAGTAATCATGGATGATTATTCTCAATTTACTTGGGTTTATTTTCTGGCAAGTAAGTCTAAAACCTTCTCTCACTTTTCAAAGTTTGTCAAGAAAGTTCAAAATGAGAAAGGTTATATTATTTCAAGCATACAGACAGACCATGGAGGTGAGTTTGAAAATCAAGACTTTGCGAAATTTTGTGATGAATCTGATTTCCAGCATGTCTTCTCTTCTCCATATACTCCAGAACAAAATGGAGTTGTGAAAAAAAAGAATAGATCATTGCAAGAGATGGCAAGAACCCTTTTAATTGAAAGCAATATTTCTTCTCAATTTTGGGCTGAGGCAGTTTCCACAGCTTGCTATATTATTAACAGAGTGTTCTTAAGACTCATTTGAGAAAAACTCCTTATGAAGTATATAAAGGAAAAAAGCCAAATGTTTCTTATTTTCATGTGTTTGGTTGTAAGTGTTTTATTTTGAAAAATGCGAATGATTGAACTGGTAAGTTTGAAGAAAAATCAGATGAAGGAATTTTCCTTGGCTACTCAACTTCAAGCAAAGCCTACAGAGTATTCAACAAAAAGACTCAGTTTGTGGAAGAATCTATGAATGTCAAGTTTCAAGACTTTATGCAAACTCAAGTGAACCAGACTCAACTTGAAGAGTCTGAACCGGCTCTAGACATCATAAAGTCTACTTCCTCTAAAGTGGTTCAAATTTCTGAAGTTCAACAACAGAAAGAACCAAAAGAATCAACTAAAGCAGAAGATCAGCAAACCTTCAGACCTACCAATAACTGGAAGCATAAATCAAGTCATCCTTGTGAAAGCTAGTATGAGCACCTAAAGGGGGTGAATAGATGCGAAAACAAATTTTGCAGAGTAAAGATTATAATTTTACTTTTAAACCGACACTGTTTTGCAATAGATTATGAAAAGGAAATTAGACTCTAACAAATAATGTTACAATCAAAGTAAAGAGCTTAGGGAAGAGAATAAGAACATAGGGTTTATAGTGGTTCGGCTTGATCCAAGCCTATGTCCACTCTTCCTCACTAACAGCCCAGCCGCTGGATTTCCCTAAGAATCAAAAGAGTTGTTACATGATAGCTCTTCCTTGATTCCACAATGTAGAGACTCTACTACACTTCCTCAAGGTCTCACAGAAGTATAAACACTCTTTTGAGTACAAGTGTTCGCTCAACAATTGAATTTGACAAAGAACAAGGAGCTTCAGACTTTGGAATTATTCTATCGCACACACACTCGAATAATTGGAACGACTCTCTTATATACTCCTCAATGCCTTCATACCCGTTGGCACTTTCCAAATGAGTTCTTCCAATCTACTCGTTGGACATAATCAATTAGGAAGATTTCGAGTTATTTAAGGAATATGACGATAGCCCATCAATCCTGCTCGCCCATACAATCAGGATCTAAGTTTCCATAAATAGAACCTTCCAAGTATGCTTCGTCAATCAACGGATCTAAATTACCCGAATTGAAATTAAAACAAATAACAAATTCCAAGATGCTCTCTCCAGCCGAGAGATCTTCTTCAGTCGATAGGATCAAATCCTTAACAAGATACCCAGTTCTGGATAAATCTTCTTCGACGGTCTAGAAACTGTCAATGAGGATAGACTCTAAATCTTGAGTTTGGTGGTTTGGCGATCTTCAGACTTTGACTAAAGAGTCTGCAAGTCTTCAGACTAGACTGATGAAAACGTTTTGTCAACTTCAAAACACACAAGGAAATTTTCTCCAACAATCTCCCCATTTTTTATGGTGACAAAACTTTCCTGCAGATTTGAATATATTTGAACTCCAAAACAAAACTCAGGCAAACATGGATATCTCACAAAGATAATTGACTTAGTAAAGACAGCATTGAATCTGCATCCACAGGAAAAAGTTAGTCCTGTAAATAAGCAATTATCTTTGCCATGAAATACCAATAGTACTTAGAATAACCAAACGATCAAACAAACCAAATCCAGTCACAAACCAAACAAAAGTCATTCAAAAAGTAAATCAAACAAAAGTCAAGTTTCAAATATGCACCATCTCTCCCCCTTTTTGTCAGCATTAAAAGAAGGTAGAGATAAAAAGATAATGGAATCATGGTTGCCTAGGATCACGAATGAGCTGGAAATCTCCCATTGACTGGACAATCCCTTCCAGCTTCTTCAAATCCTCCTTCAGTTGAGCCACATCTTCACCTTTGGCATTTGCTTGAACCTGAAGAGCAAGGGCGTTAACTTGATCATGCAAGGAAACTAAAGAGACTTAACCTGCATTCTGCAAGTTCCGAACTTCGCATCCTAGTGCATATATCTATCCCTGCATCTCCATAAGAACATCAAGAATTCTGCGAAGGTCTCCTGAATTTTCAATCTAAGTACTGGCTTCTGCATAATCAGTAGGAGTCTTTGTAAATGATGGCAAGCCAACATGATCACTCAGATTTGGCGATGAAACCTCATGGCCTTCCTCAGGGAATTGAGAAACGTAGATGTCTTCTAGATCTACAGGTGAGCGACTAACACCTTCATTAGTAACAGCAGTTGAAGATGTACATCTTTTCTCAGCAACTCCCCCTGTTTCAATGCCCTCAAGAGGTGAGAAGTACGCTTCATGCTCTGTTTCTGCCTATTCACCTCAGCATTCTTCTTCTTCTGCAATTCTTTCTTCATCTGCTTCTTTTTGCATTGATTCTCTCTCTTCACTCTTTTCCTCTTCTTCATCTCTATCTTGACTCTCTCTTCCCTCGGTCTCTGGAACAGCATTTTGAAGATTTCTCAGTGCAAGAGCAGAGATGGTAACATCATCCTCATCCTCTTCATCTTCCAAAACGAGTGCTCTTCTCTTCTTGGATGGAGCTGTCATGGGCTCCTTTCCTTTCCGATTTGCCACTGAACAACCTTGGTGTGACTTGACAGGGGTGTTCTCTGTCAAACACTCCAAAGCTTTGTCCAGCTCTTTCAAACGCATTTTGAAAACCATCTTCAATCCCACTACCATTTGATCACATGATCGAACACAAAAGATCATAGGAGGCTGAATATTAAAACGTCTGAAAAGCTTTCAACCTCAAGTACGAAATTCTTCTCTTCTTGGATGGAGCTGGAGACGTCTGTATTCAAGGTTGACTTGGGTCTGAGGTAATTGATCACAATCTTGTGAAGCAAAATGTTAGAGGCATTCAACCTCAAGTACGAAATTCTTCCTTCAGCCATTCCATCCCGAACAAGTTCTACAGTCGCACGACCAACAGACACACTAATCGATTGGTAAGCCCCTCACTCCGCTCCAATCACATCCGCCAATGTGTCCATGTCAACAACAAAGTCCTGGTCTCGAACACTAAACGAAAATCTATTCCCATCCAAGAAACTGATATTGGAATAGAAGTAAGCAGTAAGTTTTGGATATGCCTCAGTAGCCTCAGAACAAAATTGCTCAAGCTGAAGTTTGGTGAATTTCTCTCTCAGCTTCACATTCACAGAGTCAAGAAAATCAAAGTCTACACTACTTGGATTGATCACCCCTCTTTTTAGCAACTTAGAGTAAAGTCGCATGTGTTCATACGAGCGAAACATATCTGTCCTTTCGCTTCGAACATTCATTGCAACACCCATTCTATGCTTGAATTGAGTGTACATTTTATCATCATCATTTCCATCAGGCTAACTAAGACCTCCAACATGTGGATCACTAGGAATATTTGCAAATGCTCGATCTGCCGATCCCGTAGGAGCGATCTTCAATCATTCCATTGTCCGCAAAAAGTGAGTTTCATTTTGATACCCTTTATCTTTCAGAAATTCATCTATATAATTCAAAGGAGTCCATCCCCTCTTTAAAGCAGAATAAAGCTTATACATAAAAGCGGGCTTTAGAGATCTTACGGGTTCTGCGTCTTCAATGATTTCTTCCGCCCGATCTACGAATACTGCCTTGAGGTCTAGCTTGAGGAGATTGACGCTGTTGAGAATGTTGTGGGCTCTGCTATTGTCTCGGAGAATCTTCTTCCTCGATGAGGTCAAAATGTGTAGGACCCTCACGCATTTGCTATGGTCCCCTGCTCGCAATCCTTGAAGACTTTCTCTGGGATGCCATTCTCACAGATTTTGACAGATTCCAAACTCGATTCGTGATAAAGGTGAGAACTTAGAAGATTAAACTAAAGAGTAAAAGTAAGAAAACGAAGGTCTACGCTTTTAGGGTTTTAAGGAAGACGAATAGTATATAAAGCAGTCGAAAAGAGGCATACGGAACGACGTAAAAAGGAAAAAATAGAAAATGCCTTTTAAAAATAACTGCCTTTTTGAAAAATGGATAACTGTCTTTTCAAAAATAACCCCTTTTTCGAAAAGGAATGATTGCAATAATTGAGAAAACTGAGGAGTTGATCGTGCCTTTTCAAGATCAATCAATTACAAATTAATAGATAATTGTACATTTTCGAGATTTTATCCAAGGGATAAATTTCTAAAAACGAAAATAACTTACAATCACTGATCTTCATCTTTTGAGTCTAAATATCATTAGACTTTTATTCCGTGAGTCCGAACTTCTTCGACTTTAAGATATTGAGTCTGGAACAAATATGCTCAAATTGACTTTTCTCCAAAGGCTTTGTGAAGATGTCCGCTAGTTGATTCTTTGAGACAATAAACTGAATCGAGACTTCTCCATTTTGGACATGATCTCTAATGAAATGATGTCAAATCTTTATATGCTTTGCTCTTGAGTGAAGAATTGGATTCTTGATGAAATTGATTGCGCTGGTGTTGTCACATTTGATTTCAGTGCACGAATCTTCAATTCCAAAATCTCTTAGCTGTTGCTTTATCCACAGAATTTGTGAGCAACAACTTCCAAGAGCCACATATTCTACTTCTACTGTAAATAGAGCTACAGTACTTTGCTTCCTCGGGAACCAAGATACTGTCTTGTTTCCAAGCAATTGACAAGTGCCCGAGGTGCTCTTCCTATCAACTCTGTATCCTGCTAGGTCTGCGTCTGAATATCCAAGAAGAGTAAAGTCTCCTTCCTTAGAATACCAGAGACCTAAGTTTGAAGTAGATGCAACGTATTTGATGATGCGTTTTGCAACACTTAAATAAGATTCTTTGGGATCTAATTGAAATCTGGCACAAATACAAACACTAAACAGAATGTCAGGTCTAGAAGCGGTAAGATAAAGAAGTGAACCAATGATACTCCTGTATAGCTTTTGCTCAATTTTCTTTCCTCCTTCATCTTTGTCTAGCTTCGAAGAACTTGACATTGGTATGTTAATCTTTTTGCAATTCTCCAAGCCAAACTTTTTCACAAGTTCTTTAGCATATTTTTCTTAGTGAATGAAAATTCTCTCCTTCAATTGTCTTACTTGAAGTCTGAGAAAGAATGATAGTTCACCCATCATGCTCATTTCAAACTCATCCTGCATAGTCTTAGAGAATTTCTTGTACAAATTTTCATTAGGAGATCCAAAAATAATATCATCAACATAAATTTGAACAAGCAAGAAGTTTTTGTTTTCTTTTTTGATAAACAGTGTAGTATATCTACTTTACCTTTAACAAAGCCATTTTGGATTAAAAACTTACTTAGTCTGTCATACCAAGCTCGAGGTGCTTGCTTTAGACCATATAGCACCTTTTTTAGTCTGAATACAGAGTCTAGTTTCCTTGGGTCTTCAAAACCAAGAGGTTGTTCCACATAGACTTCTTCTTGGATAAATCCATTTAGGAAAGCACTTTTGACGTCCATTTGAAATAACCTGAAATTCTTATAACAAGCAAAAGCAAGTAATAGTCTAATTGCTTCTAACCTTGCTACTGGTGCATAGGTCTCATCATAGTCTATCCATTTTTCTTGAGTATATCCTTTGGCCACAAGTCTTGCTTTATTCCTTACGACTTTTCCTTTCTCATTCATCTTGTTCCTGAAAACCCATTTAGCTCCAATGATAGATTTACCTTTCGATTTATGAGTCAATTCCCAAACATCATTGATACTGAATTGCCTGAGTTCTTCTTGCATTGCTTCAATCTAGCTTTCATTAGTTAAAGCTTCTTCTATGCTCTTGGGTTCTATTTCAGAAATAAGAGCCACAGCACTAGACTCTTCACGCCTTTTGGATCTTGTACGAATTCCCTCATTAATGTCACCAATAATGAGTTATTTAGGATGACTAGACTTGTGCTTCCAGTTGCTGGTTGATTTGTTAAATTGTTGATCATTTTCTTCATTTGATTCTTCAACGATCATTTGTTGCTGGCCTTCTGAAGTCTGAGCTGCTTCTGTAGATTTAGACTTTGTAGAGTCTGGAGCAGGTTCAGGTTCTTCAGTTTGAGTCTGAATCGATTGATTTTGCGTAAAGTCTTGAAATTTAACATTCATTGATTCCTCCCTAGATTGGGTCTTTTTGTTGTATACTCTGTAGGCTTTGTTGGTGGTTGAATATCCAAGGAAGATGCCTTCATCTGATTTTTCTTCAAACTTACCAATTCGCATTTTTCAATATAAAACATTTGCATCCAAACACATGAAAATAGGAAACAATTGGCTTCTTTCCTTTGAACAGCTCATGGGGAGTTTTCTCCATAATAGGCCTTAAGAAGACTATTAATAATATAACACGCTGTAAAAACTGTTTCAGCCCAAAAACGAGAAGAAATGTTATTTTCAATTAGAAGAGTTCTAGCCATTTCTTGCAAAGATCTATTCTTCCTTTCCACAACTCCATTCTGCTCTGGAGTATAAGAAGAGGAGAATACATGCTGAAAACCAGATTCATCACAAAATTTAGCAAAATCTTGATTTTCAAACTCACCTCCATGGTCTGTCTGTATACTGGAAATAACATACCCTTTCTCATTTTGAACTTTCTTAGCAAATTTTATAAAATAAGAAAAGGTTTCAGACTTACTTGCCATAAAATATACCTAAGTAAATCGTGAATAATCATCCACAATTATTAGGCAATATTTCTTACCTCCAATGCTTTGAGTTCTGGTTGGTCCAAACAGATCTATATGCAAGAGCTGCAGAACACGATTAGTGGACACTTGATTTATTGGTTTGAATGAATTTCTTACCTATTTTCCCAAAACGCATGATGTACATAGGTCAGACTTTTGGTATGTCAGATTGGGTAGTCCAGGAACAAGCTTCTTTGTAGAGATCTTGGCTATTTGCTTCATGTTGATGTGCCCAAGCTTTCTGTGCCATAGATTTGCTTCCTCTTGAATTGAAATTAGACATTGGGATTTTTCTGGTTTAATATCCAAGAGATAGATATTCCCATGTCTTCATCCCGTAAAAGTCTGAGAGGAATCTTTACTAGTTCCTGAACATATTCCTTCTTGAAAGTTGATTCTGAAACCGGTGTCGCACAGCTGGCTAATACTCAGCAAGTTATAGTTGAGTCATTCTACTAAGGAAACGTTACTGATTGTGAGACTTCCAATCTTTACAGTTTCGTATCCCACAATTCTTCCTTTGCTATTTCCTCCAAAAGAAACTTTTCCACCATTAACTTGCACAAGCTTTAAAAAGCCATTTAAGTCTCATGTCATATGTCTCGAGCATCCACTATCCAAGTACCATTTAACCTTTTTCTTGATAGTGATCTGCATTTAAAAAAGACACTCATGCTTTCTTTGGTACCCATATTTTCTTGGGTCCAGTGGAATTAGTGTGATATACAGTTTTTGCCCAAACCTTCTTCACGGGTTTCTAGACCATTGGACATTCTTTCTCAAAGTGTTCTAAGCCATTACACTTAAAACATTTAAGAGCACTATGACCTACAAGTTTTATAAAAACTTTTTGGAAATGATTTTTGTAAGAATCTTTTGTAGGTCTTTGTTTAATTCTTTCCTTTACCTTAGGAAAATCAATTAGAGGAATGGTTTCAGCAGTCATTCACAAACCAGATTTGTTGAAATAAGGTCTTTGTGCAGAAAGAATTTTTTCCAGTTTCTCAAATCCTATAGAAAACCTTTTAGAAATGCTTGAGATATCATTTTTCAGGAATGCATTTTCTTTTGAAAGATTATCTGCATTTTCTTTTAAAGTAATAACACTTTTGTCTAAACTTTCGACTTTTTCTTTCCAAATAATTTCCTGTTGCTTTAGTGCAAAATTTTCCCTTTTGAGTTCGGAAATCCTCTTGAGAGAAGTTTTGAGGCTAAGACACAATTCATCAATATATTTAGAAACTTTAGTAGGAATTTTTAAATTACTTACCTCAATTTCACTGTCTGAGTCTGAATCTGTCTCAGAGTCTGAATCTGAGTTTGATTGTGCCATGAGACAAATGTTGGCATAATCATCATCACTTTCCTCACATTCGGTATCACTCCAAGTTTCTACTTTAAGTGTCTTTCGATATTTCTCAGCTTTTCCTTTATTTCTCTTCAGCAGAGGACAATTGGGTCTGATGTGTCCATTTTTCTTGCATTCAAAGCAAACTACATCTTTGTTGGAATCATCATCCTCAGCTGATTTATTTTGTAACTTTTGAGAACTTTGTTTCTTCGAATTGAATCTTCTTCCCTTTCTATTCAGTTTTCTGAACCTTCTTATCATGAGAGCAAGCTCTTCATCGTCCATATTTTCTTCAGAATCTGTGACATCATAATCATCATTAGATTTTAATACAATGGATTTCTTACCTTTGGGATCTTTATCTTCGTTGATTTGCTCCACTTCATAAAACTGAAGAGTGCCAACCAATTCGTCAACAGAGAGTGGCATGATTCTTTGTGTCTCCCTTATTGAGGTCTTTATGTGGTTCTAATCTTTGGAAAGCCCACGCAGTAACTTGTTGACCTTCATGGGTCCAGAGATTGGTTGACCTTGATACTCGAGACCATTCACAATTTCTGTAAAACGACTAAACAAGTCAGTAATAGATTCTCCTGGTTTCATCTTGAATGCTTCATATTGACCGAGCATAATATTGATTATGGTTTCTTTCACTCGATCGGTTCCTTCATAGGTGATGTGCAATCTATCCCAGACTTCTTTAGCTATTTCACAAGAAGATATTATGTTATATTCAGTAGAAGATAATGCACAATAGAAGGAATAAATTGCTTTTGCATCAAGAGCTTGTCTCTTGGTTCTCTCTTCTTGAGTCATTTCACTAGACTCAACAGCTTCTTTTCCTCTTTCTGAGGTTGTTGCAGCTTTAGAAATGATTCTTTTGTCTACCACGTCCCATTCCAGAGGATCCTTTGATATTAGGAATGCCTTCATCTTGTTTTTCCATATGTTGTATTCCTTTCCATCACAATAAGGCGGTCTAGTATTGCTTTGCCCTTCAACTAGACCTGGAGACAACATACTAGCCATGGATCGTTAACTCTGAAGTAAAAACACTTCAATTTAAGTGAGTACACGAGCTTTGATATCAATTGTGAAAGCTAGTATGAGCACCTAGAGAGGGTGAATAGGTGCGAAAACAAATTTTGTAGAGTAAAGATTATAATTTTACTTTTAAACCGACTCTATTTTGCAATAGATTATGAAAAGGAAATTAGACTCTAACAAATAATGTTACGATCAAAGTAAAGAGCTTAGGGAAGAGAATAAGAACACAGGGTTTATAGTGGTTCGGCTTGATCCAAGCCTACGTCCACTCTTCCACACTGAAAACCCACCGGCTGGATTTCACTAAAAATCAAAAGAGTTGTTACAGGATAGTTCTTCCTTGATTCCACAGTGTAGAGACTCTGCTACACTTCCTCAAGGTCTCACAGAAGTATAAACGCTCTTTTGAGTACAAGTGTTCGCTCAACAATTGAATTTGACAAAGAACAAGGAGCTTCAGACTTTGGAATTATTCTATTGCGCGCACACTCGAATAACTGGAACGACTCCCTTATATACTCCTCAATACCTTCATACCCGTTGGCACTTTCCAAAGGAGTTCTTCCAATCTACCCATCGGACAGAATCAATTAGAAAGATTTCGAGTTATTTAAGGAATATGACGATAGCCCATCAATCCTGCTCGCCCATACAATCAGGATCTAAGTTTCCATAAGTAGAACCTTCCAAGTATGCTTCGTCAATCAACGAATCTAAATTACCCGAATTGAAATTAAAACGAATAACAGATTCCAAGATGCTATCTCCAGCCGAGAGATCTTCTTCAGTCGATAGGATCAAATCCTTAACAAGATACCCAGTTCTAGATAAGTCTTCTTCGACGGTCTAGAAACTGTCAATGAGGATAGACTCTGAATCTTGAGTCTAGTGGTTTGGCGATCTTCAAACTTTGTCTAAAGAGTCTGCAAGTCTTCAGACTAGACTGATAGAAACATTTTGTCAGCTTCAAAACACACAAGGAAGTTTTCTCCAACAATCCTGAAGAACTCATCATTGGCAACATCAATGAAGGGATTCGCACCAGATCCAAATGGCGAGAAGAGTCTAGTGCTTTGGCACTTGTTTATGAAATTGAACCTAAAAGTATAGAAGAAGCCTTAGCTGATGAAAGCTGGATTGAAGCCATGCAAGAAGAGCTCAGACAGTTCAGTATTAACGATGTTTGGGAATTAATTCCTAAACCCAAAGGTAAGTCCATTATTGGAACTAAATGGGTTTTCAGGAACAAAGCGGAGGAGAAAGGAAAAGTGATCAGGAACAAAGCAAGACTTGTGGCCAAAGAATATACACAAGAAGAAGGGATAGAGTATGACAAGACCTATGCACCAGTAGCGAGGTTAGAAGCAATTAGATTATTACTTGCATTTGCTTGCTATAAAAATTTCAGGTTATTCCAAATGGACGTCAAAAGTGCATTTCTAAATGGATTTATCCAAGAAGAAGTTTATGTGAAACAACCACCTGGATTTGAAGATCCAAAAAGACCAGACTCAGTTTTTAGACTAAAAAAGGCTCTATATGGATTAAAGCAAGCGCCTCGAGCTTGGTATGACAAGTTAAGTAAATTTCTAATTCAAAATGGTTTTGTTAAAGGTAAGGTAGATACTACATTGTTTATTAAAAAGGAAGATAAAGATTTTATACTCGTTCAAATTTATGTTGATGACATTATCTTTGGATCGTCTAATGAAAATTTGTGCAAGAAATTCTCTAAGTCTATGTAGGATGAATTTGAGATGAGCATGAGGGAGACTTTACTCTTCTTGGATATTCATACGCAAATTTAGAAGGTTGCAGAGTTGATAGAAAGAATACTTCTGGTATTTGTCAATTACTGGGCAACAAGACAGTATTTTGGTTCTCAAGGAAACAGAGTACCGTAGCTCTCTCAACAGCAAAAACGGAGTATGTGGCTCTTGGAAGTTGTTGTTCTCAAATCTTATGGATAAAACAATAGCTGAGAGACTTTGGAATCGAAGACTCATGCACCGAAATCAAATGCGACAACACTAGTGCAATCAATCTCACAAAGAATCCAATTCTTCATTCAAGAGCAAAGCACATTGAAATTCGACATCATTTCATTAGATATCATGTTCAGAATGGAGAAGTTTTGATACAGTTCATTGACTCGAAGAATCAGTTAGCAGACATATTTACAAAGCCAATGGAGAAAAGTCTATTTGAGTATATTCGTACAATATTGAACATTATATCTATCAGTTAAAGTCTAAAGCTGATCAGACTTAGAACAACCAACAGTGAAGACTGTAAGTTAATTCTGTGTAAGTAATTTCTGGGTAAATATTTGAAAAGATACGTTTACTTTTTGAATCGTTATTTAATTAATTTTTAGCAATTATCTCTTTAATTGTGAATTAATGGCAATTTTTAATTTTCAAAAAGGCAGTTACTTTCAAAAAGGCAGTTTTTTCTTTTTTCCTTAATGACATTTCATATACACTGTTTCATCTACTTTATATACTGTAGATTCTCTTCTTCTTCATTTTCACACAAACCCTTGAATACAAAACTCCATTTTCTCTCATTCTCTCTCTAGTTTATTTCAAAAAGCTCTCTTTACGAACGTGTTCGAGAAATCCCTCAAAGAAAGTGACAATGTCTTCTCAAAGAAAGTCTTCTAGAATCGTGAGCAAGGGACCACAGCGTATGCGTGAGGGTCCTATGCACTTTAATCTTACCGAGGAAGAAGACTCTCCACTACAGCAACAGCAAAGTCAACAACAACATTCTCAACCGCATCAGTCTCCTCAACATAGAGCACAAGATCCTCCACAGCAACAACCGGAAGAAAAAATTGTGGAAGATGTTGAACCTGTAAGAACTCAAAAACCCCAATTTTTGTTTAGACTCTACTCAAACTTAAAGACGGGTGGTTCTGCAATGACTTTGATCGATGAGTTTCTAAAGTCAAATGGTGACAAGAACGAAAATTTCTTCTTAAAAACCATGGAGAGGCTAGGCATTGTGCCTGTTGGTACGGCTGCAAGAGCTTTTGCAAATTTCCATCCATGGTACGGAACTCTTGACCAACTTGAAGGTAGGGACGATGATGAGAAGTTGTATACGCATTTTCAGCCTAGGATGGGCGTCGCTGCACATGTTCGTGGTGAAAGGACGAAGCTTTTTCTTTCTAAGGACCACAAGAGAACTTACTCTAAACTGCTGAAGCGAGGGGTGATGAACCCTAGAAGTGTTGATTTTGATTTTCTTGACTCGTTGAAAGTGCAACTAAGGGAGAAATTTGCACTCCTCCAACTTGAAAGTTTTTGTTCGAAGACAACTGTTGCTCATCCAGAACTTACAGCTTATTTCTATTCAAATCTATCCTTTTTAGATGCGAATAGATTTTCATTCAGTGTCAGAGACAAGGATTTTGTGGTTGACATGGATACTCTGGCTGATGTGATTGGGGTGGAAAGAGGGAGTTTCCAACCAATTAGTGTTTCCACTACTCACGCAACTTTAGAGCTTGGTCGAGATAGAATTGCTAAAGGCAACATTCCGTACTCCATAATGAATGCATCCAACATCTTGCTTCACAAGATTGTGATTAATTGTCTCAGACCCAAATCCACATCAAAGACTAATGTCTCAAACTCTGAAGCGAAGCTAATGTATGCGATCAACATCTGATTCAAGTTCTCTCTGCCTCACACCATTCTTATGCATATGTATAAGACAGTGGTGAAGGACAAGGGACAACTTCCTTATTCTGCTCTTATTACACAATTATTCAGACATTTTAACATTCAGCCTCCCAAGATTCTGTGTGTTCGAACCACTACTCCAATGGTGGTAGGACTGAAAATGGTTTCCAAGATGCGTCTGAAGGAGCTGAACAAGGTTTTGGAGAACATTAAGGTGAAGTCGCCTAACAAAGCTAGACAAGACTCTACAGCAGGAAAGAGGAAAGGCAAAGCTCCCATGTCTGAACCATTTAAGAAAAGGAGAACACTCATCTTGCAGGATGAAGAAGATGAGGATGACATCACTCTCTCTACTTTTGCCTTACAGAATTTACAGAGTTTTTCAGAGACAGAGGATCGCGAGAACAGAGAAAGAAAAGAGACAGCATTGAGAGATACAATGAGGATAGAGGAAGAGGAAAAAAGAAGCGAGGAAGGAGAAGGAGGAAGAGAACAAGAAGAAAAAAGAGAGTCATGATGATTCTCATGCAGAGGAAGAAGGACAACATCACATTGATGCTGCAGAAGAGCAAGAACATGAAGAAGAGTACTTTTCTCCACCTGAAGGCACAAAAACAGGGGGAGCCGCTGATAAAAGAAGTACTTCTTCACTTGCTTTCACTAGTGATGATGTTAGTCGTTCTCCTGCCTATCCAGAGGATGTGTTTGCCTCACAATTTCCTGAAGATGGTAATGAGGCATCCTCTCCAAGTCTGGATGTTCATGCTGAGGTTCCATCATCGGTCAACACTCCCCAAACTACACGTGCTGAAGCGAGTACTCAAACCGATAATACATCAGACTTTAGAAAATTGCTCGAGCTTCTTGTGGAGATCAAAGCTCAGCTTTATGGGTTGGAGTGTGAAGTTCATACAATGCAGTCAGCTCATCAAGCAACTTCAGTTTCTTTGCACGATCAGGTTCAAGCCATTAAGCTTCAAGTTCAAGCTACGGCAAAGGGTGAAAATATTCAGCAACTGAAGGAAGACCTGAGGAAGCTTGGAGAATCTGTCAACTCTATTGGGGATTTCCAGATTGTTCGTGTTCCCAAACAACCTTGATTTTATCCAAACTTCTTTTTAGTTTTTCTCCATCTTTTGCCGATGACAAAAAGGAGGAGAGTTTGAGTGCAGATTTAACTTTGGATTGGTTTTATTGGTTTTGATTTGACTTTATTTATTTTTTGACATTTGACTTTGGATACTGTTTGACTTGGAATCTTTTGATGCTTGTTTGCAGTGACTAATGTTTGCGATATTGATTATGATTGGATTGCTATCCTTGTGGATTAACATGTGTTACGTGGTTGCGAGATTAAATTTTCCAGGTCCTAATCAACTTATTTTTTTAAGACATTATATATTGCATAAGTATTGTTTTGCAGGTCAAAAGTTTTCCAAATCTGCAGGAAAGTTTTGTCACCATCAAAAAGTGGGAGATTGTTAGAGAAAACTCCGTATTGTTTTGAAGTTGACAAAACTTTTCCTAATAGTCTAGTCTGAAGGGTTGCAGACTCAAATGTCAAAGTTGGAAGACTGTGAAGATCTCAAGACTCAAATGTTAAAGTCTGAAGACTGTTAGACTTTTAACTCAAAGTCTGACCTCACTAATAGATTTTAGACCGACGAAAGAAGATTTATCTGGATGCGAGTTTATCTTCAAGGATTCGGTTCGTATGGTTTGTGGAAGTTATCACGGCTGGAGATAGCACCTTGTGATCATTCATTGGAATCAATTTGGATAATCATATCTTTTGAAGAACGAAGTTTACTTGGAATGTTCTACTTATAGAAACCAAAATCTTGATTTTATGGGCGAACAGGATTGATGGGCTATTATCACATTCCTTAAATGACTCAAGATCTTCTTGATTGATCCTATCCAACGGGTAGATTGGAGGAACTCCTTTGGAAAGTGCCAACGGTTATGAAGGTATGAAGGAGTATATAAGGAGGACTCTCAAGTTGTTCAAGTGTGTGCGTGAAAGAAAAAATTCCAAAATCTGAATCTCTTAGTTCTTTGTTTCTTCAATCGTTGAGCTTATATTGTACTCAAAAGAGAGAATGAATATTCGTAAGACCTTGAAAGAGTGTAGTAGAGTCTCTACATCGCGAAGTCGAGGACGTGTGATGTAGAGACTATAAAAACTCTTTTGATTCATAGTGAAATCCAGCCAGTGGGCTGTCAATGTGGGAGAGTGGACGTAGGCTTGATCAAAGCCGAACCACTATAAACCTTGTGTTTCTATTCTCTTTCAAACTCCTTACTATAAATTCGTAGTTTTATATAACTGCTCGTAGCTATTTGCATCTTCAGTCTATTACTTTCTAAAAACGATTTGATTTACTAAGTCTTGCGAAAA
>CM024724.1:5748441-6089580 GCA_014182545.1 Eucalyptus globulus
ATATTCAAGCCCCAACACTCATCACATACGAGATCTAAGGGAAATGCTACTTAATCCACGTGAAAGTAGGTAACATGGGCTTTGAAATTCAACAAACATCATAGAGAATGACTCAACGAAAAACATCAAAACGACCTCTCCAAGAAGCACACATGCAAAACTCTTGAAGAGATTTCAAACACTTAGAAAAATTTCAGCCTCAGAAATCAGTTTCCCGGGCTGGTTTTCCTCTTGATTTTCATGATCAAAACATGCTCAAACTCGCAAATAAGTACATCTAGGATGCTTACCTTACTTCCTAGTTTCCTTTTCAAGTGGTTCTTGGCCAAGGAAACCGAGAAATTGTCCTCTGGAAGCACGTGGAAGTTGGCTTCTTCAACTGGAAATGAGATCTGCAGAAAAGAAGACCTGACAACGAAGGTTTTCGTTGACCTCTAACATTAGACTTCAAGATGTATTTTGTTGAAAATATTGACACCAAGACAAACTATATGTATTCTAGTTTTGGGTAGAGGTCAATATTTTCCTCATTTGTTTCTAAAATTTCTCAAAAACACTGCCTTTTCTCCACTCGTGACCAACTGGGCTCAACACTTACAAATTTTTCAGTGTTTCCTGGCCCGCCTGGAGGGTGTTTTTCGGGGGGCTTTAGGAGGCCTTCCCGATCTCCATTTAGGACGTGCGACATATGGATGGAAAGATATTTGAGTGGAGTTTCACTCTCTAGTTGAATATTTTGGCTGCTTTTGACCGACGGGTTGTGAAAATCTCACTTTTCTCTCAAAAGGTTGATCTGGAATTTCTGGGTTTGCTTTGCTGGAGTTGCTTCTGAGGGCCTCTTTGGGGGACGACCGTGAACTCTCTCCTCCCCCTCTCGTCTCCTCTATCTCTTCCCTCGAAGGACCTTACTTCCGTGATATTATCCCCCGAATTAGAGAATTTTTGGTCGGCCTTTTGTCCACCTACCAAGCCTGTCAACTGACCCAGCTCACCCACTTTCTGACTTAGCCAAAATTTTCAAATTTCGCAGCTGTTGAGTGTCCGGATTTGGTGCGATTTTCCCGTGCCTGCAGCAGCTTATCTCTGACCAATGCTTGTCCACTTGCAGTACCAATGATGGTATTCCATCACGTGCATAGATCGGGCTGGATGGGCAGGTGAGGAGGATATGGTGGGGCCACCAATATGCCTACTTAGCAGCTCCGAATTAAGACCTAATCATGGGCTGGGTTTTGGTAACTAGTTTGAGTGCTTTAATCCATTAATTTGGCTGCGGTTTTGATCAATTAGCAAGTAAATGTATAGTAGTTTAAGATCTCAACCAGATTTTGCAATTGTGCACACCCAATTTTGCAAGAAAGTCCCTCAAACTTAGCCATTTTCTTATCCGAAGATACCCAACTCAAGGCAAATTTTGTCTTTTTCGCTCGATTTGATTGATTCGAGTTGGCCCAAATTCAATTTCAACTTAATTGGTGACCAAGATGATGATTTACGGGCTCGGGCGCAAATTTTGCAAAATTTGCAAATTGGTCCCTCAACTTTTGGAAATTGCATTTTGGCCCCAACTTACTATTTGAATTCCAATCTAACCTCCTGGGCTTGGCTAGTCACATTTAGATCATTGGCCCCAACTTTTTTTTTCTTTACTTTTTTAATATTTTTTTTTTCAATTCTTTTAAGGTAAAAACATATTCCATTTAAAACACTACATTAAATGCCTAAATAATGCCTAAATAATCTATATGCAAGAATTTAACATGAAATATTTTTGGGCAAAAATTTAGGTGTCAACAGGTGTTGCAGCCTAAATCCGAAGCAAAAGGACAAATTTGTTTCGTTTGGAGGAACACAAGCAATTGTCCTCTAAGTTGCTAAAGCGTGGGGTGATAAACCCTAGAAGTGTTGACTTTGATTTTCTTGACTCTGTTAATGTCATTCTGCGGGAAAAATTCAGTCTTCTTCAACTCGAATAGTTTTGTTCTGAAACGACAGAAGCTCATGGTGAACTTATTGCTTATTTCTATTCGAATCTCAGTTTCTTGAATGCAAATAGATTCTCTTTTAGTGTTCGAGATCGGGATTATGTGATTGACATGAATACATTGGCTGATGTGATCGGGGTTGAAAAATGGAGATATCAACCTATCAATGTGTCTGTTGCTCGTGCAACGATCGAGCTTGTTTAGGATAGAACAACGGAAGGGAAGATTTCCTATTTGAGGATGAATGCGTCTAACATTTTGCTTCACAAGATAGTGATTAATTGCCTCAGACCAAAATTTACTTCAAAGATCGACATTTCAAACTCGAAGGCAAAGCTAATGTATGCCATCAATGCTGGCAAAAAGTTCTCTCTTCCATACACTATTATGTTCCACATGTATAGAACAATGATGAAGGACAAGGGTCAACTTCCATACGCACCTCTTGTGACCAAGTTACTCAGACACTTGAACGTTTAGCCTCCCCGGATTCTTTGTGTTCGACCATGCGATCAAATGGTGGTGGGACTGAAGATGGTCTCGAAAATGCATCTGAAGGAACTCAACAAGGCTTTGGAGCAGTTCAAAGTGAAAACCCCTGTCAAGACTCATTCAGTCTCTTCGGTGGTAAAACGAAAAAGGGAAGGAGCCCATGGTTGCTCCATTCAAGAAAAGAAGAGCTCTCATCATTGAGGATGAAGAGGATGAGGATGATGTCACCATTTCTGTGATGGCATTAAAGAACTTGAGTCGTTCTGTTCTAGAGACAATAGAGAGACAAGAACAAGACGAGGATGAGATAGAATAGAGGACTGGAGAGAGAGAAGATTTGGAGAAAGAAGCAAAGGAAAAAGAAGTAGAGGAGAGAGATGCAGAGGAGGAAGGAATTGAGGAGGAAGAAGAAGAGGGTAGAGGAGATCAAGCATAAGTAAAGCATGATGAACACTTTTTTTCCACCTGAAGGCATTGAAACAGGGGGAGATCCTGAAAAAAGGGGTATGTCCTTATTTCTTGCCATCGGTGAAGGAGTAAGTCGTTCTCCAGCAGATCTAGAGGACATCTATGCCTCTCAATTTTCTGAGCAGGGACATGATGTTTCATCGCCCAATTTGCGTGACCATGCTGATTTTCCATCATTTGCCTATACACCGTCTAATCGTGCAGAAGCCAGTACTCAGACTGATAATTCAACAGATTTTCGCAAAGTGCTTGATGTTCTCTTGGAGATGCGAGGTCAAATTTATATTCTGGGATGCGAAGTATAGAACTTGCAAAATGCATATCAAACCTCTTTAATTTCTTTGCATGATCAAATCCATGCCCTTACTCTTTAAGTTCAAGTAAATGCCATGGGTGAAGATGTGGCGCAACTGAAGGAGGATTTAAAAAAGCTGGAAGGGATTGTCCAGTCAATGGGAGATTTTCAGCTTGTTCGTGTTCCCAAGCAATCTTAATTCCATTCTCTTTTCATCTCTACATTTTTAATGATGACAAAAAAGGGGGAAAGATGTGGTACAGATTTGATTTGACTTTGAACTCTTGACTTTCTTGACTTTTGTGATGACGGTTATGTTTGATTGACTTTTTGTGTTTGGCTGTTTGGATTTAGACTGGATTTTGATTTGTCTGTTTAAACATTTGTTTATCTTAAGCACTATTGATATCCCATGGCTTTGCTCATTTACAGAATTAACCTACTTTCTGTGGATGCAGATTTTAATGTTATCTTTACTAAGCCATTTATCTTTGTAAGATATCCATGTCTGCTTGAGTAATGTTTTGCAGGTCAAAGTCATACAAATCTGCAAGAAAGTTTTGTCACAATCAAAAAGGGGGAGATTGTTGGAGAAAACTTCCTTGAGTGTTTTGAAATTGACAAAACGTTTCCATCAGTCTAGTCTGAAGACTTGCAGACTCTTCCATCAAAGTCTGAAGACCTCAAGACTGCTAGACTCAAGACTCAAAGTCTATCATCATTGACAGTTTCTAGACTGTCGAAGAAGGCTTATTCAAAACGAAGTATTTCGTTAAGGATTTGATTCTATCGATTAAAAAAATCTCTTAGTTGGATATATCTTGTCGGAATCTATTATTCAAATCAAGATTGAATCAGGGATTTTGGATTCGTTGATTGGCGAAGTATACTTGGAATGTTCTACTTATGGAAACCTAGATCCTGATTGTATGAGCGAGCAGAATTGATTATGTCCAATGGGTAGATTGGAAGAATTCCTTGGGTAAGTGCCAACGGGTGTGATGGCATAAAGGAGTATATAATGAAGACGTTCCAGTTGTTCGAGTGTGTGTGCAATAGAAGAATTCCAAAGTCTGAAGCTCATTGTTCTTAGTCAATTAAACTGTTGAGCGAAATCTTGTACATAAAAGAGAGTTTATATCTTTGAGAGACCTTGAGGAAGTGTAGTAGAGTCTCTACACTGTGGAATCAATGAAGAGCTTTACTGTAACAACTCTTTTGTTTCATAATGAAATCCAGCCGGTGGGCTGTCAGTGCGGAAGAGTGGACGTAGACTTGGATTAAGCCGAACCACTATAAATTTTGTGTTTATATTCTCTTCCCTACGCTCTTTTACTTTGATCGTAACTCGTTTTGTTGATAAGAGACAAATTTCCTTTTCAAAATCTATTGTTGATTAGTGTTGCACACTTATCTCGGAAATTTATTTTTACACCTATTCACCACCCTCCCTCTAGGTGCTCATACTAGCTTTCACAGAAGGGAGTGGAATGCTCGGCTGCTTCGGTCAATGTTGAGACATTCTGCTAGCGGGTTTTGACTGATGAAGATGCAAGGTGGTGGAGCGGTGGCGAACTGGCAGCGTGAGAGGAGGTAGAGACCGAGTGGCAGCTTCGGTGGAGAGAGAACTCAGTGGATTTGCGGGGTCAAAGATGGAGCTTCACCTGCAAATATGTTGACTCGGTTGTGGCAGAGGAGACACACGCTAGTTGAGCAGAAAAATGAAGGGCTTTAGTGGACTAAATTGAAGACACAAAGTGGTTAAGCAACTACAAAGAGGTAGAGCAATTCGGCCCAGGTGAGAGGAAAAGAAAGCGAAGCAGAAACGTGAAATCGGGGCCAAAGAAAGGAGAAGATAAGGCAGCGAGGGAGAGAGAGACAACAACGGGAGGTAGCTGGCAAGACTTGTCGAAGAAGCCACGGGTGGGGAAAAAAATTCAACAAACATTAGCCATCCAATTATTTGTTTGTCCCCTAATACTTTCTAGGCAAAATTCCAGCCCCCTTCAAAGCTCCGAATTTCACTAGTTCAGACTCTAATTTCATCTTCAATCTCTTCAAAATGAGATCCAAATATGACGAAGAAGAAGTCCTCAAAATTTCCGCAAGTCCCCAACACCTAAAGGCTCGGTAGGGAAATTTGGCCTATCCGAATTTCCGTTAAATTTTGAATCGTCCGAAACGATTTTCTGTAAAAAATCTTAGGCTCTCCAAAAATTCTTCGGAGGATGAGTCGACCCTCTTAAAATAATATATGACATGACAGAACTTTGAATTTCTGAAAACGGGTTCAAATTCGCGATTAATTTCAATCTGACACGATTCGAGTGTGACCTAGCCTACCAGGTAGCTTTTAGGAATTTTTGGTGCAATTGACTCGTGATTGATTATTTTCAAGCCACATTGTACATCTTCGACACATTAGCGACTCTCAGTTGTCGTGAAAATCTCAAAGTTTCAAATACAGACATCGGGTACATAAATGACAGAAATATCGGTCTAGTGTCGTTCGACAAATATTTTGCAATTAAGTGGAATCACCCACACACTAATCCCATATCTCTATCCAATCAACCTATCTCTAGTCTCTGATTGATTTTTGACTGTGCTATAATGACCCTTGCAGATTAGCACGGTCGAGCAGTCGGTTCTTGGTTGAATTCTCAAGTTTATTGCGTTAAGATCCCTTAATGACTTTATAAGATAGTCTAGTTATCTCATGAGTGATCAGCTCAGAGAAGAGCACTATAGACGCGTCAATAAAATGCCCGATTTATTTAATTGAAAACAAATCTAAAAATTCAGGCTATCACAAATTTTGAATTTAAAATTCATTTCTTAATTTGAGGATTTTTTCCTTGATATCAAGAATCAATTTTGATCTCATCATATAATTGTGTATCTATTTAAACTCATTTTGTACATCAATAGAAGCATCAAAGAAAATAAAAAATTCAAAGCTTCCTTTACAATATTTACACCGTTCAAGACCAACATACGAAATGCCCAAAACTTCATGCTTTTTGATTTTTTTTCTTCTTCTTTTTAAAAGACGACTCTTCGGGTCAATCATTGATTTGGGTTATTCATCAGTGATAGGCGATTCAATTCGACAATCATCGTAGGATAATTGGCAAGACAGAGATGACGATCGGCGTTAGTTGGAGACAATGACAACTGCACAGTAGTCGGGAGTGATAGGCTACTGCGATGGTGGCCCTACATGGTGGTCAACAGTAATAGGCTATTGTGGCGGTGGTCCTTGCATGGTGGCTGGCGAAGTCGGACTCCATCACTCCATTGTTGAAAGTACATTATTGTTATTTTTAAAACTTTTTTTATCCAATATCCAATCCGAGTCTATCCTACTCCCTAGGCTAGATTCATCTAACATTTTATCCTTATATGTCTAGGTTTATCCAGTCCAAAAGACGTCGTCAAACACTAGACATGATATTTTGTTATCTTATCCGGTCTCAAATCTGGACTCTCAAGACACAACCTTTGTGTACATGCCGTCTCCCTCTGCCTATAAGCTTACCATTTTGTTTGGACATTCTAACAACCACCGCACTCGCTTCTGCGAACAGTGCAATGCCGGAGCTCCCCCACTAAACCATGCGGCCACAGAGCAAGCAGCAGTGTTCTCAAGCAATGATGCATGGGAAGGTATCTTTATCTCGCCACATAATATCGACCAGGTATGTCATTCTTGTACTTAGGGTTATGTGTAAGGTTTTTCTATATCGAGAGATGGGAATTTTTATTTTTTCTGTGGACATTCCTTCTCATAATAAAATATCGAAAATATGCTACGATGTGCACCTACTTGATCAAAGTTGTCTAGAGGCGCGATGTATTATTATATGCATTCATCTTACAATCACAAGAAAAACATGGCAACTATTTCGCAATTTGAATCATTCTTTATCATGTATAGTTATGTATCTTCTCCTTTCGTGTGATAACACATTCCTTGTTTGTGAAGTCGAAAAAAGGACGCTTTCTATCCTCAAAATGTCGTACAATCAACGACATAGTTTCGTCTAGAATTCGGCATTTTATTTTCACTAGTTAAAATCGAGAAGTATTATCTCCTCGGGCACTGTTTGACTGGTACGAGGCCCAACACCTCCATTGTAACTCCATAAGTCATCCAAAACAAGACCACACAAGATTTGAACATGAACATGATTAAGATACATTATTTTTATCTCTAAGACGACCCCGTCCTCAATTCACTCGAATGCTTTCCACAAGCAGGGACATTTCAAATAAATAAACTCAATATTTCAGCACGCGTTTCTTTACCGCGTGAAGACAGAACACCAAGAGCTACCTCTAATAATTCTCCTCTTAAATAAAGAACTACAAACCTTATGGTCACGGCAAGATAGGTTACAAACTCGGATAAGAATAGCAGAGTACACATATCTTTCTCTCGTATTTTTCTTGGCACGACAATCACAGTTCTCTATGCAGAAGGAAAACTACAAGCAAGCAATAGCGAGATTTGGCGATGCAGTAAATCCTCATGAGGAATGGCAAATACAAAATACAAATGGTCTTTTTACGTGCGATCAAAAACGAGTTACCTCATAGGCTTCTTTCTCCACTGGGTGCGGCCACGGTTTATTTCTAGGCCGTCACCAGACAACCTGAGTAAGTGGAGAAACTGGCGATAATCTACTGTGGCCGGAGACGCAGCCGATCCGTTGGTTCCATTGAGCTGCGTGATGGCCTCCAAGTTCTCATCTGGCTCATGACTGCTGAGCGAATCGACACCATTGTCATGCTGACACTCACGCCTGTAATCCAGCGTGATTGTTTGCAGCTCGTAGGAGTCAAAAATTTCTTGAGGCATTCTCTGTCATAATGACAACATAGAAAGCATTTCAAAGGAAGGCTGATTGCAGGATTTACAGAACATGAGAGACGAATTGAGGAAGATTTCAACAAAAACTGCTGATTTCTTCATCTCTACAAGTTAGTGGGACAAGAAAATTTTAAATTTTTAAATTTTTTTGGAGTTATTACAATTTTAGCGTTATTGCTATTGATAAGAAATTAAAAAATATATTTTTTAAAAAAAGTGTCGGTCCGGTTCCCCCTCAGAATTAGGAACCAGCCCAAAAATTGTTGGATCTATTTTTATGGAACTAGGAATCGGATCGATGCCCCCAGGAATCAGACCAAACCAGCTGATCCAATCCGATCTGAGTGATCCGATATGCTTACCGCTATCCTCTACACTGTCGCTCTTCACGCACTCTTTAAATCCACCCCAAACACTCCCTTGTCTTCCCCCATGCATTTGCTAAGACTATCTCTCTTTGCCATTGCCCTCCGTGTGGTCTTGGAACTCTAAGTTCCGGTCCTTCATTATTTTTTTAGTAAACCACACTGAAGAAGACACAAGAAACCTCCGAAGCTGCAAAAATCTTGTCTTTTCTGCAGAAATAGCCGAGCGACAAGAACAGATAAGTATACAAAACCCAGCCCAAACAGTCCCCCTCTCAGTCGAACCTCGAAGCCAGGACTTGGACAGACCATCGAAGCACAACCTCCCAAACGTCCTTATGTCAGTGAGGCTCAAGTACGTGAAGCTCGGCTTCCACTACCTCATCTCCTCCACCATGTATTTACTCCTCGTGCCAGTCCTTTAAATCTCCTTGGTCCACCTCTCGATCCTTACGGCCCCAGACCTGGCCCAACTGTGGGAACAACTCAGGTTCAACCTTGTCACCATCGTAATCTTTTCGACCCTCGTCATATTTCTGGTCACTCTCAACTTCATGAACCAGCCCAGAAAGAGTCTACCTTGTCGACTTTGCCTGCTACAGGCCCGACTTAGCCCAGATATGTACCAGCGAGACCTTCATGGAGCGGTTGGAGCGGTTGGAGCTCACGAACGCCTTCACCAAGGAGAGCCTTGCTTTCCAGCGGTAGATCCTCAAGAAGTCTGGGCTCGGGCAAAGGAAACACATGCCTAAGGCCGTGCTCCAGGTCCCACCGAACCAGTGCGCAAGAGACATATGAATTAAAGAAATACATGGATTCAAGAGATACATGAACTAAAGAGACATATCTCATTTTGCTAATTTTCATTGATCCATTAATGCACTATAATTACAATAGAGAAGAATCCATCCACAGGAACCTATAATAAATCTAGGCTTGTTGTCCAAACCAACGAGAGCTTGTTCGAGGACAAATTAGAGTTTAGGCAATGAGGATGAGTGAGGGGAGGGCGATGAGCTAATGGCTTACACCTCGGAGCTTTGTCTTCCACTGTTGCCATGCTTGACCACGGGCATGAGATCTAGGTCTCAAATCAAGCATGAGCGTCAAATCTTAGATTGCTTGCACCTTGATCAAGGGCTCAAATTGATCTCCATCTGATGACGAAGGTGTTGGAGTTGCGGTCAAGGATAGTGGTGAACGATCTTGAGGGCGTAAATGGGCAGTTTGGCAGGGAGAGAATAAAGGACTTTATAGGAGGAGAGAGTAAGATGGAGGTGTGAGGAATTACGATAGGAAAAAAAAAAAGGAAAAGGAGAAAAAACAAAATTAAAATACCAGGACGAAAATACCCCTGACTTCTTTACCAAAAAAAAGAAAGAAATACCCCTGACTATATATAAGATTTGACTATTATAACTACATATCTTTATTTGAGATTAAATAGGCCACTTTATATTCTTATATGAGATAAAGTGCACGATATGACTTCTTTTAAGAGAATGACTCACTTTAAATCATTATATGCAATTTTCTCCTACTCTTGACAATAACCGTATAATAACTCCTCTATGCTCTCCACGCACTCTCTATAAATCCACCCCAAACACTCCCCAATGTTCCTTATGCATTGATGCATTGCTAAGACCCTCTCTCTCTCTCTCTCTCTTTCCCACATTTCCCCCCATTTGCTTTTGGAACTACAAGTTCTCGTCCTTTGTTATTCTTAGGAAACGCCTTTGAAGAAGATGTTGGGGTTTCATGAATCATGTATAAGAAAAATCAACAAAATAAACGCAGCGGAAACAAAAATAAATATTACACATGATTCTCCTAAGGCGTTGTTCGTGCGTTTTAATCAAAAATCTAAACATAAAAGGGAGTTAAACGAATTACCTCTCGAAAACGCGCTTTAAAACGAGCTGGTTTGGATGTTCTATAGTTCAACTCCCACAAGCGTCGGACCTCTAGTTCAGACACACCAACAACGAACGTGAAACGGAAGAGAAAGCTTTCGGGTATTCACCACTTCGATCATGCTAGCAATCACGTGGAAACAATCCATTGTATTCTTGATGTATAATAGTCACGGCCCGAACGAGATAATGTTCTTCTTTCTTGCGATTCAAAAACACAAGAACACGCACACACTTTGCTCTCTATTTTCAGCAAGGCATCTTCTCTCTTAAAAAACAAAACGCACGCCCACTTTTTCTCTATATAAGCAGCCCATCGTTTTGTCCTCAAAACCGCTTCTAAATTTAAAATAAAACTGATCACCAATGGTTGCTGATCGTCCATAGCAGACAATTGTGCATGAGCAACTGCTCATGCACGATCTTGGCATGATGGTCAGCAGTTGCTGACCATCCATGCTTCGTGCATAATGGTCAGCAACCGCTGACCATTACGCTTCGTGCATGTGCACGAATTTGTGCACATGCATGAAGCTTTAATTTAATAGTTAATTAATTAATTAAATGAATAAAGGATTAATTAAAATAACATAATCCTTATATGTACAATTGAAATTCCTAATATGTAACTATTACATAGTAGCTTTAGGGCATACATCTAACAATCTCCCACTTGCACTAAAGCCAATAATGAAAGTACATAATTGGGGTATGTTAACATATATCAACTTTGGGCATGCGTGTGCATCATATGCAAGTAGACTCGTGACTATAATACAAATTAAATTAAATCTCATTTAATTTAATTTCAAATCGATTCAATTCGATTGCAGTAATTGCAAACATATTTGCAATAATATTTCTCTCTTGTTCCACGTCATCCTAATTGTTTATGGTGTATGACATCCCTAGGTTCATCACTAAGCTGGTAGTAAGACTTGTACTAACACATTAGTACTTCCAAAAGAATTAATTGTCCCGATTAATCTGTGGGTCTTACAAGCCATGATTGACATCTAGCAATATGTCATGGCTACCCAGATAGTGTGAATATCTTAAGAACATAATGAACCTGTCAGCTTTGGCTACAAAGTGTAATTCAATCCTCTCGTCTTACTATGTCCCGATCAAACAAAGACCATGGAATATTTGTCAAGTCATTAATTCGATCATATGCACAAATCTAATTGACATGCATTTTATTCGAGACATAAACAATTTATTCTCAGTTACAACCCCGGCCGAGGATTTCAATGCAGTGTCACAATTAGATCCCATAGGACATCATTATCATACATTGCATATAACAAAGAGACAGATTCCATATTGCGCACACGTGTAACTTCATAATGAACAAACTATGACCATCAGATATAACGACGGATCATCGACCCGGCATTATGTGCACCCGTGAACCATAGTTGTTCAATACTTTAACACTGTGCCTCAGGTCTAAGGATTATTTACACAAGACCAAAGCATGAACAATTAGATATTGACCACGCTAAAAGCTTCCATGTCGCTAATCGTTCCATATGCATCACGTTCAGTGAATTCGTCTAACACAAACACCTGTGTTCTAACTCAGGCATCATAATACCCAATGACATGTGACTCATCATTCCCTTAAGTATCCAATACTTAATGGCGAAGTTAAGAACACACCGGCCTCAACAGGATTATTAATATCCACTCAATAATCCATTGACCGGGAACAATTTAAAGATTCAATCTAACTATGAACCAATCACGTATATTCTTGACGTCTCAAGAATAAGTCTAGTTGCAACTAATCTTATGGAATCATTCATCAATATAAAATAATTGGACAAATGAATGAATACGTCATTGTCATTAATTAAATAATAATAATGAAAGTACAACTGAAATCCCAAATATGTAACCATTACATAGTAGCTTTAGGGCATACATCTAACAATCTCCCAGTTGCACTAAAGCCAACTTTTCTGGTACCTCAAACCCATTTTGTCAATGTTTTTCAAAAGAAGACTATGGTAAGGCCTTAGTAAAAGGATCTGCCACATTTTCTGCTGAGGCAATTTTCTGCAAGGCGATATCACATCTCCTAACAATTTCTCTGATGAGATGGAAGCGTCTCTCAATGTGCTTGGACTTCTGGTGAGACCTTGGTTCCTTAGCTTGAGCTATCGCCCCATTGTTGTCACAAAACAATGTGATCAGTTGCTCAATTGAAGGAACGACTCCAAGTTCAGAAATAAACTTCTTCATCCAAGCGGCTTCCTTTGCTGCTTCAGAAGCAGCTACATACTTTGCCTCAGTGGTGAAATCGGCAATTATACTTTGTTTGGAACTTTTCCAACAAACTGCACCACCATTGAATGTAAAGACAAACCCGGACGTAGACTTATAATCATTAGGATCCGATTGAAAATCGAAATCAGTATAAACTACAACTTTAAATTCTCCTTCTCCATATATCAAGAATAAATCTTTAGTCATTCGCAAGTACTTAAGAATATTCTTGATTGCTATCCAAGCTCTTCTCTCGGATCGACCGATATCTGCTAGTAATACTTACAGCATGCGCAATATCAGGTTTAGTACATAGCATAGCATACATTATGCTTCCAATAGCGGATGCATATGGTATCTTTGCCATCCGCTCTCTTTCTTCAGGAGTGTTGGGACACATCTCCTTAGAAAGACGGATCCCTTGCCTAAAAGGCAATAATCCTCTCTTGGAACATTGCATGTTAAACCGTGTTAACACTTTGTCTATGTACGTAGATTGTGAGAGGCCAATCAATCGTCTTGATCTATCTCTATAGATCTTGATACCTAAAATGTAGGTTGCCTCTCCTAAATCTTTCATGGAGAATTTCTGTGACAAAAATAGTTTTATCGATGATATCATTGGTACATCATTTCCAATCAAAAGTATATCATCGACATACAAAACCAGAAATGCAATTGCACTCCCACTAATCTTCTTGTATACACAAGGTTCATCCGGATTTTTGATGAAGCCAAACGATTTGACTACCTCATCAAAACAGATGTTCCAACTTCTGGAGGCTTGTTTGAGTCCATAAATGGATCTCTTAAGCTTACACACCTTCTGTTTTTCACTATTGGATTCAAAACCCTGTGGCTGTTCCATATAGATGTCCTCATCGAGAAAACCATTTAGAAAAGCCGTTTTGACATCCATCTGAAATATCTCATAATCAAGGTGTGCAGCTATAGCCAACATAATCCGAATGGATTTTAGCATGGCCACATGTGAGAAAGTTTCGTCATAATCAATTCCTTCTTTTTGACGATATCGTTTCGCCACCAGCCGTGCTTTGTAAATTCCAATTTGACCTTTAACATTCATCTTCCCCTTGAAGATCCATTTACAGCCAATTGGTACAATACCATTAGGCAGGTCAGTCAAGGTCCAAACCTCATTGGAATACATTGAATCCATTTCGGATTTCATGGCCTCTAGCCATTTACCAAAATCGATGTCCAACATCGCATCCTCATAAGTTTTAGGATCACCGGGTTGATCACTATCATTCACAATGAATAATGGTTCGATATGATCAACCGAGTGTCTATAACGAGCAGGTGGGCAAGACGTTCTCGCACTTCTCCTAAGAGGTTGTATATCAAAAGCTCCCACTAAATCAGAGATTGGTATTTGAACTCAGTTGTTTGGCACTTCATTATTTTCTTCTTGTAAGACTATTTTCCGCCCAGCACCACTTTCTTGGATGAACTGATTCTCCAAAAAAGAAGCGTGCTTGCATACCAAAATTCTTTGGTTTGAACGAAAATAGAAATAATATCCAAGAGTTTCCTTTGGATATCCAATGAAGCGACCTTATTCAGATCTTGCCTCTAATTTTTCCATTTTAAGCCTTTTCACGAAAGCTGGACAACCCCAAATCTTAATATGATTAAGACTAGGTTTCCTACTATGCCATATCTCATAGGGCGTAGTTGGAATAGATTTGGACGGCACTCTATTCAGTATATATACAGCTGTCTCAAGGGCATATCCCCAAAGGGATATTGGCAAATCGGTGTAACTCATCATAGATCGTACCATATCTAATAAAGTACGATTTCTTTGTTCAAATACACCATTATGTTCTAGAGTTCCAGGAGGTGTCCATTGTGATAAAATGCCATTCTCTTTAAGATAGTCTAGGAATTCAGTACTAAGGTATTTACCTCCTCTATCTTATCGAAGAGCCTTAATACATTTTCCCATTTGTTTCTCAACTTCAGCCTTGAATTCCTTGAACTTTTCAAAGGATTTAGATTTATACTTCATGAGGTATAAATAACCATACCGTGACTGATCATCGGTGAAGGTAATGAAGTAATTATAACCACCTCTAGCAAATTCATTAATTGGTCCACATACATCTGTATGTATTAATTCTAATATGTCAGCAGCTCGCGCACTTTGTCCCACAAAAGGCGCTTTGGTCATTTTTCCTAGAAGACAAGCCTCACAAGTTGAGTATGACTCAAAATTTGAAGGATCAATGTATCAATCATTACTCAACTTGTTAATTATGTCTTCTCCAATATGACCTAATCGGAGATGCCAAACATACTTTTTATTTGGACTGTCTCTAGGGTGTTTATTAGTGATGACATTTATATCAATTCTATTTTGCTTATTGACATTGGTAATCACATTACCGGACATTGTAATGGTTTAAAGATTGTTGGTTAATAAGCTAGAACCAACAAATATTCTATTATGATAAATAGAACATACATCATCAGCAAAAGAAAATTCATAATTCTCTTTACCCAAACGAGGTATAGAGATGATGTTCCTAACAACATTCTTATAATGCAAACAATTCTTTAAAAACATTACATGTCCAGAAGGCAAACATAAATGAAAAGTCCCTATAGCTAATGCAGCAACTCTTGCTCCATTGGCAAACGTCAGGACAATCTCATTTCGCCCTAACATCCTGCTTATTTCCAGATTCTGCAAAGACATACAAATATGTGAAGTTGCAGCAGCATCTAGAACCCATGAGCTGGATTCAGCACTAACTATAAGATTGGTTTCAATAAGCATAGACACCATACCTTCATAAGGTTGGTTCTTGGGCTTGACCTTCAAGCTCGCAAGGTACCTCTTACAGTTCCTCCTCTAGTGCCCTTTGACACAACAGTAATGACATTTCCCTCTATCAATCATGGATTTTGGTTGCACATGGTCCCAAGATGAGCGGGCCACTCGTGCATGTGGACCACATCATGAAGTCCGAGCTGTGGCTGCAAATTGGCAGTCCTCACGTAGGTTTGGAGCTGGAAGTTATGTGCATTAAATAGAGAATTATGGTGGAAATGCTTTTGTTTATTCAGCTGATCAAAAGATGATGCTGAGAAGCACCCGCATCGGTTCGAAAGAGGGTCCATTTATTTAATTACTCATTTATTCAGTTGATTAGTTGTTTATTTAGATATTTATTTGTTTTGGGGAAAAAGGTCGATTCAGTTTGTTTATTTCATTAATTGTCCACTTGGTCAATGAGTGAGAAATGACTTTGCTGCGTGGTCAAAGCCAGCTGGGGTTGGCCTCCGTATTAAATTTCTCGTATCTGTCACCCGCCATCGCCCCAACTGATACATCAAATTAATGGATGGACTCTCGCGTCTATAACCTAAGAAATTGTTCTTTTTAGTCAGCTTATACATGTCCTGATCGTGTATTAATTTGCTTCCGAAAGTAGTATATCCTAACACTGAGAAATGCTAACAATGGCGAAACATCATCTCCAAAGTTTAGCGGATGACTATCACTTATTTCAGCGAATCTTGCTAAAGCACTAAAGTGAAATTTAGTGGAGAAGTTAATATTTCTAGCATTGCTCGTTGGAGTAGTTGACCTTACGGAGCGGATGCGGTTGGGGTTTATTTTGTGCATGTAATGCAGCAGTCATTAAAATATCATAAGATTATTACCTTTGGAAAAGGTAAATGAGATGTTAACTTTGCAATTGATCGAGTTGTTCCTTCTGTATTTTCCAAATCATCTAGAGATTCATAGCCTTGATAATCATCAATATAAGTGCAACCTCAATAGATGCCGCTACGTGCCATTGTCGGTGTTGACATAGGTAAATTTTTTATAATATTTTTTATTTTTCTGATTTTTTTAATTTCATAAAGTGAAGTGTAAAGCACATAATAAGTATCCAGGATGGTCTGCGTAGTCCAAATTTTATTCAAACAAAAAAAGAAAAGAAGAAGAGAGAAATACAAAGCAAAACCGAAATCCAATTTCCATACACAACACAAAATTGATGGCTTGGAAATGTATACAATGCGAATGCGTAGTGCACGTGGACCCATTTGCTGTGTTAGCAGCTGCGCACTAATCTGCTGGGGACACTTATCGTGTCTAAGTAGTAAGTAGGCATTTGCCAGCCAGCTTTCCCATTGATGAGAAGTGGGGGAGGATCATGGCTGGTCCACATTGATCCTCCTCCTTTCTTGGGGTCAGAAACTAAAGATGGAAGGGGGCCTTTAGGCCTTTCATTACATTTGTGTGAATTTCTCTCTTTACCAAAGATAATGACTTGATTTTAATCCATAATTAAATTGTTTACTATGAACCAATCGAAGTGAATGCATTAGTGGAGGGAGCTCCGGAGAAACGGTGACGGGTGCGACCCATTGGGGATAACTGATGGGGGCTGAATGGTACAACAGTGGGAGGGATGTGACAGCAAGTTGGCAGCGGAGGTGGGGTGCAATGACAGAGAAGGAACGTGGGTGGAGAGAGAGAGGACATAATATTAAAGTTCGTGTGTAGAATTTTCTGCATGAACTATGACAGAACGAGTGATTAGATGATTCTTATGTAATTCCCAACTTTAAAGGATTTCATTTTCAACCATAATGATAAGAGTTAAATACTCTTTTAATTTGGTTTAAGTCATGTTCATAAAGGAGGGAACTACATGAGATGCTTATCAAGGGGAAAATAAAAGACAATTCTTGACAAATCTCTTTTCTAATAAGCATTTTTTTTTCACTTTTCCAGTACACTTAACACCCGTTGCGGTGTGAGGAAGTTTTTTTGCATTAAATTTAAACAAATAACAACTCTAGTACATAAAAAACCCTAATTCTAATTCGTTGTTGATAGGATCATATCGAGCAGCTTCTCGTTTTAATAAGGATTTCCACATCCAACAATTCACATTTATTCACGGGAGATTAATGTGCTGCAAATTAGTTACTTCGTAATTTTCATTTTGAAGTAATTTGGCAGTTAATAACATAAATATTAACATATGCTCTTTATATTAGCATCTGCATTTTCAGTACATATCATTGCATTTTGAAAGATGGGTGTAGGCTCATTGAAATTTATCTCTCCAACAAAAATAGTCATTACATTGCATTTGCACCACCAAAATTTAGGTATTATTTATCTTCAAATTAAATCTTTGCGAGCAAATTTTCAAAGAGGGATAACTGTTGATACTTAAATTTTGGTTATTCTTCTTAGTCAATTCTTAAACTAAACATGCAATTTCTAAACAATAGCTGAACTAATTTTATGTGCCACGCTTTTTACGTTTTCTCTTTTAAACAAAATTCGGAATTAAACATGCAATTTCAATTAAGGAAAAGAAAATCTTATCTTGGGAATGAGGTCGGATCAGGCAATTTCATGATCATGAATTGTATCATGGGCATGAGATTAAATTGGCAATTTTCCGTGCATTCAAAAATTGTATTTAGGGCGTGAGATTGGATTAACAATTATAATACGTTCGGAAATTAGTGGCTCAAGATTTTGGATATGATAATATATCTAGGAATTCAATCATATATGCATCCACAGTATTTCAAATAAGGAAGCGAAATATTTTAAAATCAAATTAGGCAAGATTTTTACCTAATATGAATATTTGATTTCAAATTTGGATTGACAATGGTGGCTCACGAATCACGATCGGGCGGTGACTAGCGATGGTGCCTCGGTATCACAGAGATGGACTCACGGCGGGATGGGCTTATGGGTGAGAGGTGGCGACGATGCAAGTGACTATCAGACGACGGGAAGTACCTGGGAACCTACAAGAAAAATCACCAAACGCACGGAATTGTTTGGTTGAGTTTCTAGTGTCATGATTAACTCGGTTGAGCATGTCGGGGACTAGTCACTCTTTCCGCTACAACTCTTTATAATTTTATGTTTATTTCTTCCTCTGGGAAGGTCCAGCCGATGGAATGCTCCTGAGGATCTCCCACTCTGACATTCTTATTTAAATCTTCAATTCACCACCCAACTTTTGTCCTCTTCTCTTCTATCAACTCTCGATTACTGACAATGCAGCGGTGTGGGACGGATCGAGGTTTCGTGGACACCAGAGAAGACAAAAAACTTGCTGGTCGTAAGAGAGATCTTCAACAAACATGTCGGAGATGCAGGAGCCTGCCAGGACTGCTTTAATGTTTGCTGGATTCGCTTGACGTCTTGGCTGAGCAGCCTCAGTGGCAGTTCCAGCAGCAACTGGTCATGATTAAAAGTTTGGCAACGGTGCAAGGAGGGCAGCAGAGAATCACCAAGAGCTCGCGGTGAAGCAGGGACCAGTGACGGTGCAAAGTGCAGGCGTTGCAGCTTGCCGATGGGCTTCGTAGCAGCAGCGTTTTCGTCAGCACAGTAGGTCGTCGGGATGGAGCAGCGATAGCAGTAGGCGGCGCCTGAGTGTACACACCGCCATATAAATTTCAATGGGTTTGGCCTAATTTTGTTTTTTTTTTTTTTTTTTTTTTTTTTTTTTTTTTTTTTTTGGTAAGGTAAGATTGGTATTGACTTTTAACCAAACAGAAATTTACAATAAAGAGATCTCGGCGCCAAAAAGCTTACACTCTTGTAGACAAACAAGTCAAAATGAGTGAAATTGTGCCAAGAGTTAAAAAGGGAGGGGGAACCAAAAAAGAGGCAACCCTTAGTCAAATTTTACAAGGAAAGATATGACACCTTGAAAGAGAAAATAGAGGGATCGAGCCTCCAACTTCTTTGAATCCTCCTGTTCCTAGGCGTGTATGCAACGAGGCTAAACAACATAGCCTTGTCCTTCACGGCTTTAATGAGATGCTTCTTCAAGGCAGGCACGAACAGGACCCGGTCCCGGAAGAAGATGTTCCTTGTGTGACGACCCGAGCAGCGGTGTGCGGGGAGGAGGGATGGTGGTGCGTCCGCGCCTCCGGTCCTCGGACGCGCGCAAGGGAAAGGGAAGGGATTCCTCTCCCTCTTGTCCCACATTGCTTAGGGAGGGGTCATGGGCCTTGTATATAAGGCTTGGGTTCCCTTAACTTGAGAGACGCGTTTTAAAACCGTGAGGACTCAGTGTCCAAAGCGGACAATATCACACAAGTGGGACCCGGGATGTTACAAATGGTATCAGAGCCGACTCCCGACAGCGTGTGGGGCCACAGCGAGGACGCTGTGCTCCCAAGGGGGGGAGAGTGTGACAACCCGAGCGGCGGTGCGCGGGGAGGAGGGATGGCGGTGCGTCCGCGCCTCCGGTCCTCGGACGCGCGCAAGGGAAAGGGAAGGGATTCCTCTCCCTCTTGTCCCACATTGCTTAGGGAGGGGTCATGGGCCTTGTATATAAGGCTTGGGTTCCCTTAACTTGTAAGACGCGTTTTAAAACCGTGAGGACTCAGTGTCCAAAGCGGACAATATCACACAAGTGGGACTCGGGATGTTACAATGGTATCAAAGCCGACTCCCGACAGCGTGTGGGGCCACAGCGAGGACGCTGTGCTCCCAAGGGGGGGAGAGTGTGACGACCCGAGCGGCGGTGTGCGGGGAGGAGGGATGGCGGTGCGTCCGCGCCTCCGGTCCTCGGACGCGCGCAAGGGAAAGGGAAGGGATTCCTCTCCCTCTTGTCCCACATTGCTTAGGGAGGGGTCATGGGCCTTGTATATAAGGCTTGGGTTCCCTTAACTTGAGAGACGCGTTTTAAAACCGTGAGGACTCAGTGTCCAAAGCGGACAATATCACACAAGTGGGACCCGGGATGTTACACCTTGTCTTCCATATTAGGTGACACAGGGCCCCAAAAGCAAACCGAGCAATATACTGATGGAACTCATTGTCGGATTGAAATTTGTTGGCCCAAATTAGATTTAGAGACCTAGGGATTTGACCAAGAGCTACCAACTCTCATCGAGCCCAATCTTGGTCATGATTCACACCAACTCTGGTGGTAAGCTCTTCCTATGTGCCCAACTGCCGCTGTGCTCTCCCCATTGTCATCGCGTTGACTGTCGTAGCCTCACTACGGTACCGCCGCTTGCCCTTTGTCGTCAAACTTTCCTTGCCGATCATCTTGGATCAAGTCCAATTTAGGTAATTTCATATTGAACATTACAAACAAACAATTTGACCTTAAAACTGAAGCTGAAAGCAAAGGACATTGATTTGAAAGTGGAAATGAAATCAGAGAAAAATTTCAAATTTTTGGCATAACTTGACCTTGTCTTCTTCCATCGTGGTTTCTTCTATTGTTAGGGGAAATTGTCCAGTCAATCTAAAATCTATCGTACTTATGTTATTTTAGTTCCAAACTTTCTAATTTTGCCAATATAGTCTGAAACTTCTGTGAGAATTCTCAATTTAATTCTTCCCACCAATTTTGCCGGGAATTATTGATGTGACAATGTGCCATATAGGCCAGTGATGACTGGATCACTATATCAGTGATTTTCGCCAAAAGTGGATCAGAAGAACTACATTAAATTTTGCGAAAAAAATTATTCTAAATTGGAAAAATTGAAAAATTTAGCATTAGATCAACATCCTTACAATATGTTCAGGAACCATTAGGTAATTTTCTCCCTGTTATACCTATTGAGTTTCCTACGACAATTGTTGGAATTCATGTGAAATCCTTACTTGTGAATAAATGATGGGTAGCTATGTCTGGAACTTTTAATTGTGAAATATGACGTCATTATTCCTCGTATTAGTTCCTACATAATAATAATATTAATCATAATTATAATACTAGTAATAATAAGTCATAGGGATAGCGTTATACGTGGAATTACTTTTTTAGTATTGACTGAATCCATAGTAGAAAAGATTCTCCTTATTTTGCAGCCTAGCCTGTTCGTATATATTTAGCTTTTACAAGAAAAAAGTTCCTTAGTAAATAATATAATTTTACTTAATGTTATCATGGCATGCATAATTTTAATTTCAAAATATTGGTTACACATAACATGAGAATAGTTAGTGCATTGGAAAGCTGCATAACTTCCAAATTGGCTACTTAGGCACTGTTTGGTAACCATCCAAACAATTCCCGATTATGATTTTTTGTTCCTAGAATCAGTTTGGGAACAGAATCGTGTTTGGTAAAATTTTTGTTCCCGGGAACAGTTTTGGACAATAATTGAGAACAAAAAAAAAAAAATGTGATTCTCGGTCTGAGAATCAAAAAAAGAATCAAGGCCTTCTTCTTCCCTTCAGCCATCCTGCGACTGCCATCCACCATCACTCGCCGTCATCTGCCGCTGCGTGCCGCCGCAGCCAATCATCGTTCATCGGAAGCTCGTTAGGCCAGGGCAAGGTCTGGCGAGGCTTGGCCTTGCCTGATTTGGCAAGGCCAAGCCTCACCAAGGCTAGGCAAGCCTCGCGATGCCCAACCTCGCCCAGCCCCGGCAAGGCGCGCCTAGCCACTAACAAGGCTCGCCCATCCCCGCTGGTGGCTAGGCAAGCCTTGCCCATCCCCGCAAGGCCAGCCTGGCCACTGGTAAGGGCCGACGACGATCCGGTGATGTTGTTGGCCCTCGTCTGGTCGGCCACCATCCCCGGCGACTAGCCACAATAAGAGAAGAAGAAGAATAGGAGAAAAAGGCAAAAAAAAAAAAAAAAAGAAAATGGAAAAAAAAAAAAAGAAAAATATTTAAAAAGAAAAGAAAAAAAGGAAAAAAAAAAAAGGTAAAAAGTTAATTTAAAAATTAAAAGAAATTGATTTGAAGCATAATCAATGAGCACGGCACCAAACACAATTCTCTTCTAGAATAAATTTTTTTGGATAGTTACCAAATGCGTTCTTTTACTTAGAATTAGTTCCTGGGACTGAATAAAAAATAAGCATTTCTTGTCAAAATTTGTTCCCGAAAACAAAATCATTACCAAACGCATCCTTAATAAGGGTCTCACGATCCCTTTTTGTCATTAGGGTTCATTTTTTTGTAGTCCTCTCAGTAACAAAACCTCATCAATAATATCAAATAGGTTATAAATATAGCAATTACTAAAAGTAGAAATAACGGTTGATAAGTCCATACATTACAATAGTTGACCTAAATTAACAGTATAAACAATAAATCATAGATTTAAGAAATGACAAGTGCTAGTGGGAGGAAACTAGTTTATATAATAGGGAAAATGACAAGAATAGTCCCTACGCATTGAACTTTACTCTAACGTGTAATGTGCAATGTGGTCCATGAGCTTTTAATTTGTTTAATGTGGTTCATATACTTTAACCAACATGCAATATCGTTCTTAAAATTTTAAATTTAGTACCTATCCAATTTAGTCTTAAGAATATATAAAAATGTTAAATGTTGTCTCTGAACTTGAATTAATGAGAGAAAAAACATTGAATATTTTCATAGAGTTAAGCGAAAAGTGGATACTATTACTATTTTGGGTTTGAGATTTGTTAACTAATATTTTGTGGTACCCAAGGTTCCCCCCAACAAAAAAGCCTCTTCCCTCGTTTGAAAATCTTTTGTAGGCTCACCGCTTTAGTTTTTAAAGCCGAGAGCCTACTTACTTTGATTTTCTTTTTGTTTACTTTAATTGCTTTTTCTTTCCTCTCATGATTTGTTTTGAGACTTTGTGTGTGTGAATAAATTTCTACAATTGATCTTGGGTTAACATGGAGATCAAGTTGACCATTTGTCTTATCAATAACCATCGATGAGGTTATTCATGATGTGGCTTCACAATCTCATTGAAATTAGGCCGCCCTCTTCTTCTGATTTATATTTAGGGCTAGATTTGGGATTTTATTCTCTCGAACTATATATAGATATAGATTTGGGAGTCCTTTGTAGCTACTTGATATGTGTTCTTTCAACATAGTGATGTCGGTGTCTCTGCACAACTAGGGTGATGAGGATGTTGAATCTAGGTATGTACTATAAACTATGTAGCACGGACACTCTTCGAAGGCCTTCATGTCGTGTCCAACACTCCAACACGTGTTCGACACTCTCTAACACGTCCCGACATGCTCTGACATGCGGTCAACAAGTGTCGAAAAATCCGACACGTGGTCAACTCTCTCCGATAGGCTCTGACACGCGAGTCCAGAATTCCAACACGTGATTCCAACACGCATGTGGTCAATTTTAAAAATTTCTAATATTTAAGGGGTCAAAATATCAAAATACACAAAAGAAGTAATAAAAGAAGTAATAAAATTGCTATAAATATACACGCACATGGTGTCAATTTTTTTTTTCAGTTTTGTTTTTTTAGAATTGTTTTATTTTTTTAAAGTCTTTTATTATGAAAGAAGTAATAAAAAAATGCCATATATGATAAATAAATAAATTTAAAAATATCATTTCAGCATTTTTCTTTAAACAATGTTTTTTTTTTTTTTTTCTCTAAGTTTTGTGTATTATTGTAACAAATTAAAACAATAAATCCTATTATTTAATATTTTTCGTGTAAATTAATTTTAGGCTATTTTTATTATTTATTTATGTATTTATATATAAAAATATATTTAATATATAACGTGTCGGAACGTGTCGAAATTCTCTATTTTTAAGAAATGACATGTCGTCGTGTCGTGTCGTGTCGCGTGTCGTGTGTCGGTGCTATATATACTATAAATCGTTGCACATGGAGTTATAGATCTCGGCGTGTGCTCATCAATAAATCTAATAATCGGCTGTCAAAAGTTTACTATAACAGATCTATCCTTGAGAGATAAGAGTGTGCTTTTAGCTGCAAATTATGCTTTGTTATTTAAATTCTGGCATTTGCTTTGTTTTGAAGTTATTTTGGATTTGCTAGACTTGGAATCTTCTATGTATCTCTTGAGTATCATTCTAAAAAATGAACGAATTTTTTTTGGAAAAAAAGATTCAAAAGTTGAAAAAAGAAAAGACTATTGTTATTGTAATAATGCAAGGCTATGCCTAACATCATTCGTGAATGACTATGATTAAGAATCGATCGAACTTTTATGTGCCTCCCCCTTTCGTGCATGAAAAGCCAGCTTCAAGTTAATTAGAGGTTTCCAAAATTAATGGCCCCCATTTGGGACAATTAATGTCACTTTGCTTAATCAGCAAGTAACATTTGATTCCCTTTAAATCTAGTGTCAATAAAGTAAATAGTCAGTCTCTATTTAAACATTGTTGAAAATGACTTTTGCTTTTGTTTAAAGGCCAAGTAGAGATCTTCCTTGTCACTCCACCTATAAGGAAAGATGTAGAGTCCTTTTCAGCACAATTAAATGTGCGAATCTTTTCCGAAGCATTATTCGACATCCTTGGAGCCTAAGCTGACTAAAGTGCTTTATGTGGCTACAATTCGCAAATACTTTATGTTTTCTATGTATTTCTGAGATCTGATTTTTCTTCGTGCATGATAAATAGACATAGAAGCAATTATTTCAAAGTGATGAAAAGCCAACTGGAATTTAATCATCATCCCTCACATGAATTAAGATAACAAAAGTGAAGGAGAGTGATTAGACCGTGTTTAATCATTCGGACATGAATTAGATTTGAATAAGATAAAGATTTCGGGGGCACTCGTGATAAACTATCTACCATTTGGTACAACACGGGATATCACAACAAACATAGTAATGAAATGTGCCATCCCAAAAATTCAAAGCCAAGCCATAAGGTGTGTTAAAGTTTCTAATTAGGTGATAAAAATTTCCATGGCTTATGCTTTAGCCATTAGTCTTTTAATTAGATGATTTGTGCATATGAGTGTGGAAATTTAAAATCAATAGATTAATAATTTATGCTTGGCCATGTTGAAAATTGAAATCAAAAAAAAATATTTATAGAAGAATTCAAAAAAAAAAAAAGGGGGTCAAAATTCAATTGGGCCTTAAGCCCAAGAGTGGAACTTTAATGGGCTAAGTTGGCCAGCCCATTAAAGCCCACAAGTGGGCCGTCGACCATCCCAAGAGGAGGCCCAAGAAGTGGCCGGATGGCCCAAGCCCAAGAAGCCCAAACCCAATTCAAAACTCAATAGGACAAGTGGCAAAGGGGAAAGCCATGCATTGGCTGGTTTTTAGGGAAGTTATGATTGTTAATCATGAGGATTTGGGGGTATAAGAAGGGAAGAGAGAGAGAAGGTGGCCGGATTTCTTTTGGCCAAGAGAGAGGGTGAGAGAGAGAGAGAGAATTTGAGAAAGAGAGGGAGAGGCCGAGAGAGGAAGGAGGCGGAGCCGAGGGGTTGTCGCCATCCGTCCGCCGTGTGCCGCCGTGTTCGCCGCCCTACGCCGTCGACCGTCCAGTCTAGAGGCAAGTGGGAGTCCTCTACCTTCTCTTGCATGCTTGAATGTCGTTTGCATGTTGAGTTTTTGGGTGTTAGATGAGAAAAACCGAAGCATGGATGAGTTGTGTGTGAATGGTGTGACTGTTCTTGTTCGGATCGTATGAGTCAGTAACTTATTTGAGCTTGCATGTGTGTTTAGAGTCCGATTTTGGCTTCGATTTATAATGAGATTTGTAGCTAACATCTTGAACTACACCATACTGAAATTTCGTGGAAAATGATGGAGATTTGCGGGGTTAAATTCTTATTTTACGGAGACCTCAGATCTGGAGAGTTTTTACTGACCTCTTGCTGGATTCGTGGTTGCATGTTGGTTTGTGATGAGAATCTCACTTCGATTTCTTCATGAAAGTTGTAGGAGACATCTTAAACTACAACATAATAAAATTTTATGTGAAATGAACAAGTATAGCCTAGTAAATCGACTACATCTTGAAGATGATGATTCTGGTGATGTATTCCGAGATACCCGAGACTTCAAGGACATAGATGATGACTATACTCTGGTTATTTGACCTAGATCTCTTCATGAAACTTGTAGAGGATACCTTCAAGGACATAGATGATGACTATACTCGGGGAGTATTTTACGGTCTACCATCCGATGTAGAGGTCGAGTGTGCTGAGATAGACTGTCCCTCTGTTCCCAGACTGACTTTTATTCGAGTACGCTGTCTAGTGATGTACGACATAGGCCTGGCTGGGGGCCCTGTCATTCAGGAGTTCATATCCATGCATGTTCGTTGGGATGGAGCGATGCAAGGGATGTTGCCGCCGCCACCGCCTGATGCACCGGGTTGGGTGTGAGACCCGTCCGCGACGAGTAGGAGCTGGATCTTTTTGGGGATAGTTAGCCAACACTTATGATTGGGGTTGCGCACGTGTGATGTTGAGGGTCGAGGGTTCTTTTTGAGGTTTTAGGCTGGACGTGGCTGAGTCCTAGCTTTTCCTTTTTGTTGTACCGACCCAAAAGAAGTCCCATCTTGAAAATATATGTAAATAAAGTGTCGTGGCTTGTTTATAAAATTATGGTGATTAGTGGTGTGTATTTGTATCATGGTTGGTAGGGGGAGAGACGGTGATGTTTTAACTTGCTTCCGCTAATGAGTTGCGTTGGGACGGTTTTGTTTTAAAAAAAAATGTGTCTATGAATTAGGACACTTCTTCGAAAGACAAAAAGGTAATAAGGTGTATCATTGGTGCTGGTGACGACCTGCGAAGGGTTCGGGGTGTCACAGCCGTCTTTTTTGGTATCAGAGCGAATGGTTATAGGTGGAGTGATAAGGAGCCTCATTTGGAAATTGAGGAACATGATGACAATGCACACCATAGGATATAAAATGGAATAATTGAATAACGGGTGATGAGTATTCACTCATATATCCCTTGTAGTATAATTTGAGTTGCCTTTAGGTACCAGTAACATGTATATGTTACTTGTGTAGTGATAGTAATTGCTTTGAGTGGAGGCAGTGAGTCTCAGATTATTCCTGAGGCAATACTTGGAAATTGCAGGAAAGTCATGGTGCGAGCTGGAAGTGCTCATCCATCGAGGGCTGAAGCCTCTACTGCAAGGGCTGAACCCTTAATGGAAGATATCCTGCAGGCATTAGCCAATATTGGAAATCTGATGGAAAGGCAGGCGCAGCAACAGCCCGGAGTAGAACGCCGTACTCAAGGACTAGTGGAGCAGTTTTTGAAGCCGAACCCACTTAAGTTTAATGGAATGGGAAGTCCTGAGGAGGCGGAGCAATGGATTGATGGGATGGAACGAATTTTCCGGTTGTTGGACTGCACTGATGCTGAGAAAATAGTTTTAGCAGAGTACCAGTTGGAGGGAAATGCGAAGTTTTGGTGGAGAGCTTCGAAGGACATAATCTTTCCACCAGGTACTGATGTGAGCTGGGAGGAGTTTGTTAGGGCTTTCAATAGGAAGCATTTCTTTGATTGTGCTAAGGATAGGAAGATTACTGAATTTGTTCAGCTAGAACAAAAAGGGTTGACAGTAGATCAGTTTGAGGCTAGATTTTCTGAATTATCTAGATATGCTCCTAGATTGATTGAGGATTAGGAGGAAAAGGCTAAGAGATTCCTGAAAGGATTGAGGACTGATATTAGAAAGCAACTGGTGCCTTTGAACATAATAGATTATAATGAGATTTATGAAAGAGTGCAGCTAGTGGAGCAGGAGATGTTGAGGGAACGTTCGGAGTTTAAGAAACCGTTGAATTTTAATGATGTGAAAAATGGTAAGAGACCTTATTCTGGTCAAGGTCAGACCTGGAATGTGAAGAAGAATAGTAACTTTGGGAATTTTGGAGGGGCAAGAAGTGGTCCGAATATAGGGAAAGCACCCTATCAGCATGGTATTTGTCAGACGTGTAATGGACACCATGGCCCAGGACCTTGTACGGGACAACATAAATGTTTTGGTTGCAAGTGGGTCATCTTAGGAGAAATTGCCCACAAGAGAGGTCGCAAGTGAGTGTTGGCTTGGTGCGACAAAGATATCAGAGTGCTGTTAGGTCAAACCCACAAGGAAATCCTCAGATACCACCTGCACAAGGAAGGGTGTATGCGATTACCCAGGAGGAAGTGGAAGCTTCCAAAAATGTTATCTCAGGTACGATTCTTATTAATGGTGAAAAGGCATATGCATTGTTTGACACGGGTGCAATGCATTCATTTGTGTTTGAAAGATATAGATGTTCGAATAAGATAGAAGTTATGCCTCTTGAAACGCCTCTTTGTGTTTCCACGCCTTTAAAGGATATGGTATTATCTACCTTGGTGTGTGGAAATTGTAAGATATCAATGGGAGGAAAGGATATGGAAATAGATTTGGTTGTAATGGCTATGTATGATTTTGACGTTATTATAGGAATGGACTGGCTTCGTAAGTATCGGGCTAGAATGGATTGTTATAGAAGAGTGATTCAATTTGTTTTACCTAATCAGTCTAGTTGTGAATTTTTAGGAGGTCAAACCCATTTTCCTGTAGCACTCATTTCGACAGTAGAAGCCTGTAAGTTACTTGACAAAGGATGTCAAGGGTACCTAGCCATAGTTAAAGATTATGCAAGAGAAGAGCCTAATCTTGAGGAAGTTCGTGTAGTTAACGAATTTCAAGATGTATTTCCTGATGAATTGCCTGGATTGCCGCCAGAGTGGGAGATTGAATTTGAAATTGAATTAATGCCTAGAACGGGACCAATATCAAAAGCCCCATATAAGATGGCCTTAGTTGAATTGAAGGAGTTGAAAGTACAACTGCAGGAGTTGCTTGACAAAGGATTCATTAGACCAAGTGCTTCACCTTGGGGTGCACCAGTCTTGTTTGTGAAAAAGAAAGATGGATCGATGCGCTTGTGTATTGACTATAGGCAGTTGAATCAGGTGACCATTAAGAATAAGTATCCTTTGCCTAGAATTGATGACTTATTTGACCAACTCCAGGAAGTTCGCCTTCTCTAAGATTGACTTGAGGTCGGGATACCATCAGTTGAGAATTAAGAAGGAGGACATTTCTAAGACTGCGTTCATGACTCGTTATGGACACTATGAGTTCCTTGTTATGCCATTTGGATTGACTAACGCGCCAGCTGCATTTATGGATTTGATGAATAGAATATTTCAGCCTTATTTAGACCAGTTTGTGATTGTTTTTATTGATGATAGTATGGTGTATTCAAAAGGGCCTAAAGAGCATGAGCAACATTTGAGAATAGTTTTGCAGACTCTGAGAGAGCATAAGTTGTATGCTAAGTTTAGTAAGTGTGAGTTCTGGTTGGACCAGATAATATTTCTAGGACATGTGGTGTCAGGAAAAGGAATTGCAGTAGACCTAGCAAAAGTTGAAATGGTAATGAATTGGCCAAGACCAACGACACCTACTGAAATACGAAGTTTCTTAGGACTGGCTGGTTATTATAGAAGGTTCATTGAAGGATTTTCACGAATGGCAGGACCTTTAACTAAATTGACCCGAAAGAATGTGAAGTTTGAGTGGAATGGGGAATGTGAAAGAAGTTTCCAAGAGCTCAAAAGAAAATTGACTTCAGCTCCAATTCTAACTATACCTAGTGGACCTGATGGTTTTACAGTGTATAGTGATGCATCTCACAAAGGACTGGGATGTGTGTTGATGCAGCATGACAAAGTTGTAGCCTATGCATCCAGACAATTGAAACCCCATGAGCTGAATTATCCGACGCATGATCTAGAGCTAGCAGCTATAGTGTTTGCCTTGAAGATATGGAGACACTATTTGTATGGGGAAAAGTTTGAGATTTATACGGATCATAAAAGTTTGAAGTATCTGTTCTCACAAAAGGAGTTGAACATGAGACAAAGGAGGTGGATGGAGTTGTTTAAGGATTATGATTGTGAGATAAGATATCATCCAGGGAAAGCGAATAGAGTAGCAGATGCTCTTAGTCGAAAGTCGGCTATGGAAATAGCTAGTTTAAGGATGGCAGAATGGGAATTGTTAGAATCTGTAGCAAATTCAGAATTTAAATTGGAAATGGATTGTCTTACTAGCATGCTTAGTGCATTAAGGATAGAGCCTGAATTTATCCAGAAAATTAAAATCCTGCAAGAATCTAACTTAGAGATTTTGAAAGTGAAAGATGCTGTATCTTTAGGGAAAAGATCAGAATTTCAGATCTCTGATGATGGAATAGTAAGATGTCAAGGACGACTTTGTGTTCCCGACAATGAGGAATTGAGGAAGGAAATTTTGTCGGAGGCACATAAGAGTAATTACAGTATCCACCCAGGTAGTACAAAGATGTACAGGAATTTGCGTCAGCAATTTGGGTGGAATGGTATGAAGGCAGATACGGCTAAGTACGTATCTCAATGTTTGACGTGTCAGCAAGTGAAAGCGGAACATCGTAAACCCGCAGGACTTTTGAGACCATTAGACATTCCAGAATGGAAATGGGAACATATAACGATGGACTTTGTGCAAGGATTGCCAAGGACATCAAGGAGTCATGATTCAATTTGGGTGATAGTGGATCGTTTGACTAAGTCGGCACATTTCTTAGCGATTCGTATGGACTACTCAATGGATAAGTATGCGGACATGTATGTAAGTCAAGTGGTACGCTTACATGGTATTCCAATGACCATTACTTCAGATTGGGATTCGAGGTTTACTTCGAATTTTTGGAGAAGTCTTCAAGTTGCATTAGGGACTAAGCTTCAATTTAGTACTACTTTTCATCCCCAGACAGATGGTCAATCAGAAAGAGATCTAGATATTAGAGGATATGTTAAGGGCTTGTGTAATCGATTTCAAAGGAAATTGGGATGAAAGATTGCATTTGGTAGAGTTTGCCTATAACAATAGCTTTCAAAAAAGTATAGGCATGGCTCCATATGAGGCATTATATGGAAAGAGATGTAGGACTCCTGTCTGTTGGAGTGAAGTAGGTGAAAGGAAGTTGACAGGACTTGAACTGGTACAAGTTACCGTTGAGGCTGTTGAAATTATCAGAGAAAGACTTAGAACAGCTCAGAGTAGACAGAAAAGCTACGCAGATAGGCGTATAAGACCTTTGGAATTTAGTGTAGGAGACCATGTATTCCTTAAGGTATCTCCAATGAAAGGAATATCTCGATTCGGGATGAAGGGTAAGTTAAGCCCTAGATTTGTTGGACCTTTTGAAATTCTTGAGAGGATAGGAGATGTAGCTTATCGTTTAGCGTTACCTCCTAAGTTAGGAAATCTGCACGATGTGTTTCATGTATCGATGTTGAGGAAGTACCAGCCAGATCCTGGTCACATACTCGATCATGAAGCCATCAAAATGGATGAGAGAGTAAGGTACATTGAAGAGCCTGTGCAGATATTGGACCGAAAGGAGCAAATTCTTAGGACCAAGATCCCATTGGTTAAGGTATTATGGCGACATCATGATATGGAGGAAGCCACATAGGAAAGTGAGGATCAGATGAAGGAAAAGTACCATTATTTATTTCAAGAAGGCGCGAGTGGTGTTTGAATTTCGAGGACGAAATTCTCTAAGGAGGGGAGAATTGTGGCATCCCAAAAATTCAAATCCAAGCCATAAGGTGTGTTAAAGTTTCTAATTAGGTGATAAAAATTTCCACGGCTTATGCTTTAGCCATTAGTCTTTTAATTACATGATTTGTGCAAATGAGTGTGGATATTTAAAATCGATAGATTAATAATTTATTGCTTGGCCATGTTGAAAATTGAAATCAAAAAAATATTTATAGAAGAATTGAAAAAAAAAAAAAAAAAAAAAGGGGGTCAAAATTCGATTGGGCCTTCAGCCCAAGAGTGGAACTTTAATGGGCCAAGTTGGCCGGCCCATTAAAGCCCACAAGTGGGCCGTCGACCAGCCCAAGAGGAGGCCCAAGAAGTGGCCGGATGGCCAAGCCCAAGAAGCCCAAACCCAATTCAAAACTCAATAGGACAAGTGGCAAAGGGGAAAGCCATGTATTGGCTGGTTTTTAGGCAAGTAATGATTGTTAATCATGAGGATTTGGGGGTATAAGAAGGGAAGAGAGAGAGAAGGTGGCCGGACTTCTTTTGGCCAAGAGAGAGGGTGAGAGAGAGAGAGAGAGAGAATTCGAGAAAGAGAGGGAGAGGCTGAGAGAGGAAGGAGGCGGAGCCGAGGAGTTGTCGCCATCCGCCCGCCGTGTGCCGCCGTGTTCGCCGCCCTACGCCGTCGACCGTCCGGTCTAGAGGCAAGTGGGAGTCCTCTACCTTCTCTTGCATGCTTGAATGTCGTTTGCATGTTGAGTTTTTGGGTGTTAGATGAGAAAAACCGAAGCATGGATGAGTTGTGTGTGAATGGTGTGACTGTTCTTGTTCGGATCGTATGAGTCAGTAACTTATTTGAGCTTGCATGTGTGTTTAGAGTCCGATTTTGGCTTCGATTTATAATGAGAGTTGTAGCTAACATCTTGAACTACAACATACTGAAATTTCGTGGAAAATGATGGAGATTTGAGGGGTTAAAGTCTTATTCTACGGAGACCTCAGATCTGGAGAGGTTTTACTGACCTCTTGCTGAATTCATGGTTGCATGTTGGTTTGTGATGAGAATCTCACTTCAATTTCTTCATGAAAGTTGTAGGAGACATCTTAAACTACAAGATACTCAAATTTTATGTGAAATGAACAAGTATAGCCTAGTAAATCGACTAGATCTTGAAGATGATGATTCTGGTGATGTATTCCGAGATACCCGAGACTTCAAGGACATAGATGATGACTATACTCTGGTTATTTGACCTAGATCTCTTCATGAAACTTGTAGATGATACCTTGATGTATAACATATATCAATTTTAGAGGAAAATAAAGAGAAATGGTAGGTGAAATCTCAATATTTCGGTGATATATACACTGGACGATGCGGTAAGGGATCCAGAAGCTTCGTGAGGTTGTATAAAATAATATAAAACAAATATTTCTTGGAGTTCTGCATGCAAGTTGTACGAAAATATCTTGGCTATCACTTTGTAAAAGTTCGTAATTTTTAGAGGCCGTATGGATATTTTAATCGAATTTCTTCGGAAACTGTGCATTCTGGTTTTATCCGAATATTATGTGCTGTTTTGTGGAAATTGTGAAATTGTGTGAAATTCAATTTGGCCAAGAATTTTGCATGAAATTGTCATCCTATTGGTTTGTTTAATGATTGCTTGAATTTTTATAATTTTGAGAATTTATAGGTATTGAATTTAATAAATAAATAAAATAATAAATAATAATAAATAATAATAATAAAATAAAATAGATTATTTTATTGGCCATAAATTCCATTAAATTTATCTTGTTGCATATGATCAAGTCTTGGTGTATGTATGACATTGAATCGAGATACATATGATAAAGTCTTGGTATATGTATGACATTGAGTTGTGATGCATGTGTGAATCCTATGCCAAGTATGACTTGTTTGATGTCACGCCATATGCCATGTTAAATTGAGATCAAAATAATGGTAAATGTGGATAATGATAAGTGAGGAAGTGGTTGTGGTGGAGGATGAGGCTGGAATGTATAGAGATGCATTGCCGGATTTCCCTGGGAGATTCAGGATGCCCGGAATGTGGGGGGCCGGAAGCCCTGTCGGAGGTCTTTGCCCGAAGGGAATGCCTCGCGATGCCAGGATTTGGGGTGCGGGATGCCCGGCCAGGGAGTGTAAATGCCGAAAGCCTTGTTAGAGGTTTCTGCCCGAAGGGAATGCCTCGTGATGCTAGTTGAGATGTGAGATGCCTGGAATGTGGGGGGCCGAATGCCCGGTGGCGTGGGAGGCTGAATGCCGGAAGCCTCGGAGGTCTTTGCCCGAGGGGATGATAAAATTGATGAATTGAGAAATGGGTGATGTGGTGATCAAATTGAAAGCTAAAAGTGAAACTTAAACCATGAGATGATATGCATGATGATGATGATGATGATATGTGATGTGAAATAATGATGATCACCCATGATATGATATGCATGATGATTTGCGTGATGATGATGATGATGATATATGATATGTCACGATGACATGTGTAATGTAATGATGCCATGATGATGATGACACGTGTAATGTGATGATGTCATGATGATGATGACATGTATGATACGATGATGATACACATGAATGTGTTACAAATTGATATGATGATGCATAATAGTATGCGCATGGCTTCAAGGTAAGTAAGGTCTGCTGTGCATGTATGATTGCTTGATGCATTGAGTTGTTATTGGATTTCCCTATCTGCTGAGTGGTTGTACTCACCCCTTTGGGGACCCACATTTCAGATTAGCAATATGCCGCTTCCTGCCGTCACGCGGGGAGTATTTTACGGTCTACCATCCGATGTAGAGGTTGAGTGTGCTGAGATAGACTGTCCCTCTGTTCCCGGACTGACTTTTATTCGAGTACGCTGTCTAGTGATGTACGACATAGGCCTGGCTGGGGGCCCTGTCATTCAGGAGTTCATATCCGTGCATGTTCGTCAAGATGGAGCGATGTGAGGGATGTTGCCGCCACCACCGCCTAATGCACCGGGTTGGGTGTGAGACCCGTGCGCGACGAGTAGGAGCTGGATCTTTTTGGGGATAGTTAGCCGACATTTATGATTGGGGTTGTGCACGTGTGATGTTGAGGGTCGAGTGTTCTTTTTGAGGTTTTAGGTTGGACGTGGCTAAGTTCTAGCTTTTCCTTTTTGTTGTACCGACCCAAAAGAAGTCCCATCTTGAAAATATATGTAAATAAAGTGAAATGGCTTGTTTATAAAATTATGGTGATTAGTGGTGTGTATTTGTATCATGGTTGGTAGGGGGAGAGACGGTGATGTTTTAACTTGCTTCCGCTAATGAGTCGCGCTGGGACCGTTTTGTTTTTTTTTTTTAAATGTGTCTATGAATTAGGACACTTCTTTGAAAGAAAGAAAGGTAATAAGGTGTATCATTGGCGCTGGTGACGACCTGCGAAGGGTTCGGGGTGTCACATGAAAGTAGAGCTTAAAATTCATTAAAAGAATAGACAAAAGCAGGGATTGAGGACTCTAGAATCTAATTGTGCTGACCACTACAAGCCCCTGCCATCGTGGTGGTCAGTCCGACGGCCATGTGGGGTTAGTGTCCATCGCGACTATCACTTGAGGCCACTACAACTGAAATCGGGATTCGAAATCAAGATCTAGGCCTTCATGTGTACTTGACCTGCACATATTGTCACGGACAACCACTTTGATAGTGGTGTCATGTGTCGTCAAGTTGGTCGACCAACAAGACGACTTTGGAAGTGGGGACGAAACAGGGGCAGGGCACCAAGAAATCTGAAACAATTGCAAAAACAAGGTCGCCGAATGTTGTGACCAAAGCTCGGTGGTCACAAGCGTCGCCATTGCCCTTATGTCTAATTTTTGAGGTTCTTTTAATCTATCCGCATGGTATTCTTCTATCCCATTCCAAGATCCTGGATAGGTCGTCTGATACTATATCTGGACTTGTCTGAGCTTATCCTAGCATATAAGTATGCATCCAAACGCTACATAGATAAATTCCATACTATTTGGCTATTTGTCCAAGCAACTAAACACGCTCTTAGTACTTTGCACAAGGCCATAATGGTTAAAGTTTCCAATTGATGCAAACAAGACAATATAAAAATTTGTGAGATCCTCCATTTGGTAGACTGTTTGGGCTGGGCCGGGCCACCTGTTTACAGGAACCAAGGCATACAAAAAGCTCGTCTTGAAGAAATCTTGGCCCACCTATGTGCACGAATCTACATTGAATATCATGCTATAATTAAATTTATTTTGTTAATAGAAATGCAGCCAATGACGGTAAATTTAGTTTAATAAATGTGAAACAATGATCCCAAAAGTCTCAAGAAAATCATCTGCTTATTTCCACTTATGATCTACCCAACATGAAATCTTTTTTAGGTGCAATAAGAATTTGTGTTCTACGTTGATGTGTGCATGTTCCTCTCAGAGGCCCAAACAACATCAAATACTTGATAATAATTTATAAATAAAAAAAAGCATAGTTGTGATGGTTGATATTGACTTTTTTCATAGTATCTTATCTTGCCAAATAACTTGAAAATCTCAAGTCATTTAAGACCCTCATGATCTTGCTCCACCACATGGCCCATTTGAGTACCCATATAGTCAAGCCCACGAAGGTCATTTAGGCTCTGTTTGGTAACCATCCAAACAGGGCAAAATTCTGATTTTTTATTCTGAGAATCAGTTTGAGCCAAGAATTGCATTTGGCAAAATTTTTGTTCCCGGGAACAGATTTGGAGTGGAATCAAGAATTAAAAAAAAAAAATTGATTATTGTTCCGGAAACAAATTTGAGAATCATAAACTAACTCTTCTTCTTCTTCCCTTTGGCCATCTTGCGATCGTCGTCCACCCCTGCCCGTCGCCGTCGTTTGCCGCCAGTGCCGGCGCCAGTTGTTGTCCACCGGTTCAACGAGGTCGCTAGAGGCAAACCTAGCCACCGGCGAGGCCAAGCTTGGCTGGTGGCCAGACGGGCCTCGCCCAACCTCGCCGGCGCTGGGCAAGCCTCGTGATATCCAGCCTCGCCGGTGGCTAGGCGAGCCTTGCCGACTGTTCACCAGCGAGGCTCACCCAGCCCCACTGGTGGCCAGGCAAGCCTCCCCTAGCCTTGGCGAGGCCGACCTCGCCGAGGGTCGGCGATGCTCGGCGAGGTTGCCGTCCCTCGTCCGCCGCTTGTCGGGCCGGCGACCGGCTACAAGAAGAAGAAGAAGAAGAAGAATAGGAGAAAAAAGAAAAAAAAATGAAAAAAATGAAGAAAAGTAAAAAAAATTATTTAAAAATTAAAAGAAATTGATTTGGAGTAGAATTAATTAGTACAGTACCAAACGCAATTCTATTACAGAATTAGAAATTTTGGACAGTTACCAAACGCGTTTTTGTACTCAGAATCAATTCCCAAGAACAGAATAAAAAATAAAAATTTCTTGTCAAAATCTGTTCCCGGGAAGAGAATCATTAACAAACGCACCCTTAGCAGCCACTTGTCGTCCCTTGCACACGGGAAAATTATTGGAATGTTCATGTTCTTGAGTATGATGACCTCAAAAGAAAAGGCAAGCACCCTTATGATCCAAATACAAGTCTCAAGCAAGAAATACGAATACGCTTAGCATACGGGCATGTATTGAAGGTGTTAAGAGTTGCCAAGCTTATAGCTTGCATATCAGAAACTTAGGGGGCATTTGGTAACGATTATATTCTCAAGAGTAAATTCTGATCAGAAATGATTCTTTTTTATTCTGTTCCCGGGAACTGATTCTAAGCATTTTAAGCCGTTTGGTAACTGTTCAAAATTTCTGATTCTGGAATAGAATTGCGTTTAGTACCGTGCTCATTAATTCTTTTCCAAATCAATTTATTTTAATTTTTAAATAATTTTTCCTTTTTTTTTCCCTTTTTTTTTCTTTTTATGTTTTCCTTTTTCTCCTATTTTTCTTCTCTTCTTCTTGTGGCCGGTCGCTGGACCGGTGACTGGCCAGACGAGGGTCGGCAACCTCACCGGAGCGTTGCAAGCCCTCGGTGAGGCCGGCCCTCATCAACCAGGCCTTGCTAATGGCCAGGCTGACCTCACTAGGGCTAGGCAAGGCCTGCCTAGCCACTGGAGGGGCTGGGCATCGCGAGGCTTGCCTAACCCTAGCGAGGTTGAGCCTCGCCAGATCTAGCGAGGCCGAGCCTCGCCGGTGGACTGGCGGGCCTTATCGAGGCTAGACGAGGCCCGCTTGGACATCGGTGTGGTTGGGCGAGCCCCGCTTGGCCACCGGGGAGGTTCGGTCTCACTGGTAGCTGGGCTTGCCTTCGGCGAGCTCGCTGGACCTTGCCCTGGCTTGGCGAGCCTCCGGCAAGCTCACCGGGCTAGCGGATGGCGATCGACGGCGACAGACAACGATTGGTGGCGGTGGACGGCGGACGGCGACCAGCGGCGGTGGACGGCGGGCGACGGTGGCGGATGGCGGCAGATGGTGATGGGCGGTGGTGGACGGCGATCGCGAGATGGCCAAAGGGAAGAAGATGAATTGTTGGTTTTGATTCTCAATTCTTATTCTGGAACAAGAATCAACTTTTTTTTGGTTCTTGATTTCACTCCCAATCTGTTCCTAGGAACAAAATTTTTATCAAATGCGATTCTGAGCCCAAACTGATTTTGGGAACAAAAAATCGGAATTTTGCCCTGTTTGGATGGTTACCAAACAGAGCATTAATGGACGCGGAGTTTTAACTTGAAAGGGGGCGAGTTAAGGAATTCAGCAAAATCTTAGTTCAAGAGGACCGAAGTATAAAGATCTCTCATGAAAATTTGAAAGGAGTGAAAAAAAAATGATCGCACCATACAAAGCACATGGGTTAAATAATGTGTTAAAAACATTAGATGGTAAGAAATGTTCTTCAAGTCATAACGTTTGTACGAAGTTTCTGATGCATGTGTGCGGAAGAAGCCTCACATGGGAAAGAACAGAAGGAAAGTATTGAGTTCAAACATGATAGAATTAGAGTAAATTTTACTTAAGGACATGTGTTCTCAAGTGAACCTACGAGCATTGGATGGGCCTTACTTATATTTTATAATCGATCTCGGCTAGAATTAGGGTAAATGTTTTTTGTATGATTGTGTTTTGTTGAAAGTTGACCTCTCTGACTGTCCAATGATTTTCTTCATGGACAGCATGCACCGTTCTAAGTTGTGAAATTACCAAATAAATCCTAAATTTATTGTATTCTTATCAATTTAGTCATAAACTATTTAATTATGCCAAATTAGTTATAAATATTTTCACATTTCGTCAATTAAGTTCATTTGATCAACTCAGACATGAAATTGCCTTCGTGGACACTAGCTTTCCTATGTGGTACGGCTAATGCCGATGTAGACATTTTTTTATATTTTTTATTCTTTTCATTCTTTACTTTTATTTTTGGATTGAGAGTGGGGATACCCTTGTCGACACCGAGCAAGAGCATCACGAGCCTCCCTTGATTTGAGCGAGGGATTGCGGCACCCTTGCCTGGTCCAGATCTTACAAGAGCATTACAACCCTTACCAGATCAGCGTGAGGGACTGCATGCCCTTACTTTGGCCGATGAGGGCGTCACAACCCTCGCTAGGCCCTCGTTGATTAGAGCGAGGGCATTACAGCCCTAGTCACATTTGGCCGAGGGTATTGTGGAAGGTTAGTGACACCCCATTGACCACAAGGAGGGCCCATCATCCCTCACCTAGTGGCTGACAAGGGCCATGATGCTTGTATAGCCCTCAGTTAAAAAAAATCCAAAAAATATTGAAATTTAAAAATAAAAAAAAAACAATGTCATCACTATTCATACCACTTAAAGCCATAGGTGTCCACATTAGTGATTTTCGACCAAAATTGATTGAATAGACTCAATTGATAAAAAATGAAAATGTTTATGATTAGATTAACATAATCGAAAGATTTGAGACTGAATTGACACGAGTATAATAGATTTATCAATAATTTTTCATTCTGACCTTATATAATGATTTCTACATTCAAATGGCGTTTGTAAAAGTATTCCTTCATTCAAATGTTGTCTCGTGTTCTCGTTTACTTTGAGAGAGTCGTGGAGGCTGACTTGTATCTTGGAAGTTATGTACTTGCATTTAATAGTTGGTGCATTTAGAATGCTAGGAAAATGCTTTCAAACATACCTCAATCGGTAACAGTTCTCTTTTCAACTTCCCGTTCGTACAAATGCTTAAGTATGTAGAGAGTGAAGACTAACACCCCACCCTCATATCAGCATTGTCATGAATGTTCCGTACCTGGCAAGAAATGTCCGATTTTAGCTAGTTAGTACCTTAGACTCGAAGGTTGAAGGTTGAAGAGCTTATTGTTGTGACAGTTCCAAAGTATGAAATTCTCTATATGCAAGATACGTCATAAATGCTCAATATAAAATCTGAGCATAAATTTATTTACAACATATCTCAAATTCGTGATATCGTTAAAAATAGAAATCCTCTTTCGTCATTAGGGTTGTTGTTCTTGTGATTCATTGTTGCTAATGTCTGTTCAAGTCACATTTGCATGCATCAACTTGGGGGTTGGGGCCCCTTACATACTTGTCTAACTAGACACTTGGCCCCCAACAAAAAATTTATTTCCCTAAGAGGATGCTAGCTGTTTGGCTGGTCAATCTCTTCTCGTCAAATCATTAGCCTTTACCGTGTGCATTACGACCGGTTCCAACCCAACATTGGGAAACACCGAGAAACAAAACCCAAAGCTTCAAACCCGCTTCAAGCGATCAATCAGTCGTTCTGTCCTAGAGCTCCTCACATGAACGTTTGACAAAGAGAAAAATTCATGGCGCATGCAAACATCACGTGCACGCTAGCGATATACTGATATCTTCTCATTCATTGCTCTCTCTTTCCTTCTTTCTTCTCTCCGAATCATTGCTTGGTCTCGATGCAAATGAGACAAGGATGGGACGTTTCTTGCCGTCTAGTATTTTCGAACCGGGTTGGAGACCATGGTCCCAAGATGAGCGGGCCACTCGTGCATGTGGACCATATCATGAAGTCGGAGCTGTGGCTGCAAATTGGCGGTCCTTACGTAGGTTGGGAGCTGGAAGTTATGTGCATTAAATAGAGAATTATGGTGGAAATGCTTTTGCTTATTCAGCTGATCAAAAGATGATGCTGAGAAGCACCCGCATCGGTTCGAAAGAGGGTCCATTTATTTATTTACTTATTTATTCAGTTGATTAGTTGTTTATTTAGATATTTATTTGTTTTGGGGAAAAAGGTCGATTCAGTTTGTTTATTTCATTAATTGTCCACTTGGTCAATGAGTGTGAAATGACTTTGCTGCGTGGTCAAAGCCAGCTGGGGTTGGCCTCCGCATTAAATTTCTCGTATCTGTCACCCGCCATCGCCCCAAGGGATACATCAAATTAATGGATGGACTCTTGCGTCTATAACCTAAGAAATTGGTCTTTTTAGTCAGCTTATACATGTCCTGATCGTGTATTAATGGCTGGTCCACATTGGTTCTCCTCCTTTCTTGGGGTCAGAAACTAAAGATGGAGGGGGACCTTTAGGCCTTTCATTACATTTGAGTGAATTTCTCTATTTACCAAATATAATAACTCGATTTTAATCCATAATTAAATTGTTCACTATGAACCAATTGAAGTGAATACTCTAAATTTTTTTTTAAAAAAAAGATTTACATCGTAAGTTTACATCCTCGAGAGACACACATTCTCTCTCTCTCAGCCTCAGGTTCGGGCTCATTTGCCTTGGGTTAGAGCTCGCAACGTCGGGTCATAAGCGGCAAGCTCAGCTCCAACCTTGTTGGCCTCACTGCCATGAACTCCTTTGCCTCATTAGTGGAGGGAGCTCCCGAGAAACGGTGACGAGTGCGACCCATTGGGGACAAACGATGGGGGCTGAATGGTACAACGGTGGGAGGGATGTGACGGCAAGTTGGCAGCGGAGGTGGGGTGCAATGATAGAGAAGGAACATGGGTGGATGGGTGCGACCCATTGGGGATAAACGATGGGGGCTGAATGGTACAACGGTGGGAGGGATGTGACGGCAAGTTGGCAGCGGAGGTGGGGTGCAATGATAGAGAAGGAACGTGGGTGGATGGGTGCGACCCATTGGGGATAAACGATGGGGCTGAATGGTACAACGGTGGGAGGGATGTGACGACAAGTTGGCAGCGGAGGTGGGGTGCAATGATAGAGAAGGAACGTGGGTGGATGGATGGAGAGAGAGAGAGAGAGAGAGAGAGAGAGAGAGAGAGAGAGAGAGAGAGAGAGAGAGAGAGAGAGAGAGAGGGACATAATATTAAAGTTCGTGTGATACCAGTTACATCTCTTAGCGGAAGCACCGTAGTTCATAGGCATTTTTTTTTTTTTTTGAAAATAGTCCCAGTGTAGCTTATTAGCGAAAGCATAAACAAGTCTTACTATTTCTCCCTCCAATAACCATAATGCAATGCATACCAACTAAGCACCATAAGAAAAGATAAAGCCAAGCCACTTTTATTTATATTTTCATGATGGATTTCTCGGGTCGGTACAACCAAAAAGAAAAGCTAAGACTTTTAACTAAACTTGCCACAGCTCAAAAGAGAGATCTCGACCCCCCATATCAATCATGTGTCATCCTCCATCTACAAGTGTCGGCTATCCTAAAAAAGTGTCAGATCTCACTCCTCACACGGGCCATCACACTCACCCTGGTGCATTGGGTGGTGCACGGCAGCAACATCCCTCGCATCACTCCGTCACGGCGGATGTGGACCAACAAGAACTCCTGGATGACCGGGCCTCCAGCTAGGCCCACATCATACATCACCAGCACACGAACCCGTGTAAACGTTAGACCAGGGATGGTGACACAATCGAGCTCCATACAATCAACCTCCATGTCATATGGAAGGCCGTAAAAGGTACCCCACGTGACTGGAGGGAGAGGCATCTTTCTAATCTGATATGTTTGTGCCCAAAGGGGTGAGTACAACCACTCAGCAGGTAAAAGATCCATTAAACTACTCAATGCATCAAACAGAACAATCATGACATCATAGTAGAGTGCATATCATTCATGCATCCAAGCATAACTTACCTTGCAAACATGCATATGTCATTATACCATATGTGCATACACCATCATGCACTCATCATCAAGCATTCATGCATATCCATGCCTTATGTGCAAATACTCCATGCACTCATACATATCATATCATAGAGCCATGCATACATGTCACCATACCATGCACGATTCAATTTCAACTTTTTATCTTTCAATTGGGTCACCACATTTTTCTTTCCCGGGACCATTGATTGCATCCCACATTTTATCGCTCACACCCCATCTGGCATCGCGAGGAACCTCCGACAGACACCTCTGGGCATCCAGCACCCCCACATTCCAGGCATCTCGTATCCCAATTGGCATCACGAGGTATCCCCTTGGCACACACCTCAGAGGCTTCCGGCTCCCCCACATCCCAGGCATCTCGAAACTCCCGACGACATCCAGCACACCTACATCCCGGGCATTCAACACTCCCCTTACTGGGCATCTTGACACTCCTGGGGCATCGTCGGCTCACCTCTCCGACGATATCCTCATTTATCATAACTCATATTCACAATTTATGTCTCAATATCAACATGGCACATGATGTGATGGCAACAAGGTCAATTTCAGCTTTTGATTTTATATGTAATGCCAAATATCACCACATGTGCAGCAAGATTTAATCACAAAAAAATTATACAATTTATGGGGCTCACACAAAACAGAATAGTCCATGCATTACAGCTTTTGAAATTTGCACAATTCAGCTTGCACAGTTTTAGAAAACATTTTTAATTAAATACCCAAATGACTTTCAAATTAAAAAATTCAAACATGTAATAGTCAAGACATAAAGGCAGATATTTCATGAAGAACACTACACCAAAAGACCCTCATACAATTCGGTATAGACCAAGCATCACAGCACTACTATTCTAACAATTCAACTTGCACAGTTTTTGAAATGTTTTTGGTTAAATAGGAAAATGAACTTCAAAAATTACAAACTTTGAATATGTTGTAGGGAAGACATAAAGAGAGATATTTTATTGAGAACACATTGCCGAAAGAACCTCATACAAAACGATATATTCCACGCATTGCAACTGACCAAGTCCGAACACATCAGATTACACGATTTTAGAAACATTTCTGATTAAATGCCCGAATGACCTTAAAAAATTATGAAATTTGACTATGTGATATTAAAGACCCTACGGTAGATTTTTTATGAAGGAACAAAAGTCAGATTCGTCCTAGGTAATTAAATATAGGCGGTTAAAACTTCTGTTCCTAGTACCAAAATTTCCAGATCTAACTACCTCCGAAAAAGCAGGATTTCACCTACCTATTCTTGTTGGTTTTCTCTAAATTTTTGATATATTAAACCTCAGTATGTCCTTTACATATTTTATTAAGAGATCAAAGTGAAATTTCAAACAAAAGATAGCCTTACAGTCCATGCATTCATCAAAGGTGGGTACCAAAATCTCCAGATCCGGTCTTTCCAAAGAATAACGATTTCACCCACTTATACTTGTTTTTTTTGTCCCAAATTTGAGTATGTTATACTAAAAAAATTCCTTAACAACTTTCATTTAGAAGTCAAAGCCAAAATCCAACTCGAACATCACATGCAAGCCACTAGAACATCCAGGGTTGAGCTGTTTTCTCAAGAACAGTTTACTAGCTTAAAACACCACTCTTAAAACCTCAGTTTTTAACACCCTTGACATCCGAAATTTGTCACCATTCAATCGCACACACTAGGCACAACATGCAAGAGTAGATCAAGGATTGCACTTGCCTCTAAACTGAGCAAGCAGCGAGCACAATGGCAACAGGACACGGTGGCGACGGATGACAGACGCACCGCGGACGGTCGACGAACAATCCTCTTCCTTCCTCTCTTCCTTTCTTCTTTTCTTCCTTTTTTCCTTCTCTTTCTCTCCTCTCTCTCTCCCTCTCTCTCGCTTAAACCGGCCATCATCTTCCCCTAATTTTCTTCCCCTCCATCATTAGCCATCATTATATCATGCATGGAAGACACTTGGCCATCACCTTGGGACAAATGGGGGAGGCATGCAACTGGATTTCCCCCCCCCCCTCCATTGCACGTCAACAGCCCCTCATGGGCTTGGGCCAGCCTTGGGCCGGGCAGCTTCTCCCTCTCCTTGGGCTTTGTGGGCCGGTCGAGAAAAAAGGGTGAGGCTATGGGCTGGTTTGGCCTTTAAATGTCCAACCCACCATCATCCTAATAATCCACATAATCCTTAATTATATAAACACCGAATTGAAATTTATAATTCACAAAACTTTGTGACCTAATTTAATAAATTTCAACCCATAATTCACATGGCCAAAAATAGAATTTTCCTATCAAATAATTACCCACCAAAAGCTTGGCCAAAATCTCAATGCAAAACATGAATTAGAGCACCTCTAAGGATTAACAAGAAATTCTAGGATGCCACACATTACACATCATTGCATTTTCAAAGCTGGGTGTAGGCTCATTGAAATTTATCTCTCCAACAAAAATAGTCATTACATTGCATTTGCACTACCAAAATTTAGGTATTATTTATCTTTAAATTAAACCTTTACGAGCAAATTTTCAAAGAGGGACAATTGTTGATATTTAAATTTTGGTTATTCTTAGTCATTTCTTAAACTAAACATGCAATTTCTAAACAATAGCTGAACTAATTCTATGTGACATGCTTTTTACATTTTCTTTTTTAAACAAAATTCGGAATTAAAATTGCCTAATAATTAAATAGGCGATTTAAGTTAAGGAAAAGAAAATCTTATCTCTGGAATGAGGTCGGATCGGGCAATTTCATGATCATGAATTATATTGTGGGCGTGAGATTAAATTGGCAATTTTCCGTGCAATTGCAAATTGTATTTAGGGCGTGAGATTGGATTAACGATTATAATACGTTCGGAAATTAGTTGCTCAAGATTTTGGATATGATAATATATCTAGGAATTCAATCATATATGCATCCACAATATTTCAAATAAGGAAGAGAAATATTTGAAATTCAAATTAGGCAAGATTTTTACCTAATATGAATATTTGTTTTCAAATTTGGATCAACAGATGGTGGCTTGCGAATCACGATCGGGACGGTGACCAGTGATGGTGCCTCGGTATCATAGCTATGGAGTCACGACGGGATGGGCTTATGGGTGAGAAGTGGCGACGATGTAAGTGACTGTCAGACAGTGGGAAGCACCTGGGAACCTGCAAGAAAAATCACCAAACGCACGGAATTGTTTGGTTGAGTTTCTAGTGTCATGATTAACTTGGCTGAGCACGTCGGGACCGGTCACTCTTTCCGCTGCAACTCTTTATACTTTTCTGTTTATTTCTTCCTCTGGGAAGATCCAGCCGATGGAATGATCCTGAGGATCTCCCACTCCGACATTATTATTTAAATCTTGAATTCACCATCCAATTTTTGTCCTCTTCTCTTCTATCAACTCTCGATCACTGACAGTGCAGCGGCGTGGGACGGATCGAGGTTTCATGGACACCAGAGAAGACAAAAAACTTGCTGGTCGTAAGAGAGATCTTCCACAAACACGTCGGAGATGTAAGAGCCCACCAGGACTGCTTTAATGTTTGCTGGATTCGCTGGACGTCTTGGCTGAGCAGCTCTCAGAGGCAGGTCCAACAGCTACTGGTCGTGATTAGAAGTTCGGCAATGGTGCAAGGAGAGCAATAGAGAATCACCAAGGGCTCGCGGTGCAGCAGGGACCAGTGACGGTGCAAAGTGCAGGCATTGCGGCTTGTCGATGGGGCTTCGTAGCAGCAGCGCTTTCGACAGCACAATAGGTTGTCGGGATGGAGCAGTGATAACAGTAGGCGGCGCCTAAGTGTACACACCACCATATAAATTTCAATGGGTTTGGCCTAATTTTTTTTTTTTTTTTTTTTTTTGGTAAGGTAAGATTGGTATTAACTTTTAACCAAATGGAACTTTAGAAGAAAGAGATCTCGGCACCAAAAAGCTTACAGTCTTGGAGACAAACAAGTCAAAAAAAGTGAAAGGGTACCGTGAGTTAAAAAGGGAAGGGGGAACCAAAAAAGAGGCAACCCTCAGTCAAACTTTATAAGGAAAGATTTGATACCTTGGAAGAGAAAATAGAGGGATCGTGCCCCCAACTTCTTTGAATCCTCTTGTTCCTAGGCGTGTCCGCAATGAGGCTAAACGACATAGCCTTGTCCTTCACGGCTTTAATGAGATGATTCTTCACGGTAGGCACGAACAGGACTTGGTCTCGTAATAAAATAATGTTCCTCGTCTTCCATATTAGGTGACGTAGGGCCCCAAAAGCAAACCGAGTAATACACTAATGGAACTCATTGCTAGATAGGAATTTGTTGGCCCAAAATAGATTTTCCAGCCACGAGCTATTTTGACAAGGAAGGTTACACCGAGCAACTCAATAAAAAAAGAAGGCTAGCAGTAACATGACAACCAAAAAGTAGATGGTCAATAAAATCTTGTCTTAGATTTTAGAAGGCACAAGATCCCTCCGCAATCCTACCATAAGAGAGTAGAAACACCTGAGTGAGCAACCGGTTTCTGGTGATAAGCCAAAGGTGAAAACGGTAGTGAGGGGTTAGTGTCTAATTTTTGTGCACTCTTGGTCCAAGAAACTTAATTAAGCTCAAATTTCCACTTACTATAAGCCCATCGGCTGCCTGTTCAATACTAATGTAATATGCTCCTAATATTTATATGCAATTAACTAACATTTTTGCTAGGGACTAAAATTTTGTCCTTAATTTTCTGTGCAAATAATAACTAATTGGATCACCAAAATTTAAGTGTCAATAATGAACAAAACCGATTGAGCTTTGAAGTGGTTCTTTAATTCAATCAAACTCTTATTGGATATTTCATGATCTTTAATGAAACCCGACCTAATGGAGGTTATAAAGATCTCCTCTTGGGAGAGCAAGAAAGAGGAGGGACGTGCATAAATTTTTTGAGAAAATGGCGAAGCTTTCTTCCTTGGCAATAAAATTTCAGCAGGCAGTTTAACGAAATCAACAACAGCGCTATTTGTCTCTCTCCGTCTCTGTCTCTGCCATTTTCCTCCTTTTGCTTTTGAAAACCAAAGTTCTCGTCCTCTGATATTCTTAAGGGAACTCCTCTGAACATCTTGTCTTTTCTACAATAGGGTCCTTTGGAAATGGGCAACCAATGAGAACAGACCAGTCGACAAAACCCAGATCAAATGGTCCCCGTCTCAATCGAACCTCGAAGCCAAGAGTCGGACAGACCATTGAACCACAACCTGCCAGATTTCCTCTTATCAGTAAGGCTCAAGTACATGAAGCTCGGCTACCACTACCTCATCTCCAAAGCCATATATTTACTCCTCGTGCCACTCCTTGGCATTTCCTCGGCCCTCATGGCCCGAGACCTAGCCTAGCTCTGAGACCAACTCAGGTTTAATCTCATTACTGTCGTGCTCTGCTCAACCCTCATGGTGTGACATCCCAAAAATTAGGTAATGAAATTACCTATGGTCTATGTTTTAGCCATTAGTTTTCTCTTAAGACTAAGTCATATATGCTTGTGTTCATGAATTTTTTTAATTAGTATTATGGGATAAATTAATGAGAATAATCTATTCTTGGCTATGCACCTCATAGACTAAATTCCTATAGATAAATTGTTACAAGATTTTGGCCATGTAAAAATTGAAAACTTGAAGCCTATGAAAGAAAGAATTAAAATTGTTTAAAGGAAAAATTTAGGGTTTAATTAGGTTTGGGCCTTAGGCCCAATAGCTTGGACTCTTGGTGGGCCAAATGGCCGGCCCATTGGAGCCAAGGAGGGGCTGTCAACCCACCCATTTACTGGCCCAAAGCCCAGCTGAGAATGAGGCCCATCTTTGCATGAAGAAGGCCATGTGTCTCTCTCGAATTGCCAAGTGTAGATCATGCATTGGCTTGAGGAGAGGCACATCATCATTGCTAATGATTGTGGCTTAGGGGAAATAAAAGAGAGGGAGAGTGGCCGGTTGAGGGCTGCCGTCCAAGTGAGAGAGAGAGAGAGAGAGAGAGTTGCGAGAAAAAGAGAGGAGTTGAGAGAGAAAAGGAGCCGCTCGCCCGCACGCCGTCCGTTCACCATCCATCCGCCTGTCGCTGTCCGTGTGCCGTCCGTGTGCCGCCGTCTGCTTGATTTTAGAGGCAAGTTAGGATCAATTTCTACTATTGCATGTGTGTCTTGCATGCGTGATTGAATTCTTGGGTGTTTAGAGGTAAGGAACCGAAGCTAATGTGGTTTGTTCTTGAAAATGCTTGCCGATTTCGTGTAAACCACATGACCAAGAAACTTGTGGAGGCTTGCATGCATGTTTCGAGTTGGATTTTGGCTTCAATTCCTTCATGAAACTCTTGTTCTATGAAGACACTAGATCTGGAATTGCTTTACTGACCTTTTGGTGGTTTTGTGGGTTGTATGTTGCTTTTTACCAAGAATCTCACTTTGACTTCTTCATAAAACTTGCAGATAACATCCTAAAGACTAACATAATCAAATTTGAGGTACAATGAGCAAGTGTAGCCTAGTGAATCGACTTTCTCTTGAAGACGGTAAATCTGGAAACACAGTACTGGACACCCGAGACTTCCTAGACCTATATGGTGACTGTTCTTTGGAAATTTCACTTATATCCCTTGATGAAAGTTGTAGGGGACCTCTTGAAGCAAAACATATCCAAATTTCAGAGGAAACGAAGAAGAATAAGTGGGTGAAAAATCGTTATTTCGGAGATAGCTATACTGGACGTTTCGGTGCTAGAATCAGGAGCTTCGGACGCCTATAGATAATTATCTAGAACGAATATGGCCTAGATGTCTTCATGAAAAAATATACTTTAGTGTCTTAACTATAACCTGGTAAAATTTCATAATTTTTGGAGGTCATTCGGTTATTTTAATCGAATTATTTCAAAAACTGCGCAATCTGTTTCTATCAGAAATTACATGCTGTATTTGTGTGAATTATATCTTCTTGTGTGAAACTCTTTTGGACATGTGTTTTTCATGAAATTGTTATCTTATTGTCTTGTCTATCATATGTTCTGATTTCATGATTTTTGAGAATCATATGGATATTTAATTTAAATGTTTTCTAAAATGGTACAAGCTGGAATTTAGTAAACTTCAAAAAGGCATGATAAATGGACTATTCTAAATTGTATGGACTCCATTAATTGTATTGTTAGGAATGATTATGTCTTGCTGCATGTATGATGATGATTGGAGATGCATGTATGAATCAAAGTATGAAAATGATCTTGATTGCCATCACATCACATGCCATGTTAAAATTGAACTATAATTGAAGATGTGAATTGAGATAAGTGAGAAGGCTGTAGTGTTGGAGAAATTCTCGTGAAGAGTTTTGAAGTTGACAAAACGTTTCCATCAGTCTAGTCTGAAGGTCTGCAGACTCTGTTAGTTAAAGTCTGAAGACTTCCGGACAACCAGACTCAAGACTCAAAGTCTATCCTCATTGACAGTCTCTAATCCGTTGAAGAAAGGTTATCCAGAACTAGATGTTTTGTTCAGGATTTAACCTTATCATCTGGAGAATATCTCGTGCCTGGAGAAGACGTATCAGAATCCTTTGATTGATCAAGTTTGATTCAATGACTGAAGATTCGATGATTGTCTAAATATTATTGGAAGGTTCTACTTATGGAAACCGAGATCCTGATTGTATGGGCGAACATGATTGATGGGCTATCAACACGTTCCTTTAATAGCTCAAACAGTCTTCCTAATTGATTCTGTCCAACGGGTAGATTGGAGGAATTCCTTTGGTAAGTGCCAACGGGTAGGATGGCATAAATGAGTATATAAGGAAGACGTTCTTAGTTGTTCAAGGGGTGCGCGATAGATGAATTCCAAAGTCTGAAGCTCCTATTTGTTTAGACAAATCCTTTGAGCGAATACTTGTATACAAAAGAGAGTCTATATTTGAGAGAGACCTTGAGGAGGTGTGGTAGAACATCTACACTGTGGAATCAAGGCAAAGCTGTGCTGTAACTTCTCTTTTGATCATAGTGAAATCCAGCCGGTGGGCTGTCGCTGCGGAAGAGTGGACGTAGGCTTGGAATAAGCCGAACCACTATAAATCCTATGTTCAAATTTCTCTCTCTTTACCTCGATCGTATTTCAATTTGTTAAGAATTGCTTCCGTATATCGACAAATTGTTTGTGCGCCTATTCACCCCCCCTCTAGGTGTTTATACTAGCAATATCAATTGGTATCAGGGCCTGTGTACTTACTTTATTTGAAGTGTTTTACTTCATAGTAAAAGATCCATGGCTAGTATGCTAGCACCAGGGCTGATGGAAGGGCAAAGCAATACCAGACCACCCTACTTTGATGGAAAGGATTACAACATCTGGAAGAACAAGATGAAAGCTTTCCTACAATCAAAGGATCCTCTGGAATGGGACGTTGTAGAAAAAGGAATTACTCCTACCACTGCATCGGTCTACGAAAGAGGAAAAGAAACTCAAGAAACCAGCGGAATGTCTCGGGAAGAAATAATCAAGAGACAAACACTCGATGCAAAAGCAATTTACTCCTTATATTGTGCTTTATCACCAACTGAATATAATAAAATATCTTCTTGTGGTACAGCAAAAGAAGTTTGGGACAGATTGCATATCACCTATGAAGGAACAGATCGAGTGAAGGAACCAAGAATCAACATTCTTCTCTGTCAATACGAAGCCTTCAGAATGAAACCAGGAGAATCAATATTTGACATGTTTAGTCGTTTTACAGATATTGTGAATGGTCTTGAAAATCAAGGTCAACCAACTTCTGATCCCATGAAGGTAAACAAGTTACTGCGTGGACTCTCCAGGGATTGGAATCACATAAAGACTTCGATAAGAGAGACGCAGAGAATTATGTCACTATCTGTTGACGAGCTGATTGGAACTCTTCAGTCCTATGAAGTGGAAAGGATCAATGAAGATGAAGATCCAAAAGGTAAGAAATTCATTACATTAAAATCAAATGATGATTCTGATGATACAGATTCTGAAGATGATATGGACGATGAGGAGCTTTCTCTCATGATAAGAAGATTCAGAAAACTAAATAGAAAAGGAAGAAGGTTCAACTCAAAGAAACAAAGCTTTCAAAGACAGCAGACCAAGTCTGTTGATGATGAGAAACCAAATAAAGATGTAGTCTGCTTTGAATGCAAGAAAAAGGGACACATCGGACCCAACTGTCCTCTTTTGAAGAAGAAGAAAGGAAAAGCTGAAAAATTTCGAAAAGCTCTCAAAGCTGAAACCCAGGTGATACGAGTGTGAAGAAAGTGATAATGAATATGTCAATCTATGTCGATGGCACAATCGACTCGGACTCGAGATCGGACTCGGGATCGACTCGACAGTGAATTTGAGGCAAGTAATTTTAAAATTCCTGTCAAAGTTTCTAAATATATTGATGAACTATGCTTTAGTCTTAAGACTTCTCTCAAAAGAATTTCCAAACTGAAAAGGAAAACTCAGCTCTAAAACAAAATGAAAATGTTTTAGCGTAAACGAGTTAAAAGTCTAGACTTGTCTGTTTCCAATCTTAAAGAAAATGAAGAAAATATTTTAAAAGAAAATGTTTTTTAAAAACAGACTTATCAAATATATCAAAGAAATTTTCTATAGGGTATGAAAAACTTGAGAAAATTCTTTCAGACAAAAGACCTTACTTCAATAAGTCTGGTCTAGGTATGATAGAAGAATCAATTCCCTTGATTGATTTTCCTAAAGTAAAAGAAAGAATTAAGAAAAGACTTTCGAGTGAGGTTTACAAAAATCACTTCAAGAAAGTTTTTGTAAAACCTGGAGGTAGAAATGCTCTCAGATGTTCTAAGTGCAACAGTCCGGATCACTTTGAAAAAGAGTGTCTTATGGTATGGAAACCTGTTAAGAAAGTATGGGCTAATACTTTTATCTTACTAATACCAAAGGACCCAAGAAAATTTGGGTACCAAAGAAAGCTTGAGACTTTATTTTAAATGCAGGTCTCCGTCAAAGAAACAGGTAAAGTGGTATCTTGACAGCGGATGCTCAAGACACATGACGGGGAGACTCAAATTGTTTTATAAAGCTTGCTCAAGTAAATGGTGAAAAAGTTTCATTTGGAGGAAACAGCAAAGGAAGTATTGTGGGATTTGGAATCGTGAAAATTGGTACTCTCACAATAAGTAATGTTTCCTTAGTGGAAGGACTCAATTACAATCTTCTCAGCATTAGTCAATTGTGTGATACTGGTTTCAAGATCTTTTTCAAGAAGGAACATGTTCTGAATCGAAAGACTCTACTCAGTCTTTCATGGGTCGAAGACATGGAAATATCTATCTTCTGGATGTGAAACCAAATGAATCGCAATGCCTTATCTCAATTCAAGACGAAGCAAGCTTATGGCACAAAAAGCTTGGTCATGTCAACATGAAGCAATTAGCCAAAATCTCATCAAAGCAGCTTGTTCGAGGTCTACCCAAATTGCCATACCAAAAGACTAATTCATGCACTCCATGTATTCTGGGAAAGCAGGTAAGAAATTCTTTTAAGCCAATAAATCATGTCTCTACTAATCATGTACTACAGTTGCTGCATATGGATCTCTTCGGACCAACCAGAACTCAAAGTATTGGGGGTAAGAAGTATTGCCTAGTAATTGTTGATGATTACTCCCGTTTTACTTGGGTATATTTCCTTGCAAGTAAGTCCGAAACCTTTTCGTATTTTGAAAAATTTGCTAAAAAGGTTCAAAATGAAAAAGGATGTGTTATCTCTAGTATAAGAACAGATCATGGAGGTGAATTTAAAAATCAAGATTTTACAAAATTCTGTGATGAATCTGCTTTAAGCATGTGTTCTCCTCTCCATATACTCCTCAGCAAAATGGAGTTGTGGAAAGAAAGAACAGATCTCTTCAAGAAATGGCTAGAACTCTTTTAATTGAAAGTAAAATTTCTTCTCGATTTTGGGCTGAAGCTGTTTCAACGGCTTGCTATATCATCAATAGAGTCTTCTTAAGATCTATTCTTCAGAAAACCCCTTATGAGTTATTCAAAGAAAAGAAGCCTATTGTTTTATACTTTCATGTATTTGGTTGCAAATGTTTTATACTGAAAAATGCAAAAGATCGAGTTGGTAAGTTTGAAGAAAGATCAGATGAAGGTATCTTCCTTGGATATTCTACATCAAGCAAAGCTTACAAAGTCTATAACAAGAAAAGTCAGTCTGTAGAGGAATCAATGAATGTCAAATTTCAAGACTCAACGCAAGATGAATCAAGTCAGACTCATCAAGAAGAGTCTGAACCTGCTCCAGACCCTCCAAAGTCTACAACTCAAGAAGCATCTCAGACTCTGGAAAACCAGCATCAGGTTGTTAGTGAAGATCCAAATAAAGAAAGAGATCATCAACCAGGCAAATCAACAAGTAACTGGAAGCATAAGTCCAGTCATCCCAAAGATCTTATAATTGGCGAAATTAATGAAGGAATTCGCACCAGATCCAAAAGGCGAGAAGAGTCTAGTGCTGTGGCACTCGTTTATGAAATTGAACCAAATAGCATAGAAGATGCTTTATCTGATGAAAGCTGGATTGAAGCTATGCAAGAAGAGCTCAGATAGTTCAGCATAAATGATGTCTGGGAATTGACATCCAAACCAAAAGGAAAAACTGTTATTGGAGCTAAATGGGTGTTCAGAAACAAGATGAACGAGAAAGGAAAAGTCGTACGAAATAAAGCAAGACTCGTGGCCAAGGGATATATGCAAGAAGAAGGAATAGACTATGATGAGACTTACGCTCCGGTGGCAAGGTTAGAAGCTATTCGACTATTACTTGTGTTTGCTTGTTATAAGAATTTCAGGTTATTCCAAATGGACGTCAAAAGCGCCTTCCTAAAGGGATTTATCCATGAGGAAGTTTATGTGGAACAACCACCAGGGTTTGAAGACCCAAAGAAGCCAGACTCAGTCTTTAGACTGAAAAAAGCTTTGTATGGTTTAAAGCAAGCACCTCGGGCTTGATACGATAGATTAAGTAAGTTCCTAATACAAAATGGTTTTGTCAAAGGTAAAGTAGATACGACTTTATTTATCAAGAAGGAAAACAAAAGTTTCTTACTTGTTCAAATATATGTGGATGATATTATTTTTGGATCCTCTAATGAAAGTCTGTGCAAGAAATTTTCAAAGTCTATGTAGGATGAGTTTGAAATGAGTATGATGGGAGAGTTAACATTCTTTCTTAGTCTTCAAGTAAAACAATTGAAGGAAGGAACTTTTATTTATAAAGAAAAATATGTTAATGATCTTGTCAAAAGGTTTGGACTGGAAAAGTGCAAAAAGACCGACATACCAATGTCAAGTTCTTTAAAGATAGACAAAGATGAAGAAGGGAAGAAAGTTGATCAAAAGTTGTACATGAGCATTATTGGATCACTTCTTTATCTTACTGCCTCTAGACCTGATATTTTGTTGAGTGTTTGCATCTGTGCTAGGTTTCAATCAGATCCTAGAGAATCTCATCTCAGTGTTGCGAAACGCATCATTAAATACGTCGCTTCATCATCAAGCATCGGTCTTTGGTATCCTAAGAAGGGAGACTTTAAACTTCTGGGATATTCAGACGCAGATCTGGCCGGTTGCAGAGTTGATAGAAAGAGCACTTCAGAACTTGCCGATTGCTTGGAAGCGAACAGTGTCTTGGTTTTCAAGGAAACAAAGTACTGTGTCTCTTTCAACAACAGAAGCAGAGTATGTAGCTCTTGGAAGCTACTGTTCGCAAATTCTATGGATAAAACAACAGCTAAGAGATTTTGAAAGTGAAGACTCATGCACGGAGATTAATTGCGACAACACCAGCGCTATCAACCTCACCAAAAATCCAATTCTCCACTCAAGAGCAAAGCATATAGAGATTCGACATCACTTTATTAGAGATCATGTTCAAAATGGAGATGTTTCAATTCAATTTGTTGACTCAAAGAATCAACTGGCTGATATACTCACAAAGCCTTTGGAGAAAATCAATTTGAGTCTATACGATCTAGACTCAACATTTTGAGGTATGAGGATATCAAAGTCTAAAGACTTTCAGACTCGAGCTTACAAGACTTTATCTACGCCTTGGCTCGACCTTCGGACTGTAAGTCTTTCTCTCTCCAATCTTATCTTGAAAATGTACGATCATCGATCGTGTTTAAATTGTTGCTATATTTAATTAACGTAAATATTGCATCGATTCATTTTCAAAAGGGAAGTTATTTTTGAAATAGCTATTTTTGCGAATAAAGACAGTTATTTTGAAAATGCATATTTTTATTTCCTTTGTGACGGTTCGTTTACCCTTCTTTTTAACCGAACGAGCACTGTCGATTTCCCTTCACTTTTCTATTCTCTTTTCTCTCAAAAACCCTAGAAAGCATCGATCCTCCATTCCCGTTTGTCTTTTTCGCTCAATCTTCAAAAATTTGTCATCTTTTCTGGGAAAGTCAAGCAAGGAATCTTCCAAACACTGAGAAAGATGTCATCTTCGCGAAAGTCCTCAAGAATCGCAAGCAGGGGACCACAGAGAATGAGTGAGGGGCCTACTCACTTCGATCTTATCAAGATGAAGTTACTCCAGGATCGCAACCGAGCCCACAACATTCTCGGCAGCATCGTCTCCACCATCTAGTCCTCAAGGCGTTGTTAATCGGCATCGGAAGAAATCATCGAGGATGCAGACCAGTAAGAGTTCAAAAGCCCGCTTTTATTTACAAGCTATATCGTGCCTTAAAAGGAATTCGTACTCCTTTGAACTATGTTGATGATTTTGTTAAAGAAAAAGGATATAGGAACGAATATATCTTTCTGTGAAAAATGGAAAGTTTGTGAATCGCTCGTAAAGGGGTGGCTGAGGAAACCCTTGCGAATATCCCAAGTGATCCTCGTGATCCGAATCCTGTAGATGGAAATGACGATGACAATCTGTTCAGTCTATTTCAACCGAAAATGGGTATTGCGGCTGAAATTCAAGGAAAAAGGGGAGATTTGTTCAGATCAAAGGAACAAAAGGATCTCTACTCGAAATTGCTGAAGCGTGGGGTAAAAAACCCTAGGAGTGTGGACTTTGATTTTTTGGATGCTGTGAAAGTGAACTTGAGGGAAAAGTTCAGTTATCTTCAACTTGAAAAGTTCTGCTCTGACTCAACTGAGGCTTATGCTGAATTGACTGCATATTTCTATTCAAATCTTAGCTTTTTAGATGCGAATATATTCTCCTTCAGTGTTAAAGAACAAGACTATGTTGTGGATATGAATATGCTGGCAGATGTGTTAGAAGTTGAGAGAGGCAGATATCAATCAATCAAAGTGTCCATTGCTCGGGCCACACTTGAACTGGTGAAGGACAGGAGAACAGATGAGAAGATCACCTACTCAAGGATGAATGCATTCAACATCTTACTTCACAAGATTGTGATTAATTGCATTCGGCCGAAATCAACTTCCAAAACTGATGTTTCAAGCTCTGAGGCAAAGTTGATGTATGCCATCCTCTCGTGGAAAGAAGTTTTCTCTCCCTCATACTTTGTTATGTTTCACATGTATAGAGCAGTGATGAAGGACGAGGGTCAACTCCCTTACCCAAGCCTTGTTACGAAGTTATTTAGACATCTGAATATTCAGCCTCCACAAATATTTTGTGTTCGATCATGCGATCATATGGTGGTAGGACTGAAAATGGTGACCAAAATGCGTCTGAAGGAACTGAGCAAGGAATTGGAGAAATTCAAGGAGAAGACTCCCCGCCAAATCTCATCAACTCTCTTCTGCTGCTAAGAGAAAAGGGAAGGAGCCCATGGCTGCTCCATCAAAGAGAAGAAGAGCTCTCCTCGTTGAGGATGAAGATGATGATGAAGACATCACCATCTCTGCAATGGCTTTGAAGAATTTAAGTCGTCATGTTCCTCAGAAAGAATCGGAACAAAAGACGGAAGAAGCAGAGGAGAAGGAAGAAGAAGAAAGAGAAGCAGAGAAAGAAAGACCTGAAGAAGAAAGAAGAGAAGAAGGAGAACCTGAGGAAATCTCTTCTCCACCTGTAGGCATGGAAACAGGGGGAGATTAAGAGAAAGGAGTGACGTCTTCATATCCTGATGCAAGTGAAGGAGTCGGGCGCTCGCCTGCACCCGAAGATGTTTATGCATCTCGGTTTCCGAAGAAGGTCATGAAGCTTCATCGCCAAACCTGCGAGATTATGCTGATCCACCATCGTCTGCTTTTGCTCCATCAGATCGAGTCGAAGCAAGTACTTAGACTGATAATGGAGCAGATTTTCGCAGAATCATGGATATTCTCTTGGAGATGAAAAGTCAGATTTATGCCTTGGGATGCGAAGTTCAAAGCTTGAAGAATGAAGGTCAAGTTTCTTCCTGTTCATTGAATGATAAGATGCAAGCCCTCTCTATTCAGAATCAGGCCAATGCCAAGAGTGAGGAGGTTGTACAGCTGAAGGAAGACATTAAAAGGCTGGAAGGCATTGTTCAGTCTATGGAAGATTTCCAGCTTGTCCGCGTTCCCAAGCAATCTTAACTTCATCTCATCCTTTTTAAATGATGACAAAAAGGGGGAGAGATGCAAGATTTGATTAAAAACTTTTCATTCATTAAACTTTTTGTTGGATTGTTTTAAGGTTTATGGTTTGAACCTGTTTGACTTTGTTTTGTGTCTGGATAAGAACTGCCTAGACTTGGACTTGACTTGACTGCTTCTATTAATCAATATTGATATCTTATGAATGGCTTAATCATATACTGGACTAACCTATTTTCTGTGGTTGCAGACTCTAGTGTTATTCTATTAGCCATTTATTTCTATAAGATATGCATATGTGTTTGAGAAATGTTTTGCAGGTCAAAGTTATCCAAATCTGTAGGAAGGTTTTGTCACCATCAAAAAGGGGGAGATTGTTGGAGAAATTCTCGTGAAGAGTTTTGAAGTTGACAAAACGTTTCCATCAGTCTAGTCTGAAGGTCTGCAGACTCTGTTAGTTAAAGTCTGAAGACTTTCGGACAGCCAGACTCAAGACTCAAAGTCTATCCTCATTGACATCTCTAATCCGTTGAAGAAAGGTTATCCGAACTGGATGTTTTGTTCGGGATTTAACCTTATCATCCGGAGAAGATCTCGTGGCCGGAGAAGACGTATCGAGAATCCTTTGATTGATCAAGTTTGATTCAATGACTGAAGATTCGATGATTGTCTAAATATTATTGGAAGGTTCTACTTATGGAAACCGAGATCCTGATTGTATGGGCGAACAGGATTGATGGGCTATCAACACGTTCCTTTAATAGCTCGAACAGTCTTCCTAATTGATTCTGTCCAACGGGTAGATTGGAGGAATTCCTTTGGTAAGTGCCAACGAGTAGGATGGCATAAATGAGTATATAAGGAAGACGTTCTTAGTTGTTCGAGGGGTGCGCGATAGATGAATTCCAAAGTCTCGAAGCTCCTATTTGTTTAGACAAATCCTTTGAGCGAATACTTGTATACAAAAGAGAGTCTATATTTGAGAGAGACCTTGAGGAGGTGTGGTAGAACATCTACACTGTGGAATCAAGGCAAAGCTGTGCTGTAACTTTTCTTTTGATCATAGTGAAATCCAGTCGGTGGGCTGTCGCTGCGGAAGAGTGGACGTAGGCTTGGAATAAGCCGAACCACTATAAATCCTGTGTTCAAATTTCTCTCTCTCTACCTCGATCGTATTTCAATTTGTTAAGAATTGCTTCCGTATATCGACAAATTGTTTGTGCGCCTATTCACCCCCCCTCTAGGTGTTTATACTAGCAATATCACGTAGGAGGTGTGAGCCAATGATGCCCCTGGAGTGTCGGGATGCCTGGCTAGAAGGGTATGGCCGGTTGCCCGGTGGCCTGGAATGGCTGGATGCTGGAGGGTCCTTAGGAGTTTCGAGATGCCCGGAGAGTGGGGAAGCCGGAAGCCTGGTTGGTATTGAGTCGGGGGATGCCTCGTGATGCCATTTGGGGTACGAGATGCCCGGCAGGTATTGTGCCGGATGCCCGGCAGGTATTGTGCCGGATGGTTCTCGCGATGCCAGGTGGGGTGCGAGTGATGAATGTGGGATGCAAACATTGGTCCCGGGAAAGAGAAATGTGGCGGTTCAAAATGAAATGATGAAATTGAGAAATTGAAATTGAATTATGCATGATGGTATATGCATGATATGATGATGATGAGTGCATGGATGCATGGTAATGATGATGGTACATGTGATAAATGATGATGAGTGCATGGATGTATGTGCACCTATGGCATGATGGTACACGTGATATGATGATGATGAGTGCATGGATGTATGTGCACCTATGGCATGATGGTACATGTGATATGATGATGGTAAGTGTATGACATGATGATGATGACTATATGATGATGTATGTACATGAGGTATGATGACATGTGCATGATATCAAGGTAAATTGCTCATGGATGCTTTAATGACATGTGTTATGCTATGTTTGTGATGAGTGTGGGGCATGATGCATTGAGTGGTTTATTGGTCATTTACCTGCTGAGTGGTTGTACTCACCCCTTCGGGGACCAACCTTTCAGATTAGAGAGATGCCGCTCCCTGTTGTCAAGCGGGGCATCTTTTGCAGTCTTCCTTCGGATGTGGAGGTCGAGTGCGTGGAGATCAACTGTCCCACCATCCCTGGTCTTACATTTATTCGGGTTCGTGCGATAGTGATGTACGATGTAGGCCTGACTGAGGGCCCTGTCATTCAGGAGTTCCTATCGGTTCACGTTCGACGAGATGGGCCAATGCGAGGGATGTTGCCGCCAGCACCGCCTGATGCACCGGGATGGGTGTGAGGGCCCGTGCATGAGAAGTAGGAGCTGCAACTTTTTGGAAAGTAGCCGACACTAGTTGATGGGGGATCTTACACGATAGATATAGTGGGTCAAGTGTTTCTTTTTGGGGTTGTGGCCGAGTGTAGCTAAAAATCTTGGCCTTTTTTTTGATGTACCGACCCAAGAAAATCCATCATGAAAATATGTAAATAAAAGTGCCTAGGCTCTATCTTTTCTTATAATGTTTAGTGGTGTGCAATTGTATCATGATTGTTGGAGGGAGAGATGGCGATATAAGTTTTGCTTCCGCTAATGAGTGGTGCTGGGACCATTTTAAAAAAAAAATGCCTAGGAACTAAGGCACTTCTTCGGTAAGATGTGGTGACCTTGGGCGCTTCGGGGTGCCGCACATGGTATTTCTGGTCACTCTCTACTTCATGACCCTACCCAGAAAAGTCTACCTCGTCGGCTTTGCCTCGCTACAAGCCCGACGACTCGCTGCCACAAGCCCGACCCGGCTCGGATATGCACCCATGAGACCTTCATGGAGCGGTCGGAGCTCACGAACGTCTTCACCAAGGAGAATCTTGCTTTTCAGCAGCGGATCCTCGAGCGGTCCGGGCTGGGGCAGCGGACATACGTGCCTGAAGCCGTGCTTCAGTTCCACCGAACCAGTGCATGGCGAAGCACGGGCGGGGCCGAGGCCATCATGTTCGGGCTGTGGACCGATTGCTGGCCAAGACCGGGTCAAGGCCAAGGACATAGGGATCCTTGTCGTGAACTGTAGTGTATTCAACCCAACGCCGTCGCTGTCGGCGATGATCGTGAACCACTACAAGCTCAGAGGGAACGTGTTGAGCTACAATATTGGTGGGATGGGTTGCAGTGCTGGATTGATTTCGATCGACCTTGCTAAGCAGTTATTACAGGTTTTATTTCTGTTTTCCTCTCTATTTTTCATATTCAAATTATAGGTTTCATTTTATGAACAACCTTAGTGCTATCCAAGCAGACAAGGAATGAAAACTTTCATTTACGAAAAAATTCTAAATATAAATTGGGCAATAGGAATTGTATTAGGTTCACTACCGCAGGCCATTTTATGTTGATTGTGTGTCATGTAATTTTAAAACCATTTCATAAAAATTAGAATCGGGACAGGAAAAAAGAAGAAGCGTTGTTAGCATAACAATCTTTGAGCTAATGCGAGAATAATTGCTAATTGTGAATCACAAATTCTCGAAAGAATGGACGCAATAACAATTTATAATTATTTGTTATTTGATTTTTGTGATCTAAAATAGACTATTATTCTCGTAGTAAATTAAAGATTGTGACCCAAGTGGTGCAAATAGTAAATTTCCACGTATTTTATTTCCCTAGACTACGCTTTGGTTGGTTGGGAAGTGGGAGTTAATGAGTGATTTGAACTTAGAACCTAGATGTCGTCGAACAAAATGATTCACTAATAAGTCAATTCAAGATTCATTATGTCACAAAATATAGCTAGAGTTGAAATAGGACTTTTCACATTTACGAATTTGATAATTGACAACGGAATTGAACATGAGCTTTGTAAATTCTCATTACTATCTATTCTATCTACTAGGCACAATAGTTTCTAGACTTTCTTACTAGGAAAATTTAATTTTGGTCTCAGGAAAATGAAACTTGGGCCTAATCGTAATACTTTTCTGATGAATCAATCACTAGGTAAATCGTAACTTTTATGCTCTAGTGGTCAACCTCGAGGGCATCGCCCTCAACTGGTACTTTGGCAACGACCGATCAATGCTCGTCTCGAACTGCCTCTTTCGGATGGGCGGCGCAGCGATCCTCCTCTCCAACCGATCCTCCGACCGCCGCCGCTCCAAGTACCAACTCATCCACACTGTGCGCACCCACAAAGGCGCAGATGACAAGAGCTACAACTGTGTGTTCCAACGAGAGGATGGTAAGAAGATGATCGGCGTGTCGCTCTCCAAGGACCTGATGGCAGTCGCCGGAGAAGCCTTGAAGACCAACATCACGACCCTCGGCCCATTAGTGCTCCCGATGTCGGAGCAGCTCTTGTTCTTCGTGACTGGGTCGTGAAGAAGGTGTTCAAGATGAAAATTAGGTCATACATTCCTGACTTCAAGCTGGCCTTCGAGCATTTTTGCATCCACGCTGGAGGTTGAGCTGTTCTCGATGAGGTACAAAAGAACCTTGAGCTCACCGATTGGCACTCAGAGCCCTCACGAATGACTCTAATACCGATTCGGGAACACGTCGAGTAGCTCACTGTGGTACGAATTGGCCTATTCGGAGGCCAAAGGAAGGATTAGGAAAGGTGATAGGACATGGTAGATCGGTTTCGGATCCGGATTTAAGTGCAATAGCGCAGTTTGGCGGGCACTGAGGACCATCGACCCAACGAAGGAGAAGAATCCATGGATGGATGAGATTCATGAGTTCCCGGTCCATGTTCCAAAAGTGGTGTCCATCAGATCTACCATGAAATGAGCTCATCGTTAGGGATTTCGCCAAGATAGTCGAGATTGATTCTGAAGGACACGGAGACCCTTAATTATCCTTTTGCCTTGAGTTCTTGCACAAGCATCATTCTAGATCTTCTTGGAATTAAGCTTTTCTTCGCCTGAATCGATTCCTGGAAGAAGTGTGCATTTAGCTTTTGCAATTGTCTATATGACCGGTCAAAGCATGTTTTCTATGGCTGGATTAATTTAGAAACTATTGTGCTGTTCACCTATATTGCATAGTAAAATCGAGACTTCGAACTTTATATTCCATGAAGGCTTTTAGATGTTATTACCTCTCGAATCCTTACTCGTTTCAATGCAAGAACTAACCTAGAAACCTAAAGTCAAACGGCAGTTTATTTTTGTTGGTTAGACGACCGTCTGTCGTTTCATTACATGGGACAAAAATATCAAGGGTGAACCAAAGGTCCGAACCGCAGACTCCGTCTTATGTGCAGGAACTCATTTAGACCGTGGAATCAATTAGACAATCCCCTATAACGTGATTATATATGGTGTTTAGGTGAATAATCGACAAGTAATTCTAATTGGTTTTTTTTTTTTAAAACCTTTTCTTAGAAGTAAAGTTTCTCAAATATTTTATTTAGAGATGCCGAAAGTTGAGATTATCACCAACTATTTTTATTTTTGAAGAAGTGGTTAGTAAAAGATTCGAGCTTAACGCGACGATGAATGTGGACCATATGCACTTTCCCTTTCACTGGTTTTATTGAAGTTAGACACTTGATGGAGACACAGATATGGTCGTTTGACTATCATTGACTAAAATGTAGAGTTTCCAAAGGGTAAAATAAATTAAGAAACAAAAGGATCGAATCAAGAAAGTGATATGGAACTGTAGAAAGGGGAATGACAAGGTAAATTAGAATCTAGAGTCATTACGAAATATCAAATAATTGTGAGAAGCGAACTTGAGTTTGATGTATGTTGGTCTAAAATCGATGTAGGATAATTTGACCAACGGGGAATTGAGAGAACAAACTAAAAGATTTGTTCTCGGGTTCGAGCTCGATAGAAGTGATCAATTTCCACGTAACAGATTTTTCGGACTGAATGGAGATGAATTTGAGTTGAAAAAGGCGTGAGGCATGCCAGCTCTTGAGATCAAAATGTGATTACAAAGGGTTTCTTTCGATTGGAATGCCGAAGAAATGAAAGTGTTGGAAAACCAAAGTGCAGAAAATTGGAAATTAGACGATACTTCAAGGACAACACTAGAATTAAAACTGAACAAGAGCAAGACATGCAAAATTTAAAAGAAATTGAAACATTGACGCTGAAATTAAAACTTATGCACATTGACTTTAAAGGATTTGAAGGAGAAACAGTAGAAACCAAAAATTCGCTTCATTAGAGTTAAAATAACTTGAAAGTTACAAAACATTTACACTCAAAGGGTACCAAACACAGCGCCAATATTTTCTTTTTTTTAGTGACCGAGGAACCGCCGGAGACCCCTTACCCGGTGGCACCGTCGAACGTTGTCACAAGCCAATATTTAGACGTGAAACCTTGGGGGAGATTAGCCCAGCAACCCACCGCCAGGGCCCCTACTTAAATTGTGTTGACAACGAGAGGATTCGAATTCTCGACCGCAACGTTGCAGGAGAGAACAAATACCACTTGTGCTGCCCACGGGTGGGTAACACAGCACCGATATTCATACTGAACATTATGAACAAAGAATTTGACCTTAAAACTGAAGCTGAAAGTAAAGGACATTGATTTGAAAGTGGAAATGCGATCAGAGAAAAATTCAGAGTTTTGGCATAACTTGAGCTTGTCTTCTTCCATCGTGGTTTCTCCTATTGTAGGGAAATTGTCCAGTCAATCTAAAATCTATCGTACTTATGTTAATTTAGTTCCAAATTTTCTAATTTTGTCAATATAGTTTTAAACTTCAGTGATAATTCTCAATGTAATTCTTCCCATCAATTTTGCTGAGAATTATTGATGTGACAATGTGCCATATAGGCAAGTGATGACTGGATCACTATATCATTGATTTTCGGCAAAAGTGAATAAGAAAAACTACATTAAATTTTGCAAGAAATTTATTCTAAATTGGAAAAATTGAAAAATTTAGTATTAGATTAACATCCTTACAATATATTCAGGAACAATTAGGTGATTTTCTCCCAGTTATACCTATTGAGTTTCCTACGACAGTTGTTGGAATTCATGTGAAATCCTTACTTGTGAATGAATGATGGGTAGGTATGTTTGGAACTTTTAGTTGTGGAATATGACGTCATTATTCCTCATATTAGTTCCTACCTAATAATAATATTAATCATAATTATAATACTAGTAATAATAAGTCATTGGGATAGCATTATACGTGGAATTGCATTTTTACTATTGACTGAATGCATAGTAGAAAAGATTCTCCTTATTTTCCCAACCTAGCTTGTTCGTATATATTTAGCTTTTACAAGAAAAAAAGTTCCTTAGTAAATAATATAATGTTACTTAATGTTATCATGGCATGCATAATTTTAATTTCAAAATATTGGTTACACATAACATGAGAATAGTAAGTGCATTGAAAAGTGGCATAACTTCCAAATTGGCTACATAATAAGGGTCTCACGATCCCTTTTTTTAGTCATTAGGGTTCCCTTTTTTGGAGTCCTCTCAGTAACAAAACCTCAGCAATAATATCAATACGTAATAAATATAACAATTACTAAAAGTAGAAATAACGGTTGATAGGTTCATACATTACAATAGTTGACCTAAATTAACAGTATAAACAATAATTCATAGATTTAAGAAATGACAATTGCTAGCGGTAGGAAACTTCATAACAGGGAAAATGACAAGAATAGTCTCTGAGCATTGAACTTTACTCTAATGTGTAATGTGCAATGTGGTCCATGAGCTTTTAATTTGTTCAATATGGTTCATAAACTTTAGCCAACATGCAATATTGTTCTTAACATTTTAAATTTAGTACCTATTCAATTTAGTCTTAAGAATATATAAAAATGTTAAATGTTGTCGCTGAACTTGAATTAATGAGAGAAAAACATTGAATATCTTCATAGAGTTTAGCGAAAAATTAATCCTATTACTGTTTCAGGTTTGAGATTTGTTACCTAATATTTTGTGGTACCCAAGATTCCCCCAACAAAAAAAACCTCTTCCCTCTTTTGAAAATCTTTTGTAGGCTCACCGCTTTAGTTTTCGAAGCCAAGAGCCTACTTACTATGATTTTCTTTTTGTTTACTTTGATTGCTTTTTCTTTCCTCTCTTGATTGTTTTGTGACTTTGTGTGTGTGAATAAATTTCTACAATTGATCTTGGGTTGACATGGAGATCAAGTTTGCCATTTGTCCCGTCAACAGCCATCGATGAGTTTATACATGATGTGGCTTCACAATCTCTTTGAAATAAGGTCGCCCTCTTCTTCCGATTTATATTTAGGTCTAGATTTAGGGATTTTACTCTCTCGAACTATGTATAGATATAGATTTGGGAGTCCTTTATAGCTACTTGATCTATGTTCTTTCAACATAGTGATGTTGCTGTCTCTGCACAACTAGGGTGATGAGGATGTTGAATCTAGGTATGTACTATAAATTGTTGCAAATGGAGTTATAGATCTTGGCGTGTGCTTATCAATAAATCTAATAATCGGCTGTCGAACGTTTACTGTAACAGATATTTTCTTGAGGGATAAGATTGTGCTTTTAGCTGCAAATTATGCTTTGTTATTTAAATTCTAGTATTTGCTTTATTCTGCAGTTATATGGGATTTGCTAGACTTGAAATCTTCTATGTTTCTCTTGAGTATTATTCTAAAAAATGAATGAAATGTTTTTTGAAAAAAAAAATCAAAAGGTGAAAAAAGAAAAGACTATTGTTATTGCAATAATGCAAGGCTATGCCTAACATCATTCCTGAATGACTATGATTAAGAATCGATCAAACATTTAGGTCCCTCTCTCTTTCATGCATGAAAACCCAGCTTTAAGTTAATTAGAGGTTTCCAAAATTAATGGCCCCCACTTGGGACAATTAATGTCACTTTCCTAAATCAGCAAGTAACATTTGATATCATTTAAATCTAGTACATGTTGTTTAGTTTGAATTTGATTAGGTGATATTTTCAAAACATTAATGTATGAGTATTTTCTTGCACATTTACAGTATTTGTACATGTTTCACTCCATTCGCATGCCTCATATGTTCCCTTATTCAATAGGATAAATTTTCTTGATTGGAGTGAATAAGTCCAGTTCTACTTAGGTGACCTGAATCTTGATTTAGCGCTTCAAGCTGAGAAACCAGCTGCTATTACTAATGAAAGTAGCGATGATGAAAAATCTTTCTACAAAGCTTGGGAAAGATCAAACAGACTAAGCGTAATGTTTATGCGAATGACAATTGCAAACAACTTAAAGACATCTTTTCCCAAGACTAACAATGTTAAGGAATTTATGAAATTTGTGGAAGAGCGTTCTCAAACTGCTGATGGTTCGCGTACCATGCATGAGCATATACTTGAGATGACGAATTTAGCAGCAAAGTTAAGGACTTTGGAAATGAACGTGAATGAGTACTTTTTAGTACAATTTATACTTAATTCCTTACCTCATGAGCAATATGAGTCATTTAAAATGAATTACAACACTATAAAGGATAAGTGGAATGTAAATGAATTGGCCAGTATGCTAGTTCAAGAGGAAACAAGGATAAAGAATCAAAAGGCTCATTCTGTTCATCTCTCAAGTCATCAAGAAGTTCGAAAGAATTTCAAGAGGAAAGGTGGAAGGAGCAAGAAGAAAGGACTACATGTCCTGAATGACTCTTCAAAGGCTTTTCAAACCCACAAGAAGGAACACAATCTTATTAAGTGTCATTTTTACAACAAAATTGGACACTTGAAGAAAGATTGTCTGAAATGTAAGGCTTGGTTCGAAAAGAAAGGTAAGCCTTGTGCTTTAGTATGTTTTGAATTAAAATTTACTGAATTCCTCATAATACTTGGTGGATTGATTCTGGTGCCACCACTCATGTGTCGAATACGTTGCAGGGAATTCCTTACGATCCAAACTATAAAGCCAAATGAAAGTTATGTGATTACGGGGAACAGAAACAAAGCTCCAGTTGAAGGCATTGGCACTTATCGTTTGATCTTAGATACTGGGCATTATTTGGAATTGTTTCGAACCAATTATGTACCTACATTTTCTCGCAATTTAGTTTCTTTGCCAAGACTTGATGTAGTAGGATTTTATTGTGAGTTTGGATCTGAATCTTTTAGTCTATTTAAGAGTGATACTCTTATAGGAACTGGAACTTTGTGTGATGGTCTCTATAAATTTAGACTTGATTATACTTTTGTTGAGACATCAATGACCTTGCATCATAATATTGGCACTAAATGAAGTTTGGTGAATGCAAATTCTGCTTACTTGTGGCATAAATGTTTGGGTCATATATCTAAGGAAAGAATGCAAAGATTAGTGAAGAATGAAATTCTTCCAAATTTGGATTTTACTGACCTTGGAGTGTGTATTGATTGTATTAAAGGTAAACAAACAAAGTACACTAAGAAAAGTGCCACAAGAAGCACAGAACTTCTTGAGATTATACATACCGACATATGTGGTCCTTTCAATGTTCCATCTTTTGGTAAGGAAAGCTATTTCCTAACCTTTATTGATGATTTTTTCATGTTATGATTACATTTATCTATTGCATGATAAGTCTCAATCAGTGAATGCACTTGAAGTGTATATTAAAGAGGTTGAGAGACAATTAGATAGAAATGTGAAAATAGTAAGATCGGATAGATGTGGTGAATATTATGGAAAGTATGATGAATCGGGACAATGTCCAGGTCCATTTGCTAAATTCCTTGAAAGACATGGAATTTGTATTTAATACACAATGCCAGGTACACCACAACAAAATGGTGTAGCAGAAAGGCGTAACCGTACTTTAATGGAAATTGTTAGGAGTATGATGAGTCATTCATCTTTACCCTTGTCTTTGTGGGTGTATGCTTTAAAGACTTCTATGTACTTATTAAATAGGGTTCCTAGTAAGGCAGTTCCAAAGACTCCCTTTGACCTGTGGACAGGAAAGAAACCTAGTTTACGACACCTGCATGTTTGGGGTTGTCAAGCATAAGTAAAAATTTACAATCCACATAAAAGAAAATTGGATTCAAGAACGGCCAGTGATTATTTCATTGGTTACACAGAGAAATTCAAAAGGTATATATTTTATTGTCCTAATCATAATACAAGAATTATTGAATCTGGAAATGCTAGGTTCATTGAGAATGGTGACATCAGTGAGAGTGAAAGAATGCGTGATGCTTGCATTCAAGAAGTAAGGGTAGAATTTCATATACCCAAAGCTTCTAAAGTTGTTGTTCTTGATATTGTAGTATAATCAAACAATAATTGAGAATAACAAATTAATGAACAAATACTCGATAATGAAGATGTCTATAATGAACCTCCAATAGCCGAGTCACAAGAAATAACATAAAGAAGATCTAAAAGAGAAAGGAGATCGACTATTTCTGATAACTACATGGTTTATCTACAAGAGTAAAAAATTGACTTAGGAATTGGAAATGATCCAGATTCATTTTCCCAAGCCATGGAATGTGAAGATTCTAATGAATGGTTTAATGCCATGGAAGAAGAGTTAAAATCCATGCATCAAAATCAAGTTTGGGATATAGTTGAATTGCCTAAAGGATGTAAGAAGGTCAGGTGTAAATGGATCTTTAAGATCAAGCGCGACTCAAAATGCAATATTGAACGATATAAAGCCAGACTTGTTGCAAAGGGTTTTACTCAAAAAGAAGGCATTGACTATAAAGAGACATTTTCACCAGTCTTTAAGAAAGACTTACTTAAAATCATTATGGCTTTGGTGGCTCATTATGACTTGGAGTTACACCAAATGGATGTAAAAACCGCATTTCTTAATGGGAATTTAGAGGAAGAAGTTTATATGGACCAACCCGATGGCTTTTCAGTTAAAGGAAAGGAACACATGATATGTAAATTAAAGAAGTCAATATATGGACTTAAACAAGCTTCCTGACAATGGTATCTTAAGTTTAACGATAACATAACTTCATTGTTTAACAATACCATAACTTCATTATGACTTGGAGTTACACCAAATGGATGTAAAAACCGCATTTCTTAATGGGAATTTAGAGGAAGAAGTTTATATGGACCAACCCGATGGCTTTTCAGTTAAAGGAAAGGAACACATGATATGTAAATTAAAGAAGTCAATATATGAACTTAAACAAGCTTCCTGACAATGGTATCTTAAGTTTAACGATAACATAACTTCATTGTTTAACAATACCATAACTTCTTTAAGAATTTTGAAATGAAGGATATGGGAGATGCAACATATGTGATAGGAATATAAATGCTCCGTGATAAATCATAGGGATTATTAGGATTGTCTCATAAGGCCTACATTGAGAAAACTTTAGAGAGATTTAATATGAGTAAATATTCAGCAGGAATAGTTTCAATTCAGAAAGGTGATAAATTTAGCCTTATACAATGTCAAAAAAGTGAATTGGAATGAGAACAAATGAAAAATATTCCTTATGCATCTGTTGTGGGGAGCTTAATGTTGCACAAATTTGCACAAGACCAGACATCAGTTTTGATGTCGAAATGTTGGGCAGGTGTCAAAGTAATCTTGGAATGGATCATTGGAAAGCTGCAAAGAAAGTTTTTAGATATTTGCAAGGAGCAAAAAATCATATGCTCACTTATAAAAGATTCGGACATCTCGAGGTGATTGGATATTCAGATTTAGATTTAGCCAGATGTGTCGATACAAGAAAATCAACGTTTGGTTACTTGTTTCTTCTGGCTTGAGGGGCAATTTCATGGAAGAGTGCAAAGCAGTCAGTTATTGCTGCATCAACTATGGAAGCTGAATTTGTAGCATGCTTTGAGGCCACAATTCATGGATTATGGCTGCGGAATTTTATTTTAGGGCTTGTGATTGTCGACAGTATTGCGAAGCCGCTGAAAATTTATTGTGAAAACTTTGCAGCAGTTTTCTTCTCTAAGAACGACAAGTATTCTAAGGGTGCTAAGCATATGGAGATCAAATACTTGTCTGTTAAAGAAGAAGTTCAGAAATGAAAAGTGTCAATTGAGCACATTAGCACCAATCTTATGATAGCAGATCCCTTAACAAAAGGACTGCCGCCCAAAACATTTAATGAGCATGTTGAAAAGATGGGCATTATTGGACGTCATTAATGTTTGTATTATGATTGTATTGAGTTTATATATTTGACACTTTGAGCTCACTTACGTGTTTATGATATTTCTTGTTTTCTATTTAGTGTACATTATGGAAATACATGAATGTTAAACAGGATAGTTTCTAAGGAAACATTATGGTTGGACTATTACTGTACTTCTCATTTATGGATCATGTTAAGTAAAGTGCTATAGTTGTAGTGTATAGAAGGGACTATGTCGATTAATGACATACAACCGCTATGACTCGCATTAGTTTTCTTTACTTAATTGTGATTATTATGTGATTGCCAATTTAATGAAATTTTATAGCATAATCTTATTGTGCACATTACAGTCTTTATTAAACCATGAAAGGAACATCATATGGGTCAAGTGGGAGAATGTAAGAATTATTGTGACCCACATGATATGATTTATTATATGGTTTAATAATTATTGAAATGCTATAAAATAAATATTATTGGTTATGAAAGTAATTAGGTATTCTCTCATCCATTGATTGAATACATTAAAGTATAGTGGGTTAAGGGAGATAAATCGGATTTCTTCTTTTGGTTCAAGTTCTATGTAACGTTATGGATAAAGGTATGTCTTCATTTATTTGTGAAAATCATGAAGATCAAAGATCATTGATTTGTTATGAATTTCCGCATTAAATATTATATGTATAGTTTAACAAGTTGACCTCCGAAGGTTTAGGCGACTTGGAGGAACCACTAGTGAACGGAATCCCTCTCTCTCTCTTCTCTCTCTCTCTCTCTCTCTCTCTCTCTCTCTCTCTCTTCCCGAGTTCCTTTTTCTCTTAACTTTTAGCCGAGCAAGACCTCTCTACTCTCATTCGCCGATTCCCTCTCTCTGCTAACTCTAGTGAACCAACTGGCCACCCTTTTGAGCCTCTCTCCGTTTCGTCTCTCGAATTGCACTCTCTCCTCTCATGCTTCTCTGGTTTTCTTTTCATTTCTCAACTGAGCCAGCCCCCTTTCGCTCTTGCTCCCTCTCTCGCTTTTAAGGCCAACTGGGAAGCGCGCTTCGCTCCGGCCATTTCTAGCTAGCCGGTCGGCCTAACCTAGACTCGTGGATCACCCCGTCACCTGCTCCCCTCCTGCTCTGGCTCTGTCACTCTTCTTTCTCTTCTGAAGCATGAATGGCGTGAAGGGGAAGAAGACCATCAAGCAGGCTAGGCCTGTGAGAAAGGATGATGGGCTAGCTCGAGCAGAGGAAAAAAGAAAGAAGAGAAATGGGTTGGGCCAGGCCTAGCCGGAAAAGAGATAGGGGTCCGGTTTACTCGACCCGGCCTGACTCCACTTTTCTCTCTCTCAATAACAACCTAATCTTCCAAGTCTTAAATTGATTTTCTTTCTTTCTTTCTTTCCTTTTGTATTTCCTATAAAATATGTTACTATTAATAGATGCTCCCGCTATGTAATTTTAATAATATTTTTAGGTTTAAAAATTAATCTCTAATTTATATGCAATTAAATCCTAACAAGATGGCCAAAATTTAGGTCTCAACAAAGTTATACTAAGGCTCTATTTGGTTCAGCATTTGCAATGAGTTTTTAGATTCTAAAAAAGTCCTTTGCCCAAATGCAAATGCATTCGTTGTTCTTTTACTCAATTTTGGAGAAATACAATTGCATTTCCAAAGAGCTCCATTTAGCCTAAAGTAAGTCCAAGGTCCTTCGGGATGTTACATTCTTGGAATACAAGTCTTGATTCTTAGTTACTATTCGTCTTCTCTAAAGGCCGCAAAACGGAAAAGTTTATTGAAGGTTGACGATCATTGACCAAGGGGTCGCGCATGTTGGCAACTGTTACCTAGGGTCATTTGACCCTGGCAACCATCGCCTGTGGTCTCGTGAATTCAAGCGACCGTTGCTTGAGGTTGCATGACTTAAGACAAGACTGTCCAATAGCCCGATCTCGCCTGAGGTCACATTGATATTGCTAGTATGAGTACCTAGAGGGGGTGAATAGGTGCATAAACAATTGATCAAAATACGGAAGCGATTCTTAGCATATGATAGAAATGAAATTCTCTCTTAATTAACAAAATGAAATACGATTGAGGTAGAGAGAGTGAGGAAGAGAAAATTGAACACAGGATTTATAGTGGTTCGGCTTATTCCAAGCCTACGTCCACTCTTCCGCACCGATGCCCACCGGCTGGATTTCACTATGATCAAAAGAGAAGTTACAGCACAGCTTTGCCTTGATTCCACAGTGTAGATGTTCTACCACACCTTTTCAAGGTTTCTCACAAATATAGACTCTCTTTTGTATACAAGTGTTCACTCAAAGGATTTGTCTAAACAAAAAGAAGCTTCAGACTTTGGAATTCTTCTATCGCGCACACCTTGAACAACTAAGACAGTCTTCCTTATGTACTCCTTTATGCCATCATACCCGTTGGCACTTACCAAAGGAATTCCTCCAATCTACCCGTTGGATGGAATCAATTAGGAAGATCGTTCAAGCTATTAAAGGAACGTGTTGATAGCCCATCAATCTCGTTCGCTCATACAATCGGGATCTCGGTTTCCATAAGCGAGAACCTTCCAATAATACTTAGGCAATCAACGGATCTTCAATTATCGAGTCAATCTTCGATCAATCAAAGGACTCCGTTAAGTCTTCTCCAGCCACGAGATCTTCTCCAGTTGATAAGGTCAAATCCTTAACGAAACATACAGCTCGGATAACCTTTCTTCAATGGATTAGAAACTCAATGAGGATAGACTTTGAGTCTTGAGTCTCGGCTGTCCGGAGGTCTTCGGACTTTAAATAGCGAGTCCGCAAGCCTTCGAGACTAGACGATAGAAACGTTTTGTCAACTTCAACACACTTCAAGAAGATTTCTCCAACAATCTCCCCATTTTTGATGGTGACAAAATTTTCCTGCAGATTTGGATTTTTTTGACCTGCAAAACATTCCTCAAACACATATGCATATCTTATAGAGATAAATGGCTAACAGAATAACGCTAGAATCTGCAACCACAGAAAATAGGTTAGTCTAGTATATGATGAAGCCATTCATAAGATATCGATATTGGTTAATAGAAGCAGTCAAGTCCAAGTCTAGTTCAGTTCTCATCCAGACACAAAACAAAATCAAACAGGTTCAAACCACAAACCACAAAACAATCCAACAAACAAAAAGTTTAATGAATGAAAAGTTTTTGATCAAATCTTGCATCTCTCCCCCTTTTTGTAATCATTAAAAATGATGAGATGAAGTCAAGATTGCTTGGGAACGCGGACAAGCTGGAAATCTTCCATAGACTGAACGATGCCTTCCAGCCTCTTAAAGTCTTCCTTTAGTTGTGCAATCTCCTCACTCTTGGCATTGGCCTAATTCTGAATAGAGAGGGCTTGCATTTTATCATTCAATGAACAGGAAGAAGCTTGACCTTCATTCTTCAAGCTTTGAACTTCGCATCCCAAGGCATAAATCTGACCTCGCATCTCTAAGAGAATATCCATGATTCTGCGAAAATCTGCTCCATTATCATTCTGAGTACTTGCTTCGGCTCGATCTGATGGAGTAAATGTAGACGATGGTAGATCAGCATAATCTTGCAGGTTTGGTGATGACACTTCATGACCTTCCTCTGGAAACTGAGATGCATAAACATCCTCTGGGTCTGCTGGTGAGCGACTGACTCCTTCACTTGCATCAGGACATGAAGACTTCACTCCTTTCTCCTTATCTCCCCCTGTTTCCATGCCTACGGGTGGAGAAGAGTGTTCCTTATGTTCTCCTTCTTCTCTTCTTTCTTCTTCAGTCTTTCCTCCTCTCGTTTCTTTTTCAGCTTCTAATTCTTCTTCTTCCTTCTCCTCTCGCTTATTTTGTCATTTGTTCCGATTCTTGCCGTGGAACAGGACGACTTAAATTCTTCAAAGCCAATGCAGAGATGGTGATGTCTTCCTCATCATCTTCATCCTCAACGAGGAGAGCTCTTCTTCTCTTAGATGGAGCAACCATGGGCTCCTTCCCTTTTCTTTTAGCTGCGAAGAGATTTGATGAGATTTTGCGAGTCTTCCTTGAATTTCTCCAACTCCTTGCTCGGTTCCTTCGGACACATTTTGGTCACCATTTTCAGACCTACCACCATATGATCGCATGGTCGAACACAAAAGATTTGTGGAGGCTGAATATTCAGATGTCTCGAATAACTTCGTAACAAGGCTTGGGTAAGGGAGTTGACCTCTGTCCTTCATCATTGCTCTATACATGTGAAACATCACAAAGTGTGAGGGAGAGAAAACCTTTTTCCAAAAAGAATGGCATACATCGCTTGGCCTCCGAACTTGAAACATCGTCTTGGAAGTTGATTTCGGTCGGAGGCAATTAATCACAATCTTGTGAAGCAAGATGTTGAATGCACCCATCCTTAAGTAGGTGATCTTTTCATCTGTTCTTCTGTCCTTCACTAGTTCAAGAGTGGCCCAAGCAATGGAAACTTTGATTGTTTGATATCTTCCTCTTTCGACTTCTAATACATCTGCCAGCATATTCATATCCACAACATAGTCTTGGTCTTTAACGCTGAAAGAGAATCTATTCGCATCTAAAAAGCTTAGATTTGAATAGAAATATGTAGTTAATTCAGCATATGCCTCTGTAGAGTCAGAGCAGAACTTTTCAAGTTGAAGATAACTGAACTTTTCCCTCAAGTTCACATTCACTGCATCCAGAAAATCAAAATCCACACTCCTAGGGTTTATAACCCCACGCTTCAGCAATTTCGAGTTCAGATCATTTTGCTCATTTGATCTGAACAATTCTCCCATTTTTCCTTGATTTTCAACCGCAACACCCATTTTCGGTTGAAATTGACTGTATAATTTATCATCATCATTCCCATCTACAGGACTCGGCCCCCAGTCACGAGGATCACTTGGGATATTTGCAAGAGCTTCCTCAGCCACCCCTTTTCGAGCAATTCCCAAACTTTCCATTTTTTTTAGAAAGATATATTCGTTCCCATGTCCTTTGTCTTTAAGAAAATCATCAATGTATTTCAAAAGAGTACGAATTCCTTTTAGGGCACGATATAACTGGTAAATATAAGCGGGCTTTTGAACTCTTACGGTGCATCCTCGATGATTTCTTCCGTTGTTGATGATCAACGCCTTGAGGACTAGATGAAGGAGAATGACGCTGTTGAGAATGTTGTGGGCTCGCTTTGCTGTTACGGAGTCACTTCATCTTCATAAGATCGAAGTGCGTAGGCCCCTCACTCATCCGCCGTGGTCCCCCTTTGCGATTCTTGAGGACTTTCTTGAAGATGACATCTTTCTCGCTTTTGGAAGATTCCTTGCTTGACTTTCCCAGGAAAGATGACAACTTTTTTGAGGATTGAACGAAGAAGACAAACGGGAATGGAGGATCGATGCTTTCTAGGGTTTTTGAGAGAAAAGTGAAGAGGAATCGACAGTGCACGATCGGTTAAAAAGAGGGGTAAACGAACCGTCACAAAGGAAATAAAAATATGCCTTTTCAAAATAACTATCTTTTTCCGCAAAAATAGCTATTTCAAAAATAACTTCCCTTTTGAAAATGAAGCGATGCAATATTTACGTCAATTAAATATAGCAACAATTTAAACACAGTCTGATGATCGTACCTTTTCAAGATGAGATTCAAGGGAGAAAGACTTACGGTCGACGGACGTACCAAGACTGTCTTTCGAGATAAAGTCTTGTAAGTCCGAGTCCGAAAGTCTTTAGACTTTGATATCCTCATACCTCAAAATGTTGAGTCTGAACGAATAGACTCAAATTGATTTTTCTCCAAAGGCTTTGTAAATATATCCGCCGCTTGATTCTTTGAGTCAACAAATTGAATTGAAACATCTCCATTTTGAACATGATCTCTAATAAAGTGATGTCGAATCTCTATATGCTTTGCTCTTGAGTGGAGAATTGGATTTTTGGTGAGGTTGATAGCGCTGGTGTTGTCGCAATTAATCTCCGTGCATGAGTCTTCAATTTCAAAGTCTCTTAGCTGTTGTTTTATCCATAGAATTTGCGAACAGCAGCTTCCCAGGGCTACATACTCTGCTTCTGTTGTTGAAAGGGACACAGTACTTTGTTTCCTTGAAAACTAAGACACTGTCCCTTCTTCAAGCAACGCGGGTTCCCCGAAGTGCTTTTTCTATCAACTCGCAATCGGCCGATCTGCGTCGAATATCCCCGAAAGATTAAAGTCTCCCTTCTTAGGATACCAAAGACCGATGCTTGATGATGAAGCGACGTATTTAATGATGCGTTTCGCGGCACTGAGATGGGATTCTCTAGGATCTGATTGAAACCTAGCACAGATACAAACACTCAACAAGATGTCGTCTAGAAGCGGTAAGATAAAGAAGTGAACCAATGATGCTCTTGTACAGCTTTTGATCAACTTTCTTCCCTTCTTCATCTTTGTCTATCTTCAAAGAACTTGACATCGGCATGTCGATCTTTTTGCACTTCTCCAGTCCAAATCTTTTGACAAGATCATTAACATATTTTTCTTGATAAATAAAAGTTCCTTCCTTCAATTGTTTTACTTGAAGACCAAGAAAGAATGTTAATTCTCCCATCATACTCATTTCAAATTCATCTTGCATAGACTTAGAAAATTTCTTGCACAAATTTTCATTAGAAGATCCGAAAATAATGTCATCCACATATATTTGAAAAGTAAGAAACTTTTGATCTCCTTTTTGATAAATAAAGTCGTATCTACTTTACCTTTGACAAAACCATTTTGTATTAAAAACTTACTTAATCTGTCGTACCAAGCTCAAGGTGCTTGCTTTAAACCATACAAATCCTTTTTCAGTCCAAGACCGAGTCCGGCTTCTTTGGGTCTTCAAACCCTGGTGGTTGTTCCACATAAACTTCCTCATGGATAAATCCATTTAGGAATGCGCTTTTGACGTCCATTTGGAATAACCTGAAATTCTTATAACAAGCAAACGCAAGTAATAGTCAAATAGCTTCTAACCTTGCTACTGGAGCGTAAGTCTCATCATAGTCTATTCATTCTTCTTGCGTATATCCCTTGGCCACGAGTCTTGCTTTCTTTCGTACGAATTTTCCTTTCTCATTCATCTTGTTTCTGAACACCCATTTAGCTCCAATAACAGGTTTTACCTTTTGGTTTGGATGTCAATTCCCGGACATCATTAATGCTGAACTCTGTCGAGCTCTTCTTGCATAGCTTCAATCCAGCTTTCATCGAGACAAAGCTTCTTCTATGCTTTTTGGTTCAATTTTAGAAACAAGAGCTACAACACTAGACTCTTCTCGCCTTTTGGATCTGGTGCGAATTCCTTCATTAATTTCGCCGATTATAAGATCTTTGGGATGACTGGACTTATGCTTCCAGTTACTTGTTGATTTGTCTGTTTGATGATCTCTCTCTTTGTCTGAATCTTCACGAACATCCTGATGCTGGTTTTCTAGAGTCTGAGATGCTTCTTGAGTTGTAAGCTTTGGAAGGTTTGGAGCAGGTTCAGACTCTTCTTGATGAGTCTGACTTGATTCATCTTGTGTTGAGTCTTGAAATTTGACATTCATTGACTCCTCCACGGACTCGGCTCTTCTTGTTATAGACTCGAAGGCTTTGCTTGATGTAGAATATCCAAGGAAGATACCTTCATCTGATCTTTCTTCAAACTTACCAACTCGATCTTTTGCATATTTCAATATAAAACATTTGCAACCAAATACATGAAAGTATGAAACAATAGGCTTCTTATCTTTGAACAATTCATAAGGGGTTTTCTCTAGAATAGGTCTTAAGAAGACTCTATTGATGATATAACAAGCTGTTGAAACAGCTTCAGCCCAAAATTGTGAAGAAATCTTGCTTTCTATTAAAAGAGTTCTAGCCATTTCCTGAAGAGATTTGTTCTTTCTTTCCACAACTCCATTTTGCTGAGGAGTATATGGAGAGGAGAACACATGATTAAAGCCAGATTCATCACAAAATTTTGTAAAATCTTGATTTTCAAATTCACCTCCATGATCTGTTCTTATACATAAGATAACACATCCTTTTTCATTTTGAACCTTTTTAGCAAACTTTTCAAAATACAAGAAGGTGTCGGACTTACTTGCAAAGAAATATACCCAAGTAAAACGGGAGTAATCGTCCACAATTACTAGGTAATATTTCTTACCTCCAATACTTTGTGTTCTGGTTGGTCTGAAGAGATCCATATGCAGCAACTGTAGTACATGATTAGTAGAGACATGATTTATTGGCTTAAATGAATTTCTTACCTGTTTTCCCAGAATACATGGAGTACATGGATCAATCTTTTGATAAGGTAATCTGGGTAGTCCTCGAACAAGCTGTTTTGATGAGATTTTGGCTAATTGCTTCATGTTGACATGACCAAGTTTTCTGTGCCATAAGCTTGCTTCATCTTGAATTAAGATAAAACATTGCGATTCATTTGGTTTCACATCCAGAAGATAGATGTTTCCATGTCTACGACCCATGAAAGACCGAGTAGAGTCTTTGCGATTCCGAGCATATTCCTTCTTGAAAGAAGATCTTGAAACCAGTATCACACGCTTGACTAATGCTGAGAAGATTGTAATTGAGTCCTTCCACTAAGGAAACATTACTTATTGTGAGATTTCCAATTTTCACAGTTCCAAATCCCACAATACTTCCTTTGCTGTTTCCTCAAAATGAAACTTTTCCACCATTTACTTTATGAAGCAATTTCCAGAGCAATTTCCAATTTTCAGAGCAATTTCCAATTTTCAATTTTCACAGCAAGCTTTATGAAGCATTTTGAGTCTCCTGTCATGTGTCTTGAGCATCCACTGTCAAGATACCACTTTACATTTTTCTTGACGGTGACCTGCATTTAAAAAGAGTCTCAAGCTTTCTTTGGTACCCAAACTTTCTTGGATCCTTTGGTGTTAGTAGCATAAGCAGTATTAGCCCATATTTTCTTAACAGGTTTCCAAACCATAGGACACTCTTTTTCAAAGTGATCTGGACTGTTGCATTTTGAACATTTAGAGCATTTCTACCTATAGATTTTACAAAAACTTTCTTGAAGTGATTTTTGTAAACCTCACTCGAGAGTCTTTTCTTAATTCTTTCTTTCACTTTAGGAAAATCAATCAAGGGAATTGTTTCTTCTGTCATACCTAGACCGGACTTATTGAAGTAAGGTCTTTGTGTTGAAAGTATTTTCTCAAGTTTTTCAGACCCTATTGAAAATTTCTTTGATATATTTGATAAGTCTGTTTTTAAAAAAACATTTTCTTTTAAAAGATTGTCTTCATTTGCTTTAAGATTGGAAACAGACAAGTCTAGACTTTTAACTCTTTCTGCTAAAACATTTTCCTTTTGTTTTAGAGCTGAGTTTTCCTTTTTCAGTTCGGAAATTCTTTTGAGAGAAGTCTTAGACTAAAACATAGTTCATCAATATATTTAGAAACTTTGACAGGAATTTTAAAATTACTTGCCTCAAATTCACTGTCTGAGTCTGATTCAGAGTCTGAGTCTAATTGTGCCATCGGACATAGATTGGCATATTCATTATCACTTTCTTCACACTCGTGTCACTCCGTGTTTCGGCTTTGAGAGCTTTTCGAATTTTTTCAGTTTTTCCTCTCTTCTTCTTCGAAGAGGACAGTTGGAGTCCGATGTGTCCCTTTTTCTTACATTCAAAGCAGACTACGTCTTTGTTTGGTTCCTCATCATCAACAGACTTGGTCTGCTGTCTTTGAAAGCTTTGTTTCTTTGTGTTGAACCTTCTTCCTTTTCTATTCAGTTTTCTGAATTTTCTTATCATGAGAGCAAGCTCCTCATCGTCCATATCATCTTCAGAATCTGTATCATCAGAATCATCATTTGATTTTAACGCAATGGATTTCTTACCTTTTGGATCTTCATCTTCATTGATCCTTTCCACTTCATAAGACTGAAGAGTTCCAATTAGCTCGTCGACGACAAAGGCATAATTCTTTGCGTCTCTCTTATCGAAGTCTTTATGTGATTCCAATCCTGGAGAGTCCACGCAATAGCTTGTTTACCTTCATGGGATCGAAGTTGGTTGACCTTGATTTTCAAGACCATTCACAATATCTGTAAAACGACTAAACATGTCGATATAGATTCTCTGGTTTCATTCTCAAGGCTTCGTATTGACCAAGAAGAATGTTGATTCTTGTTTCCTTCACTTGATCTGTTCCTTCATAGGTGATATGCAATCTGTCCCAAACTTCTTTTGCTGTACCACAAAAGATATTCTATTATATTCAGTTGGTGATAAAGCACAATATAAGGAGTAAATTGCTTTTGCATCGAGTGTTTGTCTCTTGATTATTTCTTCCCGAGACATTCCGCTGGTTTCATCGGTTTCTTTTCCACTTTCGAGACCGATGTAGTGGTAGGAGTAATTCCTTTTCTACAACATCCCATTCCGGAGGATCCTTTGATCGTAGGAAAGCTTTCATCTTCTTCTTCCATGTTGTAATCCTTTCCATCAAAGTAGGGTGGTCCGGTATTGCTTTGCCCTTCCATCAGCCCCTGGTGCTAGCATACTAGCCATGGATCTTTTACTACGAAGTAAAACACTTCAAATAAAGTAAGTACACAGGCTCTGATACCAATTGATATTGCTAGTATGAGTACCTAGAGGGGGGTGAATAGGTGCATAAACAATTTATCGAAATACGGAAGCGATTCTTAGTATATGATAGAAAGGAAATTCTCTCTTAATTAACAAAATGAAATACGATCGAGGTAGAAAGAGTGAGGAAGAGAAAATTGAACACAGGATTTATAGTGGTTCGGTTTATTCCAAGCCTACGTCCACTCTTCCGCACTGACAGCCCACCGGCTGGATTTCACTATGATCAAAAGAGAAGTTACAGCACAGTTTTGCCTTGATTCCACAAGTGTAGATGTTCTACCACACCTCCTCAAGGTTTCTCACAAATATAGACTCTCTTTTGTATACAAGTGTTCGCTCAAAGGATTTGTCTAAACAAAAGAAGCTTCGACTTTGGAATTCTTCTATCGCGCACACCTTGAACAACTAAGACAGTCTTCCTTATATACTCCTTTATGCCATCATACCCGTTAGCACTTACCAAAGGAATTCCTCCAATCTACCCGTTGGACGGAATCAATTAGGAAGATCGTTCAAGCTATTAAAGGAACGTGTTGATAGCCCATCAATCATGTTCGCCCATACAATCAGGATCTCGGTTTCCATAAGCGAGAACCTTCCAATAATACTTAGGCAATCACCGGATCTTCAATTATCGAGTCAATCTTCGATCAATCAAAGGACTCCGTTAAGTCTTCTCCAGCCACGAGATCTTCTCCAATTGATAAGGTCAAATCCTTAACGAAACATACAGTTATGGATAACCTTTCTTCAATGGATTAGAGACTGTCAATGAGGATAGACTTTGAGTCTTGAGTCTGGCTGTCCGGAGGTCTTCAGACTTTAAATAGCAGAGTCTGCAAGCCTTCAGACTAGACTGATAGAAACGTTTTGTCACCTTCAACACACTTCAAGAAGATTTCTCCAACACACATGACCTCAAGCGAGGCTACTGGTGGTTGAACTCCTCCCCCCCAAAGCAAAAACAAATGCAATTTCTACTGAATGGTATTTAAGCCAAAGTTATTTTTCAATACACTATTACAATTCATGAAATCTTATTTGTATATCAAAAAACCCCTTTAGCCCAAATGTATTTGGATTTTCCCAAAGATATTCCCCAAAGCCGAACCAAACGAGGCCTAAATGTCAAGGAATCTATATGCAAGATTTTAATATTTATTAAAGATGAAATATTATTGTGGAAAAACAAGTTTCTATTTTTTTAGAAATATGTAAATATAATTTTTAGGCAAAAATTTAGGTGTTGGCTGGAGAAGTCTTGTGTGTGTCAAGAAGGGGAAATATTTTATATGGATGGCTTGTGTGTCTCTCTGTACAGCTTTGTGGACTTTTTGTTGGGAGATGTCTTGGACTAGGTTTCAACCTTTTATGATGACTTTTCTGATACTATGATTTTCACTTTTTATCTCATACCCGGAATACTTTAATTCTGTGCCCGAGATGACCGTTTAACGAGGAGTCTAATTCTATGATGGTTGAAAATGGAGCATACGCATGGTGTTCTATGAATGACATGAGCGTGCATCATTCTCTAATGAGATATAGTGCCAAAGAGGCTCAAACTCATCCTCCTGCTGATTCATGTTCGCTTGATTAAGAAGGAATTTGATATCTCTCGAGGTAAGGTTCTTACACTTTGTTTGGATATAAGGGTCTAAAGCTCAAGTTTCATATGCTTTAATATATTGTTATCTTTCGTGATTGCTGCTATTTGATGGTATGTTTGACTAAGATACTGATTCGCAGCTTAATAAGTAGGTCTCGGTTTGTTGGCCAATTTCATTTGGTAAATGGCGAAATCATGAAAAATGACGAGTGAGAAAAGTGTGCAGAGCCTGATTTGACCTTGCTGGCTCTTCAATTTTTTGGAAAAATCTATACAGAAATAGGAAAACTGATCTTCAGAATATTTGTAGCTGAGATCCTTAGCTTTACATTGATATGAAGATCATAAAATTTGAACATTATTTGAGTCATGAAAAGTCTGTCCGATATTTTTGAAGAAAAGAAGGGTTTGATCTGTGAAAACTGTTCCAACGTCGACCAAACTTGTTTTGCAATTTAAAAGTACTTAGAGGTCTTTCTTGCGAAAACTTAAAAAATGAAAGTTGTAAAAGAATTCCTGAATCGCAAGTTTCATAAATTTTTACTTAGATCTAGGCAGTTGATTTAAATAAATTCGGAGAAGGTAAGAACAGCCTTCAAAACTGTTCCAGAGCGAGTCCTTTGAAAAATCAGGTATTTCATCATAGTTGGAGGGCTAATGTGCAGAAATTTAAAAAAACGAAAATTTAAGAGCGCACTTTAAGTCAGCTGTCTGTATAATTTGGCATCATTTTCACTCCGTTTGTTATTTTTCTCGAAATTTACAAAAGTCGGGTAAGAACGGGGTCGAATCCTGAGTGGTCAGGTTAAAATTAACAAAAGTAGGGAAAAAATAGATAAGTTGCCATTTTGGGCAACTAATCGATTTCTTGATTTCTAAGGCTTATTAGCCTATCGTATTCTTAATCAACCTTGGCCATGATTAAAATGATGATTGATTAACTTTGAATCGGATTGGCAACGCATGATTCTTCGGCAAATGCTTTAAGAAAAAGGGGGGGGACTAGACTTTAATTAGGTGCAAGTGAGTTACCCCATCGCCTTGTGAAATACAAGTGGGGTTAATTATCACTTGGCATTAATTAAATAGTCCTTAGTTCTATGAGGTGGATGGGTGATTGAATCAAATTATTGAACTAAATCCAAACTTCTCAATTGTTAATTGATTGTGTGAGCTTGCTAATGCCTTGAGCTGAGTGATTGCATGATTGAACGTATGAATGAGATCCGCATTGGAGACCATTGGCGGTGATTTTTTTTTCTTGGTCGAAAATGATAGCTACTTTCATTCATTAAGTGCAAAAATTACAAGAAGTCGATAGGTTAGATTCCGCACATCAAATTTCTGAAAGAACTGGAGGAGGGGAGGATTTCCAGCGTTGAGGAAGTGAACTAGTTCGGTGCATCTTCGCAATCAGATCTGCTGCATTATTTGCTTCCCGCGAGCAGTAAGTGAAAATCATCGATTCCGAGTTGGAGAGCACATTTCTGCATTGTTCAACAATGGGCTTGACAGTCCAAGAAGGTTTGGCCCGGCCTGTGATGTTTTGTTTAGCGGATAAGCTGTCCGTTTCACAAACTAGTTGACCCTGATATACTTTGTCAACTTCCATCTCTCCTGCGAGTAGTTGTTCTCTAAACTGCAAAAACTTCAACCCTTCCAAAATCGCTAGGGTTTCGATTTGAAGAGGGGAGGAAGCTCGAACTTGTTGCGCGAAGCCATTGATGAGTTGGCCAGCATGATCCCACAAGATCCCAACGACTGATCCTACCTGTTCTCCATGGACCCAAGAGCCGTATACATTAAGTTTCAGCAGCCCTTTCTCCGGCGGAATCCATCTTCGTGGTGAGTTCGGGTTTGGGGGTTTTGCTGCCTCTTTTTTGTTTTGCCATCTGTTGAAGTTTTGGAGGTGTGCTTGTGCCAGATCCACTATGGTGTTTGGATCCGGTTGTTTGGCTCTGAAAATCGAGTTGTTGCGGCCTTTCCAGACGAACCACAGCACCGTCGCCACCAACTCCTTTTCGGGTAGGTCTTTGTCACCTGCGAAATTCTCTATCAACCATTTATCAAATCGGGTTATGCAGTTAGGATTACAAGTAAGATTGCCTTGGGTCTTTCCATATATTCTTTGTCCATTTGCAGAGTAGGAACAGATGCTTGGTAGTCTCCAGCCGTGTATTGCACAGCGAGCATATTGGGTCAGGTAACAATTTTCGCTTGTAGAGATTTTCTCTTGTTGGGATTGCGTTATGGCAGATACTCCATATAAAGATACGCAGCTTAGGGGGTATAGATAAATGCCAGAGCTTTGTCCACAATGTTCGAGGAGGCTGAAATGATATTGATGCTCTGTTTTGTTCTACTGCTTTAGTTTGTGCACATAATGTATTATATCCGCTTTTGACTGTGTATTTTCCAACCTTGTTGCCCTTCCACATTAGTGTATCTTCCTACTCGTTGGGATTTAGAGGAATAGATAAAATGTCATTTGCTATTCTATCTTCAAATAGATTCAGCACATCTGTTTCTTTCCATCCCCTATTTTCCTCACTTATAAGTTCAGCTACAGTTCTAGAGTCATTTTGATTAGGCGGGCCACCTATCACACCGGAATCCAGCCATCTATCCTCACGTATGCTGATATTCTTGCCATCACCTACCCTCCATTGTACCTCCTTTTCAATAGTTTCTCGCCCCATTACAATGCTTTGCCAACCCCAAGATGGCCGCTGCTCTTTACCTACCTTCCACATATCTCCATTTGGAAAATAAACTCCTTTAAGCATTCTGCTCCATAAGGCTGAAGGAGACTGAGATAATCTCCAAGCTTGTTTTCCTAGCTTTGCTTTGTTAAAATTTATTAAATCTCTAAATCCTAGCCCCCCTTCATCATTTCTTGTTTTCAAAACATCCCACTTCTTCCAGTGCAAACCCCTGCTTGTGTCATTTTGTTTCCACCAAAAAGAGGCGATTCTTCTTTCAATTTCTTTGCATATTGAGATGGGTACTTTAAAGAGTGACATGGCATATTGGGGGAGAGCTTGTACGACACTTTTGATCAGCATTTATTTTCCTGCTTTGGACATAATTTGCTCTTTCCATCCCTCCATCTTCATGTTTACTCTAACAAGGATCCAGGCGAACATCTCTTTTTTTGAACAGCCCCAATCCGTCGGGATGCCAAGATATTTTCTTGTCTTGTCTATGATTGGGACTCTGAGCTCTTGCGCCAAGTTCCTTTTCAAGTTCAAAGGGCAGCCGCTGCTAAAACTCACTCCTGATTTATTTAGGTTAATTGCTTGGCCCGTAGCCTAACAATATTGATTTAGGATTGCTGCAAGGTTTTGGCACTCTGAAATGGTCCCATCCAAGAAGAAAATAAAGTCGTCGGCAAAGAGGAGATGTGATAAAGTAGGGCAATTTGTATTCAAAGTTATCCCTTTTATGCTCTCGTCTTCCACAGCCTTATGCATTAGCCATGACAAAACATTCGACACTAGTATGAATAGATAAGGTGATAAAGGATCACCTTGTCTTAAACCCTGGAAGGTTTGAAATATTCCATAGGCTCCCCGTTTACTTTCACACTAAAAGTGGCTGTGGAGATGCATTGCATTATCAACCCTACCCACCTTGAATCGAAGCCCAATTTCAGCAAACATGCACTCAAAAAATCTCACTCTACTCTGTCATACGCTTTTTGCATATCGAGTTTCAGAATGGCTTGAAACTTCTTTTTTCTCTTCTTGATTCTAAGCTGGTGAATAACTTCCTGAACTATGAAGATATTGTCTTGAATTTGCCTCCCTTGCACAAAGGCGCTCTGTTCATAAGTAATAATATATGGTAGCCATCTCTTCAGTCTATTTGCCAACACTTTAGCAATAATTTTGTAGCTAAAATTACATAGGCTAATAATAGGTCTGAACTGGTTTATACTTTCTCAATTTTTGACCTTTGGTATTAGGGTGATATATGTTTGATTTAGGGAGGGATCGAGAGTACCTATTTCAAAGAAAAACTGTACTAGCTGAAAAACTTCATGCTTCAGTTCCTCCCAATAGTGCTGATAGAATTGCCCATTTAACCCATCAGGACCTGGTGCTTTGAGTGCACCCAACTGGAATACCGCCTCCTCTACTTCTTCTATTTTCACAATTTCCATCAGATATGAGTTCATTTCTTCATTTACTGGTCTGGGACACTGATCTAGTACCGGCTGAAAATTTCTCGGGCCCACGGTTTCATAGAGTGTTTGATAAAAGTCCCTGATATGTTGCTTCAGCAAATTCGGTTCCCTGCACCATGTATCTTCATTAACCTTCAGCATTGTTATTCTGTTTCGCTGCCTTCTTTGCACTGTTGTAGCGTGAAAGTACTTTGTAGTTTTGTCTCCCCATTTAAGCCAATTAATTCGCGCCCTTAGCCCCTAATACTTTTCCTCTTGTCTCCATAATTTTTCGAGTTGATCCACTAACTGTTGATATTCCTCCTTGCTGAAATTTTCTGACTGTCTATTAGTGAGCTCAATTAATTTCCTCTTTAACTCTCTTATGCAAATGGCAGCGTTTGGGAACTTTTGCTTGCTCCATCTTGCTAGTTCTTTAGAGACATCTTGCACTTTATCTGAAAAGCTGTTTTCATTGAAGAGATTGCCATCCCATATTTGATTTATAATCTCCCTACATTCTTCTTCTTCTAGCCAATAAGCTTCATACCTGAATTGTTTTTTTTTCGTTTCTGATTTTCAGGGTGCGTTACAAGAAGAAGTGGACTGTGGTCTGAGCTTACAGCTAGGAGAGCCAAAGCTTTAGCATTTGGAAACGCCACCCTCTAGTCCATGGTACATAGAGCTCGATCTAACCTTTCTTTCACCATCTCCTCTCCTGCTGTATTATTTGCCTAAGTGTAGGCACATCCTTTACTTTTGATATCTATTAGGGAACAATCATTCAAGAGTTCACGAAACGCTACCATTCGGTAATAATTAGCTACTCTTCTGCCTTCCTTCTCCCAAACATAAAGAATTTCGTTGAAATCCCCCATACAAATCCATTGGATGTGATTTTGTGACTGAATTTCCCTTAGTTGGTGCCATAAAATAAGCCTCTACCCATAATTGGTAGGAGTGTGGAGAAAAGTAATTCGCATAAGACATCCACTTGTCCTATCATGACATTCAACATCTATGAGAGTTTTGTTGTTGGAATTCACTTTTAAGTCCACCTCTTCACTCCACATAAGTGCTAAACCTCCTGTGATACCTTCCGGATTCTCTATAATTTTATTCGGGAATTTTAGGCCTTCTATGACGCCCTCAACCTTCGACTCCTTGTTTTTAGTTTCCATTAAAAAGAAGATAGTAGGCCTTTCATGAGCAACTAATGCTCTCAGCTCCTGGAACGTCAGGGGATTACCCAGCCCTTGACAATTCCAGCTTATGACCTTCATGATGTCTTTGGTGGCTTATTAGGGCTAGCCACCAAAGCCCAGCCATTTCCTTCCTTCACTATCTGAACAAGTGTTTCTAGCAGCTCCATGTCTTCAATGTGGAGAGAAGCATTGTCCATTGATCTCTTCTGTTTTTTGGTTTTCTGAGTCTTCAAAGGTTTTTTATTGTTGCTGTCCTCGGTCTGATAGATAACTTTAGGAGGATTAATACACATAATTTGCTTGCCTTTGTCTTTTTTGCTGTGGTCCATGGTAGAGCCTTCGAGTAAATAATGAGAATCATCACAATCTGCCTTTTTCTTGTTGCGAGTACTAGTGGCCCGGATCTCTGAGTCATTTCTCATGCTTCTTTCCATATCATTTTTTGTTACAGGTGTTTCAGGGACGACTTCTTCAGCATCATGAGTTGTCTCTAATTTCCCATAGAAGGCTTCCCAATAAGGGCTGTGATCCCGCACTTCCGCTTTTAGCCAAGGTCCGTACTTCCCTACCTTGTTTTCTACCCATTTAGTCTGGTCATAGGGAATTTCCTCACAATTTGTGGCGTAATGACCAATTCTCCCACATGAGTAGCAATAATGTGAAATTCTTTCGTACTTGAATTCCACCCATAGATTCTTATGCCCTATGTCCAATATAGCCCCTGATTTCAAGGGTGAAGTCAAATCCAAATCTACTTTCACCTTTCCTGCTTTGTAGGGTCTGTTTGCTCTTGCTTCCAGCTGTATATCTACAACTCGTCCCACTTTTTCAACTAAATCAGCAAACACATCCTCTTTGAACCATCCTGGAGGTATTCCTCCCATTTGAACCCAGAAGGCGCAACAAGAGAAATTGTAACAGTGTTCTGGAATCTCTGGTTTGCACTGTTTCAGGACTAGAAGATTACTTGCAAAAGACCGTGGACCGGTTTTAAGGATTCTATCTTTCTCCTCTTCAGTTTGAAACACAAAAGAGAATAAGCTTGGCGCTTTTTGTAAACAAGCAACTGAGTCTACTTTCCATGCCTTCTTCATCGTGCTAGAAAAGGCTTGGAAGTTAACATTAGGTTTAGAGAATAGCTTACCAAACAAAGTGAGATTGCATTCCTGCCTTTTGTTAGGAGGGATTTCTATTGACACCTCAACAACATCACTAGCTGACCAAAGATCACCCAGGCTTTTGCACAATGTGGCTAGTCGCAACTCATTCTCGTTCTCACCCGCCATCTCTTCCTTTTGCAGGTTGTCTCACTACTCTTAATCTGCAACGATTTAGGGCTAAATGCGGCTTGGAGGGGGAGCTTACTCGAAACCCCAAACTGGGTTCCTCGGTTGGTGCAATGGTTGAAACATTGAAGTTTGGGTATTAGATTGAAGGGGGCTCTGAATATGGCGAAACAATTAGCTGAATAACGATAGCTAGACTAAGGTAGAGAGGGTTTCTCGGTGATGGTTTGTGTTTGGGTGATTGGTTTTTTGAAATAAATCTGGAGAAATCAAAAGGTTAGGGTTCTAGGATTAAGCAAACTAGATCTAAAGAGCTCTCAAATCCATCTGGGGTGAGCGTCTACTCCAGAATCATGGTGGTTGCAGGAGATAATTTGCACTATCTGCCATTGAAGAAAAAGGGGAAACTCTGCCCTATGGAGAGAGAGATGCTCTTCCAAGAGAAGAGAGAAAAAGTGAAAATTTTACGGCCGTATAGACCATTGGCGGTGATGAGAAGCCTAGGAGGTGGCAATCCATGGGGATTAGAATTAGTCTTATTAGCTTACCAAGCTTTAATTAGGCTAGTGAAGTTAATGAACTTAGGAATTAATAGTCAAATTTGTTTAGACCTTAGTTAGTATAGTTGTCACGCCCCGATCCTCGGCACACACACATCCTTCTCTATTGGCCGATTTTATAATGCAATATCCCAGGATTAAGTATCGCCGACCCTTTTGTTTATTAAGCACATGCTGAAGCAGTTACAAATCCCCAGACAACAACATGATGGAATAGAAAAGTAAGGCCATATTTTTCATATTGAAATCCATAACCGAACCTTTATACATGGCATAACTCGAAGTCTATTCACAAGATTAGTCATAACATTCTAGTCTCACACTATTCATATTTAAACAAGATTCACAAAGAAGATGGGATCATAGTCCTCATCCGGGTCATACTCGGATCATCATCACGGTTCTCCTCCAGGTACTCCTCTTCGGTTTATTTCTCCTCAGGCTCCTCATCAGGGTCTTGAAATGTTGTCCCACAACCGGGATGAGACTATGTCTCAGCAAGTTCTACCCCACTAAGACTCGACTAGGAAACCAATACGCTAACCGAGCTACCTATACACGCACGGGTCAGAGGACTTACCTTAGCCTCAGATTCCACCTGCAAATTAGCACAGTTCAATAGGCACCCAAGCAATTACATCATACATCAATATCTCGATCTATCGACCTAGTCGATTTCATGTCAATTCAACCATTCTCCATGCATTTCCCTGATTCAATCTCAAATCGTACTCATGACTTCATGAGCATAGACTACCAAATTTCTTGGCAACAAATTACAGTCCCAAAGGACACAACCTATCTTTAGGTAGCAAATTACAGCCCAATGGGCGCGACCTTTAATGGTGGCAGATTAAGACCTTATCAGGCGCGACCCCTATCAGGTGGCAGATTACGGCCTTAACAGGCGCGACCCATATCAGGTGGCAGATTACGGCCCCAACGGGCGCGACTGATTCCAAATTCGGTGGCAGAACTCGGCCCTACTGGCACAGCCATACTTTAGGATACTTTTGAGGTTCAACTCACAACCTCTCACGGCCAAATTCTAATTGAATACCGATACTAATCAATCTTGGGATGAATCCCCATATGCTCATCAACTCACTTAATTTTCACACGATATTAACGTACCTGATGAATCTCAGCCAAGAGCATATTCAATTCACTCTCACAAACTTCTCCACTTAATAGCCCATCAAAGCATTATTGACGCTAAACAACCATACTCGGCCATCCTCAACTCAATTACTCAATCTTAACCAAGTTAGGAATAATTCCTCAAATTGCACAATTAATTCAATTTAGCACAACGTAGAGCTCAATTAAATAAACGGACTGCACCACGACAATCAACACAAAATTTTGGTCGTCGGCTATCCTTGCCTAATTTCCAAAAAATAATTAATTAAATAATTAATTTCGAAAATTAATAAATAAATACTAAAAGTCCAATTTAGGCCCGTAATGCTTGATTGGAGCCCGAAACGGGTCGGGAAAAATCCCGAGATGCATTCAATAAATAATAGTACATCTCTACTTGCTAATTGCATAATTCAATTGTCTAACATGCATCTCAATTATCTAATAATCACTAATCTACTCTAATCTAACCACCTAATTGCATTTAATTAAATCTAATCAACCCTTAAGCATTATTAGTCTACTAAGCAAGGATTAGTGAGATTACTCACTTGATTAAAAGCGGGAACCGAATCACCGCAACGGCGGCCGAAATTGGACTTTCGACGACACCGGCGGGCTTGGACCGGGCCTTGACCTTGGCCCAACAAATCTCAGCCCAACTAACATTTGTCTTGTACTAGACTGGGCTTCACTTGACATAATGGGCCTTGAATGGGCTGTCCTCGCGGGCTTCTAATTCTGCTGGGCTTTGCAGCTGAGTTCACTGGGCCTGATTGCAGTTGGGCCAAAGGTGATGGCTTCGCTAGGCTTGAAATTTAATTGCTGGAATTCAGCTTGCCAAGAGGGTGTTGGAGAAATCTCTCTAGAGTGTTTTGAAGCTGACAAAACGTTTCTATCAGTCTAGTCTGAAAGCTGTGCAAACCCTTGTACTTTGAGTCTGAAGACTTTCAGATCACCAGACTCAGCACACAAGACTCAAGACTCAAGATTCAAGACTCTTCTCATTGACAGTTTTCTAATCCAGTGACGAAGACGATCCAGAGCTAAAGTGTTTGGTTAAGGATTTGGTCTTATCGTCTGGAGAAGATCTCTTGGCTGGATTTGATACATCGGATTACTTATTCGAAATCAAGATCGTTTGAAGATCCGATGATTGACGAAATATTCTTGGAAGGTTCTATTCTTGGAAACAAAGATCCTGATTGTATGGGCGAACAGGATTGATGGGCTATCGACATGTTCCTTAAATAGCTCGAATGACATTCTTAATTGATTCTGTCCAACGGGAAGATTGGAAGAATTCATTTGGTAAGTACCAACGGGTATGATGGCATAAAGGAGTATAAAAAGAAGACGTTCCAATTATTCTAGTGTGTGCTCGATAGAGAAATTCCAGAGTCTGAAGCTCCTTGATTATTAGTCGATTCATATTGAGCAAAATTGTACACACAAAGAGAGTTTATACTTTGTGATACCTTGAGAGAGTGTGGTAGATCTTCTACACCAAGAAATCAAGGAAGAACAAAGTGCTGTAATATCTCTTTGTTCATAGTGGAATCCAGCCAAAGGTGGGCATCGGTGCGAAAGAGTGGACGTAGGCTTGAAATAAGCCGAACCACTATAAACCGCGTGTTCAACTTTCTCTTCCCTACTCTCAATCTTACTTTGATCGTTGTTTGTTTGTTGACGAGGAAAAGTTGTCTCATTTATATCAACTGTCTAGTATTGTGGGATAATCATTAGAAATTACTCGTTATACCTATTCACCCCCTCTAGGTACTTATACTAGCTATATCAATTGGTATCAGAGCTCGTGTACTCACTTTATTTGAAGTGTTTTACTTCAGAGTAAAAGATCCATGGCTAGTATGCTAGCTCTAGGGCTGGTGGAAGGTCAAAGCAATACCAGACCTCCTTACTTTGATGGAAAGGACTACAACATCTGGAAAAACAAAATGAAAGCATTTCTTCGATCAAAGGATCCTCTGGAATGGGACGTTGTAGAAAAAGGTATCGCTCCTAAAGTTGCATCCGTCTCAGAAAGAGGGAAAGAATCTGTTGAGACCAGCGGAATGTCTCAGGAAGAGATAATCAAGAGACAACCTCTTGATGCAAAAGCTATATATATTCTTTATATTGTGCCTTGTCACCTACTGAATATAACAGAATATCTTCTTGTGTTACAGCAAAAGAAGTTTGGGATAGGTTACATATTACCTATGAAGGAACGATCGAGTAAAAGAGACCAAATCAACATCCTTCTCGGTCAATATGAAGCTTTCAAAATGAGACCTGGAGAATCTATAACTGATATGTTTAGCCGTTTTACAGAAATTGTAAATGGTTTTGAAAATCAAGGACAACCAATTTCTGATCCCATGAAGGTAAACAAGCTACTGCGTGGACTCTCCAAGGATTGGAATCACAAAAAGACTTCAATAAGAGAGACGCAAAGAATCATGCCACTATCTGTTGATGATCTGGTTGGAAATTTTCAGTCTTATGAAGTGGAACGAATTAACGAAGAAGAAGATCCAAAAGGTAAGAAATCCATTGCATTAAAATCAAATGATGATTCTGATGTTACAGATTCTGAAGATGATATGGACGATGAGGAGCTTGCTCTCATGATAAGAAGATTCAGAAAGCTAAATAGAAAAGGAAGAAGATTCAACTCAAAGAAACAAAGTTTTCAAAGATAACAGACCAAGTCTGTTGATGATGATGAATCAAACAAAGATATAGTTTGCTTTGAATGTAAGAAAAAGGGACACATCAGACCCAACTGTCCTCTTCTAAAGAAGAAGAAAGGAAAAGCTGAAAAGTCTCGAAAGGCTCTCAAAGCCAAAACCTGGAGTGATACAGAGTGCGAAGAAAGTGATGATGAATATGCCAATTTGTGTCTAATGGCGCAATCAGACTCAGACTCAAACTCTGAATCAGACTCAGACAGTGAATTTGAGGTAAGTAATTTTAAAATTCCTGTCAAGGTTTCTAAGTATATTAATGACCTGTGTTTTAGCCTTAAGACTTCTCTTAAAAGGATTTCCGAACTTAAAAAGGAAAATATTGTTCTAAAACAACATGAAAATGTGTTGAAGGAAAAAGTTAAATGTTTAGACATGAATGTTTCTACTCTTAAAGAAAGTGAGGAAAATCTTTTGAAAGAAAATGCTCTTTTAAAAATTGACTCATCAAATATATCAAAGAAATTTTCAATAGGGTCCGAGAAACTTGAAAAAATTCTTTCAGCTCAAAGACCTTATTTCAATAAGTCTGGCTTAGGTATGATCAAGAAACTATTCCCTTGATTGATTTTCCTAAAGTAAAGGAAAGAATCAAGCAAAGACCCTCAAGAGAGGCCTACAAAAATCATTTCAAGAAGGTTTTTGTAAAGTCTATAGGTCGAAATGCTCTCAGGTGTTCAAAATGCAATAGCCCGGATCACTTTGAAAAAGAGTGTCCTATGGTTTGGAAACCTGTTAAGAAAACATGGGCTAATACTGTTTATCTTACTAACACCAATGGACCCAAGAAAATATGGGTACCAAAGAAAGCTTGAGACTCTCTTTTAAATGCAGATCTCTGTCAAAGAAAAGGTAAAGTGGTATCTGGACAGTGGATGCTCAAGACATATGACAGGAGACTCAAATTGCTTTATAAAGCTCGTTCAAGTAAATGGTGGAAAAGTCTCATTTGGAGGAAACAACAAAGGAAGGATTGTGGGATTTGGAACTGTGAAAATTGGAAATCTCACAATAAGTAATGTTTCCCTAGTAGAAGGACTCAATTACAATCTTCTCAGCATCAGCCAACTATGTGATACTGGTTTTAAGATCTTCTTTCAAGAAGGAATATGTTCTTGAACCAGTAAAGACTCTACTCAGTCTTTCATGGGTCGAAGGCATGGAAATATCTATCTTCTGGATGTGAAACCGGATGAATCGCAATGCTTAGTTTCAATTCAAGACAAAGCAAGCTTGTGGCACAGAAAGCTTGGTCACGTTAATATGAAGCAATTAGCCAAAATCTCATCAAAGCAGCTTGTTCGTGGTCTACCCAATTTATCATACCAAAAGTCTAATCTATGCACCCCATGTATATTGGGAAAGCAGGTTAAAAATTCATTTAAGCCAATAAATCATGTCTCTACTAATCATGTACTGCAGCTGCTGCATATGGATCTCTTCGGACCAACCAGAACCCAGAGAATTGGAGGTAAGAAATATTGCCTAGTAATCGTGGACGATTACTCCCGATTTACTTGGGTATATTTCCTTGCGAGTAAGTCTGAAACCTTCTCATATTTTGAAAATTTTGCTAAAAAGGTTCAAAATTAAAAAGGATATGTTATTTCAAGTATAAGAATAGACCATGGAGGTGAGTTTGAAAATCAAGATTTTACAAAATTTTGTGATGAATTTGGCTTCAAGCATGTGTTCTCCTCTCCATACACTCCTAAGCAAAATTGAGTTGTGGAAAGAAAGAATAGATCTCTTCAAGAAATGGCTAGAACTCTTTTAATTGAAAGTAAGATTTCTTCACAATTTTGGGCTGAAGCTGTTTCAACAGCGTGCTATATCATAAATAGAGTCTTTTTAAGACCTATTTTAGAGAAAACCCCTTATGAGTTATTCAAAGGTAAGAAGCCTATTGTTTCGTACTTTCATGTGTTCGGTTGCAAATGCTTTATATTGAAAAATGCAAAAGATCGAGTTGGTAAGTTTGAAGAAAGATCAGATGAAGGCATCTTCCTTGGATATTCTACATCAAGCAAAGCCTACTGAGTCTATAATAAGAAGAGTCAATCAGTGGAGGAATCAATGAATGTCAAATTTCAAGATTCAATGCAAAATGAATCCAGTCAGACTCAACATGAAGAGTCTGAACCTGCTCCAGACTTTCCAAAGCTTACAACTCAAGAAGCATCTCAGACTCTGGAAGACCAGCATCAAATTGTTCATGAAGATTCAAGTAAAGAAAGAGATCATCAATCGAGACAAATCAACCAAGAATCGGGAAGCATAAGTCCGATCATCCCAAAGATCTCATTATTGGCGAAATTAATGAAGGAATCCGCACCAGATCCAAAAGGCGTGAAGAATCTAGTGCTATGGCACTTGTTTCTGAAATAGAACCCATAAGCATAGAAGAAGCTTTATCAGATGAAAGCTGGATTGAAGCTATGCAAGAAGAGCTCAGGCAATTCAATATCAATGATGTCTGGGAATTAACTCCTAAACCAAAAGGTAAATCTGTTATTTGAGCTAAATGGGTTTTCAGGAACAAGATGAACGAGAAAGGAAAAGTCGTAAGAAATAAAGCAAGACTCGTGGCCAAGGGATATTCGCAAGAAGAGGGGATAGACTATGATGAGACCTATGCACCAGTAGCAAGGTTAGAAGCTATTCGATTATTGCTTGCTTTTGCTTGTTATAAAAATTTCAGGTTATTCCAAATGGACGTCAAAAGTGCCTTCCTAAATGGATTTATCCATGAGGAAGTTTATGTGGAACAACCACCAGGGTTTGAAGACCCAAAAAAACCAGACTCAGTCTTTAGACTGAAAAAATGCATTGTATGGTTTAAAGCAAGCACCTCGAGCATGGTACGACATACTAAGTAAGTTTTTAATACATAATGGTTTTGTCAAAGGTAAAGTAGATACTACTCTATTTATCAAAAAGGAAAACAAAAGCTTTTTACTTGTTCAAATATATGTGGATGATATTATTTTTGGATCCTCTAATGAAAGTCTGTGCAAGAAATTCTCTAAGTCTATGCAGGATGAGTTTGAAATGAGTATGATGGGAGAGTTAACCTTCTTTCTTGGACTTCAAGTAAAACAATTGAAGGAAGGAACTTTCATTCATCAAGAAAAGTATGCTAATGATCTTGTCAAAAGGTTTGGACTGGAAAAGTGCAAAAGACCGACATACCAATGTCAAGTTCCTTGAAGATAGACAAAGATGAAGAAGGGAAGAAAGTTAATCAAAAGCTGTACAGGAGTATCATTGGTTCACTTTTTTATCTTACTGCCTCTAGACCTGACATTTTGTTGAGTGTGTGCATCTGTGCTAGGTTTCAATCAGACCCTAGAGAATCTCATCTCAGTGCTGCGAAGCGGATTATTAAATACGTTGCTTCATCTTCAAGCATCGGTCTTTGGTATCCTATGAAGGGAGACTTTAATCTTCTTGGATATTCATATGCAGATCTAGCCGGTTGCAGAGTTGATAGAAAGAGCACCTCGGGAACTTGCCAATTGCTTGGGAACAAGACAGTGTCTTGGTTTTCAAGGAAACAAAACATTGTGGCTCTCTCTACAACAGAAGCAGAGTATGTAGCTCTTGGAAGTTGTTGTTCGCAAATTCTGTGGATAAAACAACAGCTACAAGACTTTGGAATTGAAGACTCATGCACTGGAGATTAGATGTGACAGCACCAGCGCAATCAATCTTACTAAAAATCCAATCCTTCACTCAAGGGCAAAGCATATAGAGATTCGCCATCACTTCATTAGAGATCATGTTCAAAATGGAGAAATCTCGATTCAATTTGTTGAGTCAAAGAGCCAACTAGCGGATATATTAACAAAGCCCTTGGAGAAGAATCAATTCGATATCATCCGTTCCAGACTCAACATTTTGAAGCTTGAGGAAATCAAAGTCTAGAGACTCTCAGACTCTCAGACTCAATCATTCACGGCCATAGACTGTAAGTTGTTTTAATATTCAATCTCGAAAAGGTACGATCAATTTGTTCAGTTATATTTGATTTATCTTTCATTTCCGAGAAAAACGGATTCTCGTCATTTCAAAAAGATAACCTCTATTTAAAAAGGCAGTTATCGATTTTAAAAAGAGGACGACTGTTCACTTTCCTTTGTGTCGATTGGTTTTCCCTCTTTTTACTGGGTTATATACAGTAAGTTGTCTTCTTCGCTTAACTCCAACAAAACCCTAAAAAGGCATTATCCTCCCAATCATGTCTCAATTTCGTGTTCATCTTCGAGAAAGTTGTCATCTTTTCTTGGGAAAGCGAGTCAAGGAATCTTTCAACGACAAGAAATGATGTCTTCTTCTAGAAGGTCTTCAAGAATCGCAAGCAGGGGACCACAGAGAATGAGGAAGGGTCCTACCCATTTTGATCTCACCGAGGAAGAAGAGTTACCGAGACAGCAACATAGCCCAATTCACTCTCAACCACGTCAATCTCCATTATCTACCCCACAAAGTGTGGATCAACTATCACAGGAAGAAATAATCGAGGAAGCAGACCCTGTAAGAGTCCAAAAACCCTCTTTTATTTACAAGCTCTATCGTGCCTTGAAAAGCATAGGTACACCACTGAACTATGTGGATGCCTTCCTTAAAGACAAATGGTATAAAAATGAGTATATCTTTTTGCGACGGATGGAGGATTTGGGAATTGCTTCTAAAGGAAAGGCTGAGGAAGCACTTGCGAACATTCCAAGTGACCCTCGTGTAGGGGATTTAATTCGGCGCGGGAATGACGATGATAAACTGTTTAGAGAATTCCAACCCGGATGGGTGTTGCTACGAAAGTAAAGGGAAAAAGAACGGAGTTGTTCAAATCAAAGGAATAGGAGGATATGTTCTTCAAATTGTTGAAACGGGGGGTAATAAACCCCAGGAGCGTTGATTTTGATTTTTTGGATGCCATCAATGTGAACTTAAAGGAGAAGTTCAATATGCTTCAACTAGAGCAATTTTGCTTTGACACCATAGACGGCTATGCACAATTGACAGCATATTTCTATTCGAATCTCAGCTTTTTAGATGCGAATAGAATATCCTTCAGTGTTCAAGACCAAGACTATGAGGTAGATGTGGACATGTTGGCAGACATAACTGGAGTTGAAAGAGGACGATATCAACCGATCAAGGTTGCAATCGCTTGTACCACACTGGAACTTGTCAAAGACAGGAGTACAAAAGGAAGAGTTACCTACGCAAGAATGCATGCCATCAACATCTTACTGAACAAAATCGTGATCAACTCACTCAGGCCAAAATCAACATCCAAGACAGACGTATCTAATTCTGAGGCGAAATTGATGTACGCGATCAATTCAGGGAAGAATTTCTCTCTTCCTCACACCATTCTCTTCCACATGTACGAGCAATGGTGAAGGATAAGGCCGACTTGCCTTACTCAGGTCTTGTGACTAAGATCTTCAGACACTTGAACATTGAACCTCCACAGACTCTTTGTGTTCAACCATGTGACAAAATGGTGGTGGGTTTGAAAATGCTGACAAAAATGCGTCTGAAAGAGCTTGATAAGGCAATGGAGAAGTTTAAAGTGAAAAATCCAGTTAAATCTCATCCAATCTCTTCTGCGTCTAAAAGGAAAGGGAAGGAACCCATGGGTGCTCCATCCAAAAAGAAAAGAGCTCTAATCTTAGAGGATGAACTCACTATCTCTACCTTGGCATTGAAAAGACTCAGTCGTTCTGTATCTGAATCAATGGAACGACAAGAGAAAAGAAAAGAAGCAGAGGAACAAGAACAGAGAGAAGCAGAGGAGAAAGAAGAGAAAGAAGAAGAAGAAGAGGAGAAAGAAGTTGAAGAAGAAGAAGAAGTAGTCAAAGAAAAGTCTGCATATGAAGCTGGAGAAAAAGACAATCAAGATTCTACTGAGCATGACCATCACTCTTCCCCGATGGAGGCCTTAGAAACAGGGGGAGATGACGAGCAAAGAAGGACTACACCATTTCCTAATCACAGTGAAGGTGTGAGTCGCTCGCAAGCAAATTCAGAAGATATTCAAGCCTCTCAAATGCCTGAGGAAGGACATAACACCTCAACGCCAAATTTGCGCAATTACACCGAAGTTCCATCGTCTTCCTTTACTCCATCTGATAGAGCAAATGCCAGCACACAGACGGACAATACCGCAGATTTTTGTCGTATCATTGATCTTCTTCTGGAAATGCAGGGTCAAATATATGCTTTGGAATGTGAATTTCAAGTCATGAAGAATGCTGGACAAGCGTCTTCTGCTACCCTGTCGGATCAAATGCAAGACCTCGCTCGTCAAATTAAAGCAAATGCCAAAGAAGTAGAGGTGACTCATCTAAGGGAAGACTTGAAGAGGCTAGAAGGCATCGTACAGTCGATGGGAGATTTCCAGATTGTGCGCATTCCCAAGCAGACTTGACTCTTTCTCACCTTTTTAATGATGACAAAAAGGGGGAGAATTGCTAGCTTTGAACTGAACTTTGATAACTTTGATTTTATCTATCTTTAATTTCAGTTTGTTTGGATATTTATTTTTTAGTATGACCTGGGTGTGGTGGACTTGGTGAATTTGACTGACTTGAGTATGTGGATTTGAAATTGACTGTTGCATTATTTAGTGTATGGCTTTACTCATGAAAGACTAACCTATTTTTTGTGGATGCAGAGTCTAGTTGAGTTATTAATCTTTATGAGATATCCATATTGCTTGAGTAATGTTTTTGCAGGTCAAAGTTGTTCAAATTTACAGGAAAGTTTTGTCACCATCAAAAAGGGGGAGATTGTTGGAGAAATCTCTCTAGAGTGTTTTGAAGCTGACAAAACATTTCTATCAGTCTAGTCTGGAAGCTGTGCAGACCCTTGTACTTTGGGTCTAAAGATTTTCAGATCACCAGACTTAGCACACAAGACTCAAGACTCAAGACTATTCTCATTGACAGTTTTCTAATCCAGTGACGAAGACGATCCAGAGCTAAAGTGTTTGGTTAAGGATTTGGTCTTATCATCTGGAGAAGATCTCTTGGCTGGATTTGATACATCGGATTACGTATTCGAAATCAAGAACGTTTGAAGATCCGATGATTGACGAAATATTTTTGGAAGGTTCTATTCTTGGAAACCAAGATCCTAATTGTATGGGCGAACAGGATTGATGGGCTATCGACATGTTCCTTAAATAGCTCGAATGACCTTCTTAATTGATTCTGTCCATCGGGAAGATTGGAAGAATTCCTTTAGTAAGTGCCAACGGGTATGATGGCATAAAGGAGTATAAAAAGAAGACGTTCCAGTTATTCTAGTGTGTGCTCGATAGAGAAATTTCAGAGTCTAAAGCTCCTTGATTATTAGTCGATTCATATTGAGCAAAACTGTACACACAAAGAGAGTTTATACTTTGTGATACCTTGAGAGAGTGTGGTAAATCTTCTACACCAAGAAATCAAGGAAGAACAGTGCTGTAATATCTCTTTGTTCATAGTGGAATCCAGCCAGTGGGTTGTCAGTGCATAAGAGTGGACGTAGGCTTGAAATAAGCCGAACCACTATAAACCGCGTGTTCAACTTTCTCTTCCCTACTCTCAATCTTACTTTGATCGTTGTTTGTTTGTTGATGAGGAAAAGTTGTCTCATTTATATCAACTGTCTAGTATTGTGCGATAATCATTAGAAATTACTCGTTATACCTATTCACCCCCTCTAGGTACTTATACTAGCTATATCAGAGGGCTGTTGGATTTGAACTTTGCTGGCTTCACGGACTGAAGAAGAAGAAGGCCCAAACTGTGGGCTTTAATGGCCCAACTGCTGGGCTGCTGGACCGAAGACAGAAGCAGCTTCGGTGGTTGATCTGGGGAAGACGCGGCCCACGATTTGCTTCGTGGAAGACCTCGCGAACGAAGGCAGCTGGCTTCGGTCACGTTGAGGCGTGAGAGAGGGTATCGAAACGTGGAGCGGTGGCAGAGATGATGGTCAACAATCGGCAAGAAGGGGCAGCTTCGTTTGACCAGCAGGGGACGTCGATGCAGAAAGGAAAACGTGGAGGCGTTGGGTTGGCTTCGCTGGTGTCACGCACAGGGCAGCTTCGGCGAGGAAATTCACGAGCGAGAGAGAGACAACGCGGAAAAAGGGAGCAGCTTGCTGGGTCTTCACTTCGGTGGCCACGAGTTGGAGTCAACACAGCGGCAGCTTCAGATGCATGGGCGATTCACCCGATGGAGGACGCCGCGGCTTGATTCTAGGGTCAACAAACCAGCATGAAGACAAGATTTGGTGGAGCAACTTCGGTGGATGATGAGATTGATGGAGCTGCAGGCGTGGCGCACGGAGAAGCTTCAAGGTCAATGATGGGGCTTCGCTTGAAGTTTAGTTGACCCGGACGTGGCAGCTTGGAGAGAAAAACTCGGTGGAATTGCTTCGGTGGAATCGTGCGGACGTGGAGATGCTGGTAGCGGCAAAATGAAGTGGAGTTGTAGTGATTTGTCGCTGCTGGGTGGGAGATCATGTGGCATCCCAAAAATTCAAAGCCAAGCCTTAAGGTGTGTTAAAGTCTTTAATTAGGTGTTAAATTTCCATGGTTTACGTTTTAGCCATTAGTCTTTTAATTCGATGATTTGTGCTTGTGATTGTGGAAATTTAGATTTAATAGATTAATAATCTATGCTTGGCCATATGATTTAAATTTCAATGAACAAGAATATCCCAAGACTTTGGCCAAGATGAAAATTGGAATTCAAGCATATTTATAAAAAGAATTTCAAAAAAAAAAAGGAAAAGGAAGGTTATTTTCGAAATGGGCCTTGGGCCCATTAGCCTAAAGCTTGGTGGGCCAAGCTTGTTGGCCCATTAGAGCCCAAGAGGAGAATTCGACCAGCCCAAGGGGAGTGGCCGGATGGGCCTAAGCCCAAGCCCATTCAAATTCAAATTTAAAACCCAATATGACAAGTGGCAAATGGCAAGAGCATGCATTGGTGGGATTGTAGGCAAAGTAATCATTACAAATGATGGGATTAGGGGAGTATAAAAGAGATGAGGAGAGAGAGATGGCCGCTTCTTTGCTTCATTTCGTCCAAAGAGAGGGTGTGCGAGAGAGAGGGTGTTCGAGAGAAAGGGAGGAGAGACCGAGAGGAGAGGAGGCGGAGCCGAGGGGTGCCGCCGTTCGTTGGCCGTACGTCCGCCTAGTCCGACCGCCGTACGCCGTCGTCCATCGCTGTTTGTTCATCTTGGAGGCAAGTGGAGTCCTTAACTTCTCTTGCATGTCTGTTTTGTTGGTTGCATGTTCGGTTTTAGGTGTAATTTGGGCGAAAAACCGAGGTAAGGGTTGGATGTGTTCAAGCTATGTGACTGTTTTCGTTTGGTTTGTGGTAGTCAGTATCTTAGTCGAGCTTGCATGTGTACTTGGAGTGAGATTTTGGCTTCGGTGTCTTCATGAAAGTTGAAGCTAACATCTTGTAGTATGACATACTAGAATTTCATGGAAAACGATGGTGATATGTGGGGTCAAAAGCTTTGTTATACGGAGACCTCAGATCTGCGAAATCTTCACTGACCTTTTGTTGATTTCTTGGTTGCATGTTGATTTCTGTTGGAGATCTCACCTTGTTGTCTTCTTGAAAGTTGTAGGAAACACCTTAAGCTACAAAATAATCAAATTTGAAGCAAAAATAACAAGTATAACTTGGTGAATCTGTTAGATCTTGGAGATGGTTGATTCTGGTGAGGTGTACCGAGACACCCGAGACTTCATGGGTTAAAATGGTGACCATAATCTGGTTATTTGACCTATATTCCTTCATGAAAATTGTAAAGAACATATTGTTACATAACATACTTAAATTTCAGAAGGAACGAAAGATATTTGATGGGTGCAATCTAAGAAATACGGAGGAGTGTGTTCTGGACGTCGCGGTAGAGATTCCAGAAGCTTCGTAGGGCTATAGAAATTAATCTAAAAAGAATTTAGCTTAAAGTTCTTAATGAAAAAGGTACGAAAATGTGTTGGCTATCACTCTGTAAATTTTCGTAATTTTTGAAGACCGAATGGGTATTTTAATTTAATTTATTCGGAAACTGTGCAGTGGGTTTAAATCCGAGAATTTTAGGATGTTTTTGGAGGAAATTGTGAAATTGTGGAAAATACGACTTGGCCACGAATTTTATATAACATTGTAATCCTATAAATGATTATTGAATATTATGATTTTGGGAAAATCATAAATATTAACTATTTATTTATGAAAATAAATAAATATAATAAAATAATAAAATAATAAAATAATAAAATAATAATAAAATAATGAAATAATAATAAAATAAAATAGATTTTTATTTGGCCATGGATTCAACTTCATTTGTGTGGCACTTGTGTGATGAGGTCTTTGTACATGTATTAAGTTGAAATGCATATGTGATAAAGCTTTGGCATGTGTATGACATGTGAATTGAAATGCAAGTGTGATTTGTTTGATGCCATGCCAATTGCCATGTTAAATTGAGATAAAAGGATAAATGTGGATGAGAAAGAGGTTGTGGTGGAGGATGTTGTCTGGTGGCCTGGTGGCGTAATTCCGAGAGATTCCCGGGAGATTCAAGATGCCCGAATGTGGGGGCCGGATGTCCTGGTTGTATCTTGGATACATGCCCTGAGGTTCCTCGCGACACCAAGATTTGGGTGCGGGATGCCAGGCCGAGGGAGTGTAAATGCCGGAAGCCACGTCGGAGGTTTCGCCCGAAGGGAATGCCTCGTGATGCTAGTTGAGATGCGAGATGCCCGGACTGTGGGGGCCGGGCCGGTGGCCATGGGATGGCTGGAAAGCTGGGAGCCCTATCGGAGGTTTCTGCCCGAAGGGTTGATGATGAGATTGATGAATGGGTGATGTGGTGATCAAAATTGAAAGATAAAGATGAAAATTAAACCATGACATGATGATATGCATGGCATGATATGCATGATGATATGCATGATGATGAGGATGATGATGATATATGATGTGATATGATGATCACCCATGATGATATGTATGATAATATGCATGATGATGATGATGATGATGATGATGATGACGATGATGATGATGATGATGATGATATGCGATGTGATATGATGATCACCCATGGCATGATATGCATGATGATATGTATGATGATATGCACGATGACGATGATGATGTGTGTTGTGACGATGTCATGATAAGGGTGACATGTATGATATAACGAATGCCATGATGATTATGGTGATGACATAAGATGATATGATATGCATGAGGATATGCATGATGATATGTATGATGATATGCACGATGACGATGATGATGTGTGTTGTGACGATGTCATGATAAGGGCGACATGTATGATATAATGAATGCCATGATGATTATGGTGATGACATAAGATGATATGATATGCATGATGATAAGGCACAGTGATGCATGATTGTATGCGAATGGCTACAAGGTAAGTTATGCCTGCTATGCATGTATGATGATATGCATGATGCATTGAGTTGTTATTGGATTTCACTATCTGCTGAGTGGTTGTACTCACCCCTTTTGGGGATAACATTTCAGATTAGTAGAGGGTTTGAACGGTTGGATGTGACCGTGAGGAGGAGGATAGCAAGGGAAGGAGCTTTTGGACGCCGACACTGATAAATGGACTTTAAGTGTATGACTGTTGGAGGAAATGTCGGTCATCTTTTGAATTATAGCCTAGTATAGAAAACTATGACATTTTGATGTATCAATTAATGATGTCCATCTGGGTTAAGTGAATAAAAGTGTACGGCTTTTACTTATAAATGTTTAGTAGGTGTGCATCGATTTCTGAATGTAGGGAAGGGAATTGTTGGATATGCTTCCGTCACGTAAATTGCGCAAGTGACCGATCGAATAAAAAAAAAATGTAAACCCCCAAGTTGTATGGACCCGCTGCAATCCGAATGGTATCAGAGTAACAAGTTAATAGGGCAAGTGAAAGGTAGAGCGAACTGTGGTGACCCTAATGGATCAGGGGCCGTCGAGGGGTGCCACAGATCATGGCAAGGAGTCAACACCATCTTCAATTGTTGACTGCGGAGGCTGAATCATGGGCAGTTGGCAGCTCGGTGGAGAAATTTCGGTGGTGGATGTAGGCGAGATGATGGGCAGCTCGGTGGAGAAATTTGGGTTCATGTCCGAAGGCTTAGAACATGGCGTTGTAATATCTTACCCGACTTGGTTTTGAGTCAAACTTATAGGAATTCACATTTCAGGGCTTATAACAAGGTGATGTAATAGTTTTTCCCAACTAATATCAGATTTTTATTTCTACACTTTTACTTTGAGCTTTCAATGATTGAATGTTTGATTCCTACACTTTAAATACATTGTTTGTCCTTTTTTTTTTTTTTCTAGAATGGTTAGGTTACCCTTTAAGGACATAATAAACTCCAAAAAGCATTGCATGAACAGTTAGTAAGACCATTAGGGATCACAAATGTTGAAAAAAATGTTCGATCACTTAGATGAATAATCCCACCAAGTTAACCTCAATCTAGTCTCTCTAGAGAGCCAAGACCTTTGGCCGCGTTTGGCAGTCGGGATAAAATTCGGGATAGGATATAATTTATCATATCCTATGTTTGGTGCTCACTCGGGATAGGATAAAGTCAGATATAATGAGGATATAGACAGGATAAAATTATCCCATGGGGGAAGTGAGATAAAGGTAGATAGGATTTTTAATGTCCATAATAGGAAATTTATTTTTCTTGAATAACAAACTTATTAAATTAACAAAATTGAAATTATATTTCAATATAAATAATATTTGAATTCTAATTTAAGAAAATAAAAATAAAAAAATTATTTTTAATTAATCTTATTTTAATTTCTATATTCAATTTTAATTCTTATTTATAATAAAAATTCAATCTAAAAATTAAATATTTATATTTATTATATATTTTAGGTATTTTGTATTTTAAATATGTTAGTACAATTTACTATTTGATAATTTTTTATTAAAAAATGATGAAAGGGAAAAAAGAAATAATAATGAAAATAATATAAAAAAGAGGAAAAATATAATAAATAATAAATAATAAATAAATTAAGGAATAGTGTTACGAGATATTTTCACCGTCTTCATTTTTGAAGATTTAGGTTCATTTATAATGATATTTCATTTATATAAAAAAAATGTATATGATGTGAACATATCCGACTTTAATACTGCGATTCACCAAACACTGGACGGGATATAAAAAAATCCTAGGATTTTATATCCTATCCTATCCAATCCTATCCCGATTATAAATCCGGACGACCAAACGTAGCCTTTGTTCCGTGACCTTTATTGGGGATAGGGAGGGAGTGCATTTTAGTTTAGTCTATATGAGGGTGATATTCATCCAATTAGGGATGGAGAAAAAATGGGTAGAGACAAACTTAACTATAATATGAAAATTACAAGTGATCTAGAGACTCATAGCCTATTTTATGTTATAAAAATCAATATAAGTACAAGCTCGATAAGTCTATGAGTCAATGAAGTCAAGTATATACCAAACTTCGCTAGCTATTGCTGTAAGACAAAGTTTGGGAACATTACTAAAAAAATCTAAAACCTATTGTGTAGCAACTAATTCAACCATAAACCTTTCAATTGTGTCAATCTAATCCTAAACTTTTTGACGATTTAACAATGTATTCATTCCAACTAATTTTGGTCAAAAATCACTAACGTGAACACCAACCTCTTATGTGCAACTACTGATGTTAATGTAGATAGTTTTTATTTTATTTTATTTTATTTCATACTTTTCATATTTTAGGCTGTGTGATGCCCTCCACACACCACAACCGACACGGTTATTAAAGTTTTTTTTTTTTTTAACTTTTTAAGCATGCGGAAGCTTGTACAGTTAAAGAACACCTAGGACATAAGAAATTTCAAAGGAACACGCGCAGAAATGCAAAACCAGGCAATCTCATTTCATTTCTTATTTCTATATATCTAGGTGATAGGGTCGAGATATACTAGGGCCCAAAAACTCCAACGGTTGCATTTTTCTAACCTAGAGACTATATATGTACTATGTCATTTGCCTCCCATTCACAGAACATCCAAAATCTTGGCTTGATCTTTCCAAAATGTTATTGATATAAGGAATAATAATCAACCATGAGTGAGCAAAGCTTAGCAAGCAAACTATTAACCTATTTATACTACATAAGTCAATAACAACATATACAAGGAAGTTTATATATAAAGGACAAAAAGATCATTATGATATCAACTTACTTGAGAACCTTTCTCAAAATTAGGATAGCAAATAGAAAACATTTCCTCTGAAAACAATAACTCAATAAAACTTGAATAAAATTTGGAAATGCACTTGATTATCTTTACTATGAATCGACTACCACCATCTTCCAAGGAACCCCCATTACCTTCCGCGCATCTTGCATCCATTCAGTATCGTGAGGACATTTTGGGGAACTGTGTCACACCCCCTAGGCATCCAAAGAAATTCAGTTACCCCTCCAAGTATCCCTACCATCATCTGAGGCACTGTCATCTCAAGGATGACGGCATTGCCAAATCACACTCATCTCAGAGTGCAGCAATCGCATAATTCAATTTAAATATGCCATCCACGGAGTTATGGCACAGGAACAGTTTAGTGTCTACCATCAACTATGCTTTATAAGCCATAGAAATGATATAAACATTTGGTTAGCAATACCAGCCAAAAAGACGATTTACAAAAGGGAGTAGTCAAAATCAGCAGAAAAAGGCAGCACGCCCACTTGTAGAAATCAAGGGCTTTTGCCAAGTAAATCATTTCGAAAAATTATGAAACTTTAACATGACATGGACGAGGCTCTAAGGAACGTTTTTTGTGTAGAACTCAAGGTCCAATTTAGCTTGTATGGGTCCTGATAATTTTCTGAAATATGGATCAAAATAAGGGCACAAAGCCAGATTGCAACAGGTTTAGGAAATCACATTTTGGACAGTAAAATGAACTCCAAAACTCATGGAAAAATTTCACGTTCTAGTCTAAAATGTCATTTAAAAATTTTATGAAGGACACTAATCCAAATTATTTATCGAAAATCCTATAGAAAATGGAAACCAAACAAAGGTTTAGAAATGGCTTATAAAAACAATTTCGGACCTGCATAGTGTTTTTATATATATTTTGCACATACAAAGTCCGAAAAATCTGAAATTAAAATATGTCGTAAAATAAGCCATAACACACAACTTTTGTGAAGAAAGTCTATCAAATTTATACCATAAGGACCTACACAGAATTAGCAAAATTAGATCCATAGTAAATTAACCCAAAAATCGTCATAACCTCATATTCGTCCATGACTTGTGTCAATTAAGTTCAAACCAATGCACACTTCAATACCCAGCGTTCTCACAACAAATTAATATACTCAAAGTATTAAATTATTAACACTACCTGCAACAAGAATATTCCGAAACCGTCGATGAACATAATTAAGGACGAAATTGATCGAGGTGACTAAAACTCGAGGAAATCAAGCTTGATGTACAGAAACTAACCTACATAACATAAAGGTCAGTAATTCACTTGCCTCAGGTCCTAAGCGGTGTCGTAACTTGGATGATTGCTGGAGAGTCCTGAACTGAAATCTGCGCTCCGGCAGTCCGCATCACGTTGAGGCGACGACGCGAGACAGCGAGGACTAATTTAAGGCATTCTTACTGGTTGAGTTGGGGCATTGAAACTAGGATGGTAATGGCTTAAATAGCGAAAACGAAATAGAGAAGTTTCGGTCATGAAGGAGGAGATGCGGGGGTGGAGTTCTCAAGGAAGAATGAATGGAGGGAGAGGCTGATTTTTCTTTTAAAATTTGGTCTCGTCCCTTTGCCACTTATGATGGTCATTGCCTACAAGGAGAGTGGTACGATGCTTGTTGACTTAGCATCCAAGGCACTGGACAGGTGAGCAGACGTGGCCATGAGCGGCCCAATGAAGACGGTGGAATGTGAGGTGTCGTCGCATGAAGAGGACAAGTGGCCGTGCACTGATTTGCTTGGAGGTGGTGAAGGAGAAAATATTAAGTACATCTTGTGCTCCAGCGTGGCAAACAAAAAGGCGTGCGGAAGGATGACACGTGTCCTCGTGGGACTCACAAGGTCAGGCGCCCTTTTTGAAAATTTTTGGAGAGAAGGTTTTCAATTCTGGATCTGGAGCTCTCTCTACCCACGCTCTCTCTCCCCAACGAACTTCCTCTCTCTCCCCTTGCTTTTACCGACTGGTGAACCACCATGAGTAACCGGCGAAGCAGGAGGATACCAGCGAGACGACCTGAGCAACCGACCGGCATGCGACCTCCTTCTCTCTCTCCGATTAACTCCCTCTCTTTCTCTCCACCCTCCCTCTTCTCGATCGACGAACCATCGTGCCGGCCCTCCGGGTCCGGATCTAGCCTTGACTCACCGTCCCCTGTTCCTTCTCTCCCCCTTCGTCTCTGTCTGCCCTCCCTCTCTTCGTGACGAACGAGCACGTGACCGGCGAACCACCGCGCCCCCCCTCTAACTCCAAATCTGGAACATTCGCGGCCGACTGCCTTACACCCACCAGCCTATTGATCTCCAGTCCTGCCCGCATCACGATCCTGCCAGTCACTCGCCTGACCTCCTTTGTCGAGTCCCTAGCCCTCCTCTCCAACATCTAGGTAATTTCGCTTTTCTCTCTTTTTTTGTGATGGGTGTTTTCCTCTGATCAGATTGTAAGCTTCATTAAAGTACAAATGAGCGTCGATGGAACTTACCTGTAGAAGGAGTTAATTGTCTGCCTTTTCTCTTACACAGGTGAACGATTTTGTTCTTCCACGTCTACGTTGAGAAGACCATCTTCACTCTCGCAACTTTAGTTTCTATCTGAAGTTTCTAGTAAGTTGTTGAGGAAGGGCCAAAAGAAATACTACAAATGGTCCTCTTCTAGTCTTTCCTTATTTTTGCATAACGTAGGTAGAATATGTGTTAGCTAATGGGAGAATTGGGGATACATCTTGTGTCAGAACAGTAAAATAAGAGATATTTTGCTATATTCACTTGTTGAAGCAAGTATTGGTGTGCAATTTCAAAAGAATACGCAGCAACTTTTAGTAACCAGGGGCTTCTTGATGCATGGACATCTTTAATGATCACTTGTGTCCTCTTTAATGCAGCTGTTTACGTGTAGGCTAAAAAATTTTCTTTGTTCTCATAGTTCAGTTGGAAATGATAATGATTCAGTGGAGCTGAAACTGATGTAAAGTGTTAGGTAGGTTTGACACTACATATCTCTCGTTGCATGCGAAACCTATCAAGTAATGAACTTTTGAGACCATCAACTTCTTGTGTACTGATTTGGTAGTAATGGTATTTCAATACATCAACTTCACGTGCAAAACATAGTAGTGGACCCAGATAGAGGTGACCCAAGATCACTTGACACTTGTTCTGTTCCGTAAGAGTGGCCTTTAAGTTAATATTTTTCATTTTCATTGTCATGATACATAATAGTTCATCATATAATGCTGTGAGACGACATTGTCCAAAGTTATGAATCTTCAGTTTTTGAAGTTCGTCTATATTAGCTTAAACATGACTTTGCAACTGCTCGAAGCAATCATTATGTAGCACCTGTCCAATCTGTCAAGCGTACTAAAAGAAGCCAGGGGAAGCTTCTCTCATCTCTTGGGAATTTTTTTCTCGATGGATCTCAAAAGAAAAAGTGAAAATTCAAGTATTGTTGTTTATTGTCAAGAAAGATTGGACACCTTCTAATTTTTCATTACTTCATATGTTCAAGATTGAATTATTGTCTAAAGACAAAACTGTGCAAATTAAAACAGCAAAAAAAAAATGATAAATATGATGTGGAAAATCAATTCCTCTTCAAATAGTAAAACAAAAGAAACTGTTTTTTCTCGAAATATTTGATCAATTTGGAACTTATGTTGCATAGTTTTGAAGACATTTTATTTTGAAGTAATGAAAAATTATGGCTGATTGCATGTTGTTCCTCTTTAACAGGTCAAGCATTTGATGTTTCATTTAAATCCCAGTTTAGATGTGAAGTTGCACATGTAAATTTATTAGATGGCTGAATCGGAGGTAATTCTTTACTTGTATTATTTGAAACATATATTGTTTCTTAAGTAAAAGTGGGATAATTATATTTTGTTCTTTTAATTGCAGCTTGAAACTTCCCATCTTGTACATGTAATGCGTGATATGGAAAAAGACTTTGAGTTTGCAATAGGAATGGTTTTTTCAAATAAACTTGAAGCATATAATAAGTATGTGGCCTATGCAATTAGTAAAGGATTTGGAGTGAGGAAGGGTAATTTGGTTAGAAATACTAAAGGAAAAATAACTCAGCGGACTTTTGTATGCAATAGTGAGGGGTATCCAGTCAGCTCATCCGCTGAAGAAAGGAAATTTGAGAGGTTTGAAGTTAGATGTGGATGTCTTGCTCATATCAAGTTTAAGGTGGATAATGATGTCTATGAAGTGATAGAGTATAATTCTGAGCATAATCATGCATTTATTCCCGAAAATCAAAGGCATATGATTAGATGTGGAAGAATCATGTCCAAGACTTGCAAGAGTGTTTTAGTTGACATGATGAAAGCTGGCATTGGCGGAACTATGGCATATAAGTTTTTAGCAAATGAAGCAGGAGGAAGCAAAAACTTAGGTTTTAACTTGCGTGATTGTCAAAATTATTTGCAAACGACAAGATCCAATAGTATTACTGGGGGAGATCGTCAAAATCTTTTGAATAATTTTCATAGCATGGAACAACAAAACCCAATGTTTGCCTACGTTGTACAAGTTGATCAAGATGGTAGATTAACAAATATATTTTGGAGAGATAAATTGTCCATGCTCTCTGGAAGAACTTGCCTTGATGACAACATCCATTCACCAGCATGTTGTGATTCTTTCTAAAATGGTGAAAAAAATTATCATTCAGGCCCAATTTTGTGGAGACCAGAAATTGTATATTCATGAAATATACTGTACTTGCAATTACTTCTCGTAATATTAAATGATTCTACATGACTTCTTATTAGCTTGTTGCTCATGCTTCTTTTTCTAGCACTTGAACATTTGAGTTTTCTTCGACAAAATGAATGAAACACACTCAATAAGAAGTGCAAATGAACAATTTTGAGATAAAAATTACAAGACAAAGTAACAAACTATCACCAATCACTATTGTTCTTTACCAAAGACAAAGCACACCGACTGATAGCGATTCGATCACGAAACTACTACCCATAAAAATATAAATCTTTATACATGTTGAATGACAAACCAGTGATGAAACATTCATCAGAATTTTTTCTTTTCCACTTAATGAACACCCCTCATTATTTTTCAAATGCATGTGAATATCATTAAGTAGCATACCAACATCAAGAGTTTGTTTTCTCCATTAGAAATGGCAGCAAGACTGACATACTGATCCGGATCGAAGTCATTCAATGCTGCAGTCAGGTATTCTCCCGCTGGTGTAGTTTTAACTTTCTCAGAACTTGCTTTGACCAGAGCAATTGAACCGGCAGACTTTTCAGCACTTAATGGCGAAGGAACAACATCCAGAGTACGTCTAACATTGTTGTTACTTGTCCTGGAAAAACCGACAATGGAAGAATGGACATGAAACATGGTGTAGGCTAGAATCACAAAAAGCAAGTTTCATCTCAGAAACGTACAGAGATGGCATGTTTGTTATTCCTTTCGATAATGGACTTGATATCTAAAAAGAATGATAAGCACGTCAGAAATCTGAGAAAGTATCCTTACCAAAAGAAAGAAGTAAACTGAAGAGTACCTTGCATAATCACTCATATATATATATATATATAGAAGCCTCTATATATGAAAAGCCAATACCGCCCATGAAAACAATAGAGGAAGCAGACAAGTCAAATGCCTTTCACTTTAGCCCACGAGTAAAAAGAGGCTGAGTTGATTCTTAGTCAGCATGGATGAACCTAAATGAAATTTACTGCAAGTTCAAAGGTTTCATCTAAACGAATTTTTTATTCCCCTAAACATATTATTTGCCAAATTCATTGTCAGTGCAGCTCTAACCTATGGATGAACCAAATTACATCCCCTTTTATGACCCAAATTATACTCCCCCAACTCACATAAATTGGACTGTGTAAAATTCAGCATCCATGAGAACTCTACAACTGGAGTTCTGATTCAAAAGGTGAGTTCACTGGAAAACTTCGCAAAAAGACATCAATCAGACGACCTTGATCGTCTTTGCAAATATAGGCCATGGAGCCTTCAGAGTTACCCGGTCGATAACTACCATCAATGTTACATTTCAAGGCACCCTTTACGGGAGGTCGCCAAAGCTGATCCGGAGTAAGAAGATCCAGTCCAGATCGTGGTTGGGATGCAGCAACAAAGAGCTGGTAAGATCTGGTTTGTGCCATGGCTGTATCAACAACAAGGGAAGGGATCGGATGCTGGTTTCAAAAGACAACATTATTTCTATTCCGCCAGATCTGCCAAAGTAAATTTGCAACAACCTCTAAACCAGGTGAGTGATCAGGTAAAATCACATTTTCCGTTAACCACAAGTCGATACTGGAAGCTGTGATAGCTGAAGCTAATAAATCAATCTTCGGATTAGACCAAATAGCTCTAGTCCAAGGACATTGAAGAAAAATGTGTTCAATGGTTTCAGGGACAGATTGCTAGCATAGAGGACATGAGGGGTCTGGAATGATGTGACTGTGAAATAGGTTATCTCGGGTTGCAAGGGCTTTCTAGCAGACTGACCAGAGGAAAGTTCGGAGTTTGGGGACAGTCTTCATCGACCAGATTTTTTGCCAGAGATTATGCAAATTCCGGTAAGATATTGAGGCACTTGAAACTTGATGCTTGTTATTTGATTGTATGATTGAATGATAGTTACTTTTGACAGTATATGTACCAGTAGATGTGGCTGACCAAATTAGTTTGTCTTCTGAGTAAAGAGGTCGAATTGGTATAGAAAGAATTTTTGTAGCAACCTATTCTTCAAAGAATCTTTGAATCACTGACGTATTTCAGTTCTAGTGAGTCTGGTTAATAAGATCTGCCATTTTAACTGGTTCTTCATTAGCTGTAGGTCCATAGATTATTCCCATCGGTAACCAACAATCACCACGAATTCTAATATGATTTCCATTCCCAACAGACTAGCAAAGATTCGATAAAAGGGCATCCCTGCCTTTAAGAAGGCTTTGCCATCCCCAAGATGGCCGATTTCCTCTGGCAGCTAATAAGAAATCGGTCGAGTGAAAATACAAACACTTAAAAAAAGCTCCCCATAACGAGTCAGGATAGTTTAGCATTCGCCAAGCCTATTTTCCTAGCAGTGCTTGATTCAAAGTTAGAATGTCACGGAATCCCAATCCTCCTTGCATCTTTCTATCTTTCAAAACATCCCATTTTTTCCAATGCACACCTCCCTTATTCTGATTAGTTCTCCACCAAAATCAGGCAATACACTTCTCAATAGATGAACAAATAGATATAGGCAATTGAAATATAGTCATCGCATACTATGGAATAGCCTGAACAACATATTTAATAAGGATTTCCTTACCCCCCCCTTATAAATGAATTTCTCTTTCCATCCCTCAAGTTTGGCATTAACTCTTCCTATGATCCAAGAGAACACCTCCTTCTTTGATCTTCCACAATCGGATGGTAGGCCTAAATATTTTCCAGTCCTTTGTAAAACCGAAATCCGAAGTTCCTCAGCCATATTCTGCTATAAAGAGATAGGGCAGTTTTTGGAAAAGGTGAGACCCGATTTGTTTCGGTTAATCAACTGCCCTGTAGCCACACAATATAAATTTAAAATATTGGCTAAATTGTGACATTCAGAGATAGTTCCAGCTAAAAAGAAGATGGCGTTATCAGTGAAAAATAAGTGTGACAAGGTAGGACACCATCTATTCAATCAAAGGCCTTTGATATGTCCTATACTTTCTACATGAGTAATTAAAGAAGACAGAACATTAGCCAAGAGAATAAAAATATAAGGTGATAAGGGATCACCCTGTCTGAGTCCTCGAGAGGGAAAGTAATAGGGTAATTGTTCTCCATTAAATTTCACACTTAGAGATGAAGTTGTTACACACATCATAATCTACCCTACTCATCTTGGCTTAAAACCGAGTTTTAGGAGGTAATCGTGTAAGAAATCTCATTCCACTCTGTCATAGGCCTTTTTCATATTTGTTTTGAGAATTGCATTGAACTTGTTTGTGTGCTGACGTGTTTGGAACTGATGAAGAACTTCTTGGACAATAAGGATATTGTCTTGAATTTGCCTGCCTTTGACAAACGCTGATTGTTCCTTAGAAATCAAAATAGGCAATAAGGATTTGAGGCGATTAGCAAGCACCTTATAGATAACTTTGTATGCATAGTTACACAAACTGATGGGCCGAAATTGCTCCAATTTTTCAAGTTGAGATGTTTCAAGAGTTCAAGGAGGAAAATTTTAAGAATCCAAGATCCATAAAAGAACCGCAAAGCATATGATCAACTTAGTGGTGAAACATATGATAAAGCACAAGCTGAAAAGTGAAATAGCTAGTATAAGCACCTAGAGGGGGGCGAATAGGTGTAAAAATAATTCTTCAAGATATAAGAGCAATACTAAGCAGACAATATAAAGGAAGCTCTTCTTTGGTTAACAAAGTAAATTATGATCAAAGTAAAGTAGAGAGTAGGGAAGAGAAAATTGAACACGAAGTTTATAGTGGTTCGGCTTATTTCAAGCCTACGTCCACTCTTTCACACTGATAGCGCACCGGCTGGATTTCACTATGAACAAAAGAGATGTTACAGCAAGTCTCTTCCTTGATTCCACAGTGTGGAAACTCTACCACACTTCCTCAAGGTCTCTCAAAGAAATATACTCTCTTTTGTGTACAAGATTTTGCTCAACAAATGATTTGACTAAGAACAAACAGCTTCAGACTTTGGAATTCTTCTATCGTGCACACACTCGAACAACTGGAACGTCTTCCTTTTATACTCCTTTATGCCATTATACCCGTTGGCACTTACCAAAGAACTTCCTCCAATCTACCCGTTGGACAAAATCAATTAGGAAGATCATTCGAGCTATTAAAGGAACATGTCGATAGCCTATCAATCATGCTCGCCCATACAATCAGAATCTCGGTTTCCATAAGTAGAACATTCCAAGTATACTTCGCCAATCATCGGATCCTTAATCTCTGAATCAATCATGATCAAATAAAGGATTCCGTTATGTCATATCCAGTCAAGAGATCTTCTCCAGTCGATAAGGTCAAATCCTTAATGAAACACCCAGTTTTGGATAACCCTTTTTCGACGATCTAGAAACTGTCAATGAGAATAGACTTTGAGTCTTGAGTCGCGGCAGGAGGTCTTCGGACTTTGAATAGAAGAGTCCGCAAATCTTCAGACTAGACGATGGAAATGTTTTGTCAGCTTCAAAATATTCCAGGAAGATTTCTCCAACAATCTCCCCCTTTTTGATGGTGACAAAACTTTCCTGCAGATTTGAATAACTTTGACCTGCAAAATATTACTCAAGCAAATATGGATATGTTATAAAGATAAATGGCTTAATGATAACACTAGAATCTGCAACCACGGAAAATAGGTTAGTCTTTCATGTGAGTTCATGTGAGTAAAGCCATTCATAAGATATTAATAGAACTTAATATAAGCAGTCAAATCCAAATCCCAAATTCAGTCCACATCCAGACACACAAATCAAGTCAAACATCAAAACAAACCAAAGTTCAACAAATTTAAGTTCAAAGTTTCAAATCTTACATCTCTCCCCCTTTTTGTCATCAAAAAAAAGAAAAAGAAAAAAGGTTGAGAAAGAAAGAGAATGGATTCAAGAATGCTTGGGAACATGAACAAGCTGGAAATCTCCCATTGACTGAACAATGCCTTCCAGCTTTTTCAAGTCCTCCTTCAGTTGTGCCACATCTTCACCCTTAGCATTTGCCTGAATCTGAAGAGAAAGGGCTTGGATCTGATCATTCAAAGAAACTGAAGAAGCTTGAGCTGCATTCTGCAAATTCTGAACTTCGCATCCCATAGCATATATCTGACCCTGCATTTCCAAGAAAACATCAAGAATTCTGCGAAAGTTTGCTAATTATCAGTCTGCGTACTGGCTTCTGCTCGATCAGATGGAGTAAAGGTAGATGATGGCAAATCAGCTTGGTCACGCAAATTGGGCGATGAAACATCATGTCCTTCTTCAAGAAATTGAGAGGCATAGATGTCCTCTGGATCTGCTGGAGAGCGACTGACTCCCTCACTGGTAGCAGGATATGAGAACATTCCTCTTTTCTCACAGTCTCCTCCTGTTTCCATGCCTTCAGGTGGAGAAGAGTGTTCCTCATGCTCTATTTCTGCTTGATCTCCTCTCTCCTCTTCTTCTTCAATTCTTTCCTCCTCTTCGTCTCTTTCTTTTGCTTCTCTCTCCTCTACTTCTTCAATTCTTTCCTTCTGTTCATCTTTTTCTTCAGTCCTTTGTTCTGTCTCATCTGTATCCTTATCTTGTCTCTCCATTGATTATGGAATAGAACGACTCAAGTTCTTCAATGCCATATCAGAAATGGTGATGTCTTCCTCATCATCTTCATCCTCAACGATGAGAGCTCTTCTTTTCTTGGATGGAGCTACCATGGGCTCCTTTCCTTTTCTCTTTATAGCCGAAGAGACTTTATGAGACTTAACAGGGGTTTTCTCCTTGAATTTATCCAACGCTTTGTTGAGTTCCTTCAGACGCATTTTGGAAACCATTTTCAGTCCCACCACCATTTGATCACACGATCGGATACAGAGAATTTGTGGAGGCTAAACATTCAGATGTCTGAATAACTTTGTCACAAAAGCTGGATAAGGAAGTTGACCCTTGTCCTTCACCATTACCCTGTACATGTGGAACATAATAGTATGTGGAAGAGAGAACTTTTTCCTTGCATTGATGGCATACATAAGCTTTGCCTCTGAGTTTGAAACATCAGTCTTTGAAGTAGATCTTGGTCTGAGGCAATTAATCACACTCTTGTGAAGCAGAATGTTGAATGCACTCATCCTTGAGTAGGAAACCTTTCCTTCTGTCCTTCTATCCTTAACAAGTTCCAACGTAGTACAAGCAATAGAGACATTGATTGGTTGATATCTCCCTCTCTCAACCCCAATCACATCAGCCAACATATCTACATCCACCACATAATCCTGATCTCGGACAGTAAAAGAGAATCTATTCGCATCCAAGAAACTAAGATTCAAATAGAAATAAGCAGTAAGTTCAGCATATGCTTCTGTAGAGTCAGAACATAACTGTTCAAGTTGAAGAAGACTGAATTTTTCCCTCAATTTAACATTCACTGCATCAAGAAAATCAAAGTCAACACTTCTAGGGTTTATCACCTCACGCTTCAACAACTTAGAGTATAGTTGTTTTTCTTCCTCCGATCGAAACAAGTCTGTCCTTTTTCCCCGAATTTTTGCCGCAACATCCATTCTCGGTTGAAACTGACTGTACAACTTGTCATCATCATTCCCATCTATCTGATTCAGCCCTCCAACACGAGGATCAATTGGGATATTTGCGAATGCCTCTCCGCTAATCCAGCAGGTGCAATTCCCAAACGCTCCATTGTGCGTAAAAAAAAGGTTTCATTTTTGTACCCTTTGTCTTTCAGAAATTCGTCAATGTAGTTCAAAGGAGTTCCACCCCTTTTTAAAACACGATAAAGCTTGTAGGTAAAAGAAGGCTTATAGACTCTTACAGGTTCTGCATCTTCAATTATTTCTTCCTTTTCTTGTCGAGCAACCTCCTCTTGTCTAGATGGAGAAGATGGACGTTGCTAAGAATGTTGTGGTCTCTGCTGCTGACTAGGAAACTCTTATTCCTCGGTGAGATCGAAGTGCGTAGGCCCCTCACGCATTTTCTGTGGTCCCCTGCTTGCGATTGTGGCATCCCAAAATTCAAGACATCCACTAGAGGAAATTAAAGCCAATAATTAGGTAATGAAATTACCTATAGTTTATGCTTTAGCCATTAGTTTTTCTTAAGGCTAAGTGATATATGCTTGTGATCTTGAATTTTTAAATTAGAACTATAGGATAAATCAATGAGAATAATCTATGCTTGGCTATGCACCTCATAAAATTAAATTCCTATAAATAGAATGTTACAAGACTTTGGCCATGTGGATTTTAAAAAATTTAAAATTTATAGAAGAAAGTATAAAAAGGGAAAATTTTAATTTTATTTAGGTTTGGGCCTTAGGCCCATTGGCCTAAGCTTTAGTAGGCCAAGCTGGTCGGCCCAATTAAACCTGCGGATGAGGCTGCTGTCGCCGGCCCATTGAGGCCCATGAGGTGGCGTCGACCGTGAGAGGGGGGAGGAATGGCCGGCCCATTTGCTGGCCCAATTGCTCCCAAAGCCCAAGCCCATGAATGTGTTGTGACAAGTGGCAAGAGGAGATGGCATGCATTGGCCAAATTGGGGAGGCAATCTAATGATGAGGTTTAGGGGAAATAAAAGGGAAGAAGAGGAGAGAGAGTGGCCGGTTGATTCGGCCAAGATAGAAAGGGAGAGAGAGAGAGAACCGTGCGAGAGAGAGGGAGAGAGTGTGGCCGACAGAGGAGAAGCCGAGAGGGAAAGGAAGGTGTCGCCGCCGCTCGTCCGCCTGTTCGCCGCCGTGTGCCGCCGTTCGTTCGATCTAGAGCCAAGTTGGGAATCCACTTTCTACTCTTGCACCAATGTCTTGCATGTATGGTTGGGATCTAGGACATTTGGAGGCATGGGAGTGAAGCTAATATGTTTTGTTCTTAAGTTGCATGCTGTTTTCGCATGAACCGCCTGAGTCAGAATCTTGTGAGAGCTTGCATGCATGTTTTGAGTTTGATTTTGACTTTGATATCTTCATTAAAGTTGTATCTAACATCTTAAAATACAACATACTAAAATTTGGTGCAAAATGATGGAGATTTAATGGGTCAAACTCTCATCCTACGGAGATGCTAGATCTGGAATGTTTTCGCATGAACCGCCTGACCCAGAATCTTCTGAGAGCTTGCATGCATGTTTTGAGTTCGATTTTTACTTTGATATCTTCATGAAAGTTGTATACAACATCTTAAAATATAACCTACTAAAATTTGGTACAAAATGATGGAGATTTGAGGGGTCAAACCCTATCCTACGGAGACACCAGATCAGGAATGATTTCACTGACCTTTCGGTGGATTTGTGGTTGCATGTTGCTTTTTACTAAGAACCTCTTTTCTACTTCTTCATGAAACTTGTATAGAACATCTTGAAGTTTAACATAGTAAAATTTGAAGTAAAATGAACAAGTGTAGCCTAGTGAATCAACTTACTCTTGAAAACCGTGGATCTGGAGACGCAGTACAGGTTACCCGAGACTTCATGGACCCATATGGAGACTGTCCTTTGGAAATTTGACTTAGATCTCTTCAAGAAAGTTGTAGGGGACGTCTTGTAGTAAAAAATATCCAAATTTCAGAGGAAAATAAGAAGAAAAGGTGGGTAAAAATTCAGTATTTCGGAGAAGCATGCACTGGACGTTTCAGTGTTAGATCCAGAAGCTTCGTGTGACTGTAGAAAATAATATAAAAAGAATTTGGCTTAGAAGTCCGCATGAAAAATCTACCTTAGTGTTTTTGCTATAGCCTGGGAAAATTTCATAATTTTCGGAGGTTGTTTGGATATTTTAATCAAATTATTTCTAAAACTGTGCATTCTTTTTTTATCCGAAATTACATGTTGTATTCGTGTGAATTATAATTTTGTGTGGAAATTGATTGACCTTGTGTTTTTCACGGAATTATTACCCTATTGTCTTTTCCATCACTAGCCTTAATTTCATGATTTTTGGGAATCATAGGGATATTTAATTTAAATATTTTCAAAAATAATACAAGCTGGAATTTAAATAAATTTCAAAAAAAGGGGCATGATAATGGACTATTTTAAATTGTCTGAATTCCATGAATTTTATCTTTATGGATGATTGTACCTTGATGCATGTATGATAGGATGAAAGTGATTTTATTTGCCATTGCATCAAGTGCCATGCTAAGTGAGACCTAAATTGGTAAATTTGGACAATAATAAATGAGGAAATTGTTATGGTGGATGATAATGCCCTGGGAGTATCAGGATGCTCAGGATGGGGCATGCCGGATGCCCGGAATGTATAGAGATACATGGCCGGATGGCCCTGAGAGTGTCAGGATGCCTAGAATGGTTGGGTGCCGGAAGCCTCGGAGGTCTTTGCCCGAGGGGATGCCTCGTGATGCTAGTTGGGATGTGAGATGCCCGGAATGTGGGGGTGCCGGATGCCCAGTGGCTTTAAGTGGCTTAATGCTAGAGGTTTTTCTCGTGAAGCCAGGATGGGGTGCGAGTGTAAAGTATGGGATGAAATTGATTATCCCGAGAAAGAATGATGTGGTGATCGAATTGAAAGTTAAAAGTGGAAATTGAATCATGCATACATGACATGATATGATGATGATCACCTATGGCATGATGTTATGCATGTATAATACAATATGGTGATGATCACCTATGGCATGATGATGATGTATAATATGATATGATGATGATCACCTATGGCTTGATGATGATGATGTATAATATGATATGATGATGATCACTTATGGCATGATGATGATGTATAATATGATATGATGATGATCACCTATGGCATGATGATATGCATGTATGATATGATATGATGATGATCACTTATGGCATGATGATATGCATGAATGATATGATATGATGATAATCACCTACGGCATGATGATGTGCATATATGATAGGTTGATGTGATGATGATGGTGATATATGATATGATATGATGATGCCATGATGATGATGACATGTGTATGACATGATGATGATAACCTATGACATGACGACATGTATGTGTTATGATTGTGATGAAGATGTATGATGGTATATGCATGGCTCCGAGGTAAGTCTGCTTGGATGCATGATTAACATGTATGATGTTGTGCTTGTATTGCATGTTTCAATAAGTGGTTATTGGATTTCTTTACCTACTGAGTGGTTGTACTCACCCCTTCGGGGACCAACATTTCAGATTAGCAGCATGCCGCTCCCTGCTGTCACGCGAGGTGTATTTTACGGCCTACCTTCGGATGTAGAGGTCGAGTGCAAGGAATTTGACTATCCCTCTGAAACTGGTCTTACGTATATTCGAGTGTGCTGTTTAGTCATGTACGATGTGGGCCTGGCTGGGGGCCCTGTTGTCTAGGAGTTCATATCCGTCCACGTTCAACGCGATGGAGTGATGCGTGGAATGCTACCGCCGCCACCGCCTGATGCACTGGGATGGGTGTGAGGGCCCGTGCGTGTCAATAGGAGCTGAAACTTTTTGGGATGGTTAGCCAACACTAGCGATGGGGGATCTTACACGTGAGTTGTAGTGGGTCAACTGTTTCTTTTTGGGGTTTTAGGCCGAGTATGGCTGAGCTCTGGCCTTTCTTTTGATGTACCGACCCAAGGAAACCCATCTTGAAAATATGTAAATAAAGTGTCATGGTTGTCTTTTATTATGATGTTTAGTGGTGTGCAATTGTATCATGGTTGTTGGAGGGAGAGATGGCAATGTTATATTTTGCTTCCGCTAATGAGTCGCGTTGGGACCGTTTTAAAAAAAAAAGTGTCTATGATTTTACAACGCTTCTTCTAAGAGATTTTAATTAGGTGTAACGTTAGGTGCCTGTGGCGACCCTAGGTGGTTCGGGGTGTCACAGCGCCGCCCTTTTTGGTATCAGAGCAAGTGATTATAGGTGGAGTGATAAGGAGCCTCATTTGGAAATTGAGGAACATGATGACAATGCACACCATAGGATATAAAATAAAATAATTGAATAACAGGTGTGAGTATTCACTCGTAGATCCCTAGTAGTTAATTTTGAGTTGGCTTTAGGTACCAGCAACATGTATATGTTACTTATGTAGTAGTAGTAGTAGTTGCTTTGAATGAGGGCAGTGAGTCTCAGATTATTCCTGAGGCAATGCTTGGAAATTGCAAGAAAGTCATGGTGCGAGCTGGAAGTGCTCATCCATCGAGGGCTGAAGCCTCTACTGCAAGGGCTGAACCCCGAATGGAAGACATCCTACAGGCATTGGCCAATATTGGAAATCTGATGGAAAGGTAGTCACAGCAACAGCCCGGAGCAAAACGCCGTACTCAAGGACTGGTGGAGCAATTTTTGAAGCTAAAGCCACCTAAGTTCAATAGAATAGGAAGTTCTGAGGAGACGGAGCAATGGATTGATGGGATGGAACGAACTTTTCGGCTGTTGGACTGCACTGATGCTGAGAAAATAACTTTGGCAGAGTACCAGCTGGAGGGAAATGCAAAGTTTTGGTGGAGAGCTTCGAATGACATAATCTTTCCACCAGGTATTGATGTTAACTAGGAAGAGTTTGTGAGGACTTTCAATAGGAAGCATTTTTTTTACTGTGCTAAGGATATGAAGATTTCAGAATTTGTTCAATTAGAACAAAAGGAGCTGACAGTAGACCAGTATGAGGCTAGATTTTCTGAACTGTTTAGATATGCTCCTAGACTGATTGAGGATCAAGAAGAAAAGGCTAAGAGATTTCTGAAAGGGTTGAGAACTGACATTAGAAAGCAACTAGTGCCTTTGAACATAAGAGATTATAATGAGATTTATGAAAGGGCACAGTTAGTGGAGCAGGAACTGTTAAGAGAACGGTCGGAGTTTAAGAAACCGTTGAATTTTAATGATGTGAGAAGGGGTAAGAGTCCCTATTATGGTCAGGGTCTGACTCATAATGTGAAGAAGAAGGGTAATTTTGGAAATTTTGGGGGAGCAAGAAATGGTCTGAATATAGGGAAAGCGCCCTATCAACCTGGTGTTTGTCAAAAATGTAATGGACGACATGGCTCAGGACCTTGTAATGGACGACTGAAATGTTTTGGTTGTGGACAAGTGGGTCATCTTAGGAGAAGTTGCCCACAAGAAAGGTCGCAAGTGAGTGTTGGCTCGGTGCAACAGGGATATCAGAGTGCTGTTAGATCGAACTTACAAGGAAATCCTCAGAGGCCACCAGCACAAGGAAGGGTGTATGCGGTCACCCAAGAGGAAGCGGGAGCTTCCAAAAATGTTATCTTAGGTACGATCCTTATCAATGGTGAAAAGACATATGCATTGTTTGATACGGGTGCAACGCATTCATTTGTGTCTGAGAGATATAGATGTTTGAATAAAATAGAAGTTATGCCTCTTGAGATACCTCTTTGTGTTTCCACGCCTTTAAAGGATATGGTATTGTCTACGCTGGTGTGTGGGAATTGTAAGATATCAATAGAAGGAAAGGATATGGAAATAGACTTAGTTGTAATGGCCATGTATGATTTTGATGTTATTATAGGAATGGACCGGCTTCGTAAGTATCGGGCTAGAATGGATTGTTACAGGAGAATGATCCAATTTGTTTTGCCTGATCAATCTAGTTGTGAATTTTTAGGAGGTCAGACCCATCTTCCTGTAGCACTTATTTCGACAGTAGAAGCCTGTAGGTTACTTGACAAAGGATGTCAAGGATACTTGGCCATAGTTAAAGATTTTGCAAAGAAGGAACCTAAACTTGAGAAAGTTCAAGTAGTTAATGAATTTCAAGACATATTTCCAGAGGAATTGCCTGGATTGCCACCAGAGCGGGAAGTTGAATTTGAAATTGAGTTAATGCCTGGAACATAACCAATATCAAAAGCCCTATATAGGATGGCCTTAGTCGAATTGAAGGAATTGAAAGTGCAATTACAGGAGTTACTTGACAAAGGATTCATTAGACCAAGTGCTTCACCTTGGGGTGCACCGGTCTTGTTCGTGAAAAAAAGATGGATCGATGCGCTTGTGCATTGACTATAGGCAGCTGAACCAGGTGACCATTAAAAGTAAGTATCCTTTGCCTAGAATTGATGACCTGTTTGACCAACTCCAGGGAAGTTCAGTCATTTCTAAGATTGACTTGAGGTCGGGATACCAACAGTTAAGGATTAAGAAGGAGGACATTCCTAAGATTGCATTTAGGACTTGTTATGGACACTACGAGTTCCTTGTTATGCCATTTGGATTGACTAACGCATCGGCTGCATTTATGGATTTAATGAATAGGATATTTAAGCCCTATTTAGACCATTTTGTGATTGTATTTATTGATGATATTCTGGTATATTCAAAAGGGCCTAAAGAGCATGAGCAAGTTTAGTAAGTGTGAGTTTTGGCTGGACTAGATAATATTTTTAGGGCATGTGGTGTTAGGAAAGGGAATTGCAGTAGACCCGGCTAAAGTTGAGATGGTAATAAATTGGCCAAGATTGACGACACCTACTGAAATATGAAGTTTCTTAGCACTGGCTGGTTATTATAGGAGGTTCATTGAAGGATTTTCACGACAGGCAGGTCTTTTAACTAAGTTGACCCGAAATAATGTGAAATTTGAATGGAATGGGGAATGTGAAAGGAGTTTTTAGGAGCTTAAAAGGAAATTAACCTCAGCTCCAATTCTGACCATACCGACTGGACCTGATGGTTTTACAGTATATAAAGATGCATCTCACAAAGGACTGGGATGTGTTTTGATGCAACATGGCAAGGTCATAGCCTATGCATCTAGACAATTGAAACCCCATGAACTGAATTACCCAACGCATGATTTAGAACTAGCAGCTATAGTGTTTGCCTTGAAGATATGGAGACACTATTTGTATGGGGAGAAGTTTGAGATTTATACGGACCATAAGAGCTTGAAATATTTGTTCTCACAAAAGGAATTGAACATGAGACAAAGGAGGTGGATGGAGTTGTTAAAGGATTATGATTGTGAGATAAGATACCATCCAGGGAAAGCAAATAGGGTAGCGGATGCTCTTAGCCGTAAGTCGGCTATGGAAATGGCTAGTTTAAGGATGGCATAATGGGGGTTGTTAAAGTCTGTAGTAGACTCAAAATTTAACTTGAAAATGGATTGTCTTACTGGTATGCTTAGTGCGTTAAGAATAGAACCCGAGATTATCCAGAAAATTAAAATCCTGCAAGAATCTGACCCAGAGATTTTGAAAGTGAAAGATGCTGTGTCTTTAGGAAAAAGACCGGAATTTCAAGTCTCTAATGATGGAATAGTAAGATGTCAAGGACGACTTTGTGTTCCCGACAATGAAGAATTGAGGAAGGAAATTATGTCGGAGGCACATAAGAATAATTATAGTATTCATCTGGGTAGTACAAAGATGTACAGGAATTTGCGTCAGCAATTTTGGTGGAATGGTATGAAGGCAGATACGGCTAAGCATGTTTCTCAATGTTTGACATGCCATCAAGTAAAAGCGGAGCATCGTAAACCCACGGGGCTCTTGAGACCATTAGACATACCAGAATGGAAGAGGGAGCACATAACAATGGACTTTGTGCAAGGATTGCCAAGGACATCAAGTGGCCATGATTCTATCTGGGTTATAGTGGACCGTTTGACTAAATCGGCTCATTTCCTGGCGATTTGCATGGACTACCCAATGGATAAATATGCGGATATATATGTAGGTCAAGTAGTACGCCTACATGGTGTTCCAGTGACTATTACTTCAGATCGGGATTGGAGGTTTACTTCGAACTTTTGGCGAAGTCTTCAAATCGCATTAGGGACTAAGCTTCAATTTAGTACTACTTTTCATCCCCATATAGATGGACAATCAAAAAGAGTAATCCAGACATTAGAGGATATTTTGAGGGCTTGTGTAATTGATTTCAAAGGAAATTGGGATGAAAGATTGCATTTGGTAGAGTTTGCCTATAATAATAGTTTCCAGAAAAGTATAGGCATGGCTCCTTATGAAGCATTATATGGAAGGAGATGTAGGACTCATGTCTGTTGGAATGAAGTAGGTTAAAGGAAATTGACAGGACCTGAATTGGTACAAGTTACCACTGAAGCTGTTGAAATTATCAGGAAAAGGCTTAAAACAGCTCAGAGTAGGCAGAAGGACTACGCAGATAGGCGTAGAAGGCCTTTGGAATTTAGTGTGGGAGACCATGTATTCCTTAAGGTATCTCCTATGAAAGGGATATCTCGATTTGGGATGAAGGGTAAGTTAAGCCCTAGATTTGTAGGACCTTTTGAAATACTCAAAAAGATAGGGCATGTGGCTTATCGCTTAGCGCTACCTCCTAAGTTGCGAAATTTGCATGATGTGTTTCATGTATTGATGTTGAAGAAGTACCAGTCGGATCCTGGTCACATACTCGATCATGAAGCCATCAAATTGGATCGGAAAGTGAGGTACATTGAAGAGCCTGTACAAATATTGGATCGAAAGGAACAAATTCTTAGGACTAAGAAGATTCCTCTAGTTAAGGTATTATGGCGACATCATGATATGGAGGAAGCCACATAGGAAAGTGAAGATCAGATGAAGGAAAAGTACCCCTATTTGTTTCAAGAAGGCACGAGTGGTGTCTAATTTCGAGGACGAAATTCTCTAAGGAGGGGAGAATTGTGGCATCCCAAAATTAGAGTCATCCTCTAGAGGAAATTAAAGCCAATAATTAGGTAATGAAATTACCTATGGTTTATGCTTTAGCCATTAGTTTTCTTAAGGCTAAGTGATATATGCTTGTGTTCTTGAATTTTTAAATTAGAACTATAGGATAAATTAATGAGAATAATCTATGCTTGGCTATGCACCTCATACAATTATATTCCTATAAATAAAATGTTACAAGACTTTGGCCATGTGGATTTTAAAAAAATTAAAATTTATAGAAGAAATGATAAAAAGGGGAAATTTTAAGTTTATTTAGGTTTGGGCCTTAGGCCCATTGGCCTAAGCTTTAGTAGGCCAAGCTGGTCGGCCCAATTAGGCCCGCGAATGGGGCTGATGTCGCCGGCCCATTGAGGCCCATGAGGTGGCGTCGACCGTGAGAGGGGGGAGGAATGGTCGGCCCATTTGCTGGCCCAATTGCTCCCAAAGCCCAAGCCCATGCATGTGTTGTGACAAGTGGCAAGAGGAGATGGCATGCATTGGCCAATTGGGGAGGCAAGCTAATGATGAGGTTTAGGGGAAATAAAAGGGAAGAAGAGGAGAGAGAGTGGTCGGTTGATTTGGCCAAGAGAGAAAGGGAGAGAAAGAGAGAACCGTGCGAGAGAGAGGGAGAGAGTGTGGCCGACAGAGGAGAAGCCGAGAGGGAAAGGAAGGTGTCGCCGCCGCTCGTCCGCCGTGTGCCGCCTGTTCGCCGCCGTGTGCAGCCATTCGTTCGGTCTAGAGGCAAGTTGGGAATCCACTTTATACTCTTTCACCAATTTCTTGCATGTATGGTTGGGATCTAGGACATTTGGAGGCATGGGAGTGAAGCTAATATGTTTTGTTCTTAAGTTGCATGCTGTTTTCGCATGAACCGCCTGAGTCAGAATCTTGTGAGAGCTTGCATGCATGTTTTGAGTTTGATTTTGACTTTGATATCTTCATGAAAGTTGTATCTAACATCTTAAAATACAACATACTAAAATTTGGTGCAAAATGATGGAGATTTAATGGGTCAAACTCTCATCCTACGGAGATGCTAGATCTGGAATGTTTTCGCATGAACCGCCTGACCCAGAATCTTGTGAGAGCTTGCATGCATGTTTTGAGTTCGACTTTTACTTTGATCTCTTCATGAAAGTTGTATACAACATCTTAAAATATAACCTACTAAAATTTGGTTCAAAATGATGGAGATTTGAAGGGTCAAACTCTCATCCTACGGAGACACCAGATCAGGAATGATTTCACTGACCTTTCGGTGGATTTGTGGTTGCATGTTGATTTTTACTAAGAATATATTTTCTACTTCTTCATGAAACTTGTAGAGAAAATATTTAAGTTTAACATAGTAAAATTTGAAGTAAAATGAACAAGTGTAGCCTAGTGAATCAACTTACTCTTGAAAACCGTGGATCTGGAGACGCGGTACAGGTTACTCGAGACTTCATGGACCCATATGGAGACTATTATTTGCAAATTTGACTTAGATCTCTGAATGAAAGTTGTAAGGGACATCTTTTAGTATAACATATACAAATTTCAGAGGAAACGAAGAAGAACAGGTGGGTGAATACTCAGTATTTCAGAGAAGCATGCACTGGACGTTTCGGTGTTAGATCCAGAAGCTTCGTGTGACTGTAGAAAATAATCTAAAAATAATTTGGCTTAGAAGTCCCCATGAAAAATATACCCTAGTGTCTTGGCTATAGCCTGGTAAAATTTCATAATTGTCGGAGGTCTTTTGGATATTTTAATCAAATTATTTCGGAAACTGTGCATTCTGTTTTTATCCGAAATTACATGCTGTATTCGTGTGAATTATAATTTTGTGTGGAAATTGATTGGCCTTGTGTTTTTCACAGAATTATTACCCTATTGTCTTGTCCATCACTAGCCTTAATTTCATGATTTTTGGGAATCATAGGGATATTTAATTTAAATATTTTCAAAAATAATACAAGCTGGAATTTAAATAAATTTCAAAAAAAGGGGCATGATAATGGACTATTTTAAATTGTATGAATTCCATGAATTTTATCTTCATGGATGATTTTACCTTGATGCATGTATGATAGGATGAAAGTGATTTTATTTGCCATTGCATCAAGTGCCATGCTAAGTGAGACCTAAATTGGTAAATGTGGACAATGATAAATGAGGAAGTTGTTATGGCGGATGATAATGCCCTGGCAGTATCAGGATGCCCGGGATGGGGGGTGTCGGATGCCCGGAATGTATAGAGATACATGGTTGGATGGCCCTGGGAGTGTTAGGATGTCCGGAATGGTTGGGGGCCGGAAGCCTCAGAGATCTTTGCCCAAGGGGATGCCTTGTGATGCTAGTTGGGATGCGAGATGCCCGGAATGTGGGGGTGCCGGATGCTCGGTGGCCTTAAGTGGCTGAATGCCGGAGGTTTTTCTCGCGATGCCAGGATGGGGTGCGAGTGTAAAGTATGGGATGAAATTGATGATCCCGAGAAAGAATGATGTGGTGATCGAATTGAAAGTTAAAAGTGGAAATTGAATCATGCATACATGACATGATATGATGATGATCACCTATGGCATGATGTTATGCATGTATAATACAATATGGTGATGATCACCTATGGCATGATGATGATGTATAATATGATATGATGATGATCACCTGTGGCATGACGATGATGTATAATATGATATGATGATGATCACTTATGGCATGATGATATGCATGTATGATATGATATGATGATGATCACTTATGGCATGATGATATGCATGAATGATATGATATGATGATGATCACCTATGACATGATGATGTGCGTATATGATAGGATGATGTCATGATGATGGTGATATATGATATGATATGATGATGCCATGATGATGATGACATGTGTATGACATGATGATGATAACCTATGACATGACGACATGTATGTGTTATGATTGTGATGAAGATGTATGATGGTATATGCATGGCTCCGAGGTAAGTCTGCTTGGATGCATGATTAACATGTATGATGTTGTGCTTGTATTGCATGTTGCAATGAGTGGTTACTGGATTTCTTTACCTGCTGAGTGGTTGTACTCACCCCTTCGGGGATCAACATTTCATATTAGCAGCATGCCGCTCCTTGCTGTCATGCGGGGTGTATTTTATGGCCTACCTTCGGATGTAGAGGTCGAGTGCGAGGAGTTTGACTGTCCCTCTGTTCCTGGTCTTACGTATATTTGAGTGAGTTGTTTAGTCATGTACGATGTGGGCCTAGCTAGGGGCCCTATTGTCTAGGAGTTCATATTCGTCCATGTTCGACGCGATGGAGTGATGCGTGGGATGCTATCGCCGCCACCGCCTAATGCACCGGGATGGGTGTAAGGGCCCGTGCGTGTCAAGTAGGAGCTGAAACTTTTTGGGATGGTTAGCCGACACTAGCGATGGGGGATCTTACACATGAGTTGTAGTGGGTCGACTGTTTCTTTTTGGGGTTTTAGGCCGAGTATGGCTGAGCTCTGGCCTTTCTTTTGATGTACCGACCCAAGGAAACCCATCTTGAAAATATGTAAATAAAGTGTCATGGCTGTCTTTTATTTTGATGTTTAGTGGTGTGCAATTGTATCATGGTTGTTGGAGGGAGAGATGACGATATTATATTTTACTTCCGCTAATGAGTCACACTGGACCGTTTTCAAAAAAAAAAAAAGTGGCTATGATTTTACGATGCTTCTTATAAAAGATTTTAATTAGGTGTAACGTCAGGTGCCTATGGCGACCCTAGGTGGTTCGGGGTGTCACAGCGATCCTCGAAGACTTTCTTTGGGAAGATATTTTTCACGGTCTTTGAGAGATTCCAAGCTTGTTTTCCCAAGAAAGATGACAACTTTTCGAAGATTAAACAAGAGAAGAAGACAGAAATGGAAGATCAGTACTCTCTTAGGGTTTTTGTGAGTGAAACGAAAAGAAATTGACAATATATATAACAGTTGAAGAGAGGCATACAGAACGTCATAAAAAAAAGTAAAAATATGCCTTTTTAAAAAAATAATTGCCCTTTTTCGAAAAATTAGATAATTTTCATTTAAAAAATAACTCCATTTTCGAAAAGGAAACGTTGCAATAATCACATCAATTAAAGATAGCAATAATCAAACACAGTTGATGATCGTACCTTTTCGATATGAGAATCGAGGCATAAGAAAGTAAAATGACTTACGAAAGAAAACCTTGATCGTCTGAGTCTAGGAGTCTCTAGAATTTAACTTCGTCAAGCTTCAAAATGTTGAGTCTTGAACGAATGATTTCAAATTGATTTTTCTCTAAAGGCTTTGTAAATATATCTGCCAGTTGGTTCTTTGAGTCAACAAACTGAATTGAAACTTCTCCATTTTGAACATAATCTCTAATGAAGTGATGTCGAATCTCTATATGCTTTGCTCTTGAGTGAATAATTGGATTCTTAGTGAGATTGATTGCACTGGTGTTGTCACAGTTAATCTCCGTGCATGAATCTTCAATTCCAATATCTCTTAGCTATTGTTTTATCCACAGAATTTGTGAACAACAACTTCCAAGAGCTACATACTCTGCTTCTGCTGTAGAAATAGCTACTGTATTTTGCTTCCTTGAAAACCAAGACATTGTCCTGCTTCCAAGTAGTTGACAGGTATCCAAAGTGCTCTTTCTATCAACTCTGCATCTGGCTAGGTCTACGTCTGAATATCTGAGAAGAGTAAAGTCTCTTTTTTTAGGATACCAAAGACCAATGCTCGAAGTTTATGCAATGTATTTGATAATATGCTTTGCAGCACTTAGATGAGATTCTTTTGGGTCTGCTTGAAATCTAGCACAAATGCAAACACTAAACAAAATGTCAGGTCTAGAAGCAGTAAGATAAAGAAGTGAACCAATGATACTCATGTATAGCTTCTGATAAACTTTCTTTCCTCCTTCATCTTTGTCTATCTTCGAAGAACTTGACATTGGTATTTCAATCTTTTTGCAATTTTCCAGTCCAAACTTTCTGACAAGATCATTAGCATATTTTTCTTGATGAATAAAAGTCACTTCCTTCAATTGTTTCACTTGAAGTCGAAGAAAGAAGGTTAGTTCACCCATCATGCTCATTTCAAATTCATTCTGCATAGACTTAGAGAATTTCTTGCAGAGACTTTCATTAGATGATTCAAAAATAATATCATCAACATATATTTGAACAAGTAGAAAACTTTTGTTTTCTCTTTTGATAAATAGAGTAGTATCTACTTTACCTTTGACAAAGCCATTTTTAATTAAAAACTTACTCAGCATGTCGTACCAAGCTCGAGGTGCTTGCTTTAAACCATATAAGGTCTTTTTCAGTCTGAATACTGAGTCTGGTTTCCTTGGGTCTTCAAACCCAGGTGGTTGTTCCACATAGACTTCCTCATGGATAAATCCATTTAGGAAAGCACTTTTGACGTCCATTTAGGAAAGCACTTTTGACGTCCATTTGGAATAACCTGAAATTCTTATAACAAGCAAAAGCAAGTAATAATCGAATTACTTCTAACCTTGCTACTGGTGTGTAAGTCTCATCATAGTCTATCCCTTCTTTTTGCGTATATCCCTTAGCCACGAGTCTTGCTTTGTTTCTTACGACCTTTCCTTTCTCGTTCATCTTATTCTTGAAAACTCATTTAGTTCCAATAATAGATTTACCTTTCGGTTTAGGAGTCAACTCCCAGACATCATTAATGTTGAATTGCCTGAGTTCTTCTTGCATAACTTCAATCCAGCTTTCATCAGATAAAGCTTCTTCTATGCTTTTGGGTTCTATTTCAAAAATAAGAGCCACAGCACTAGACTCTTTGCGCCTTTTGGATCTTGTGCGAATTCCTTCATTAATGTTGCCAATAATGAGATCTTTGGGATGACTGGACTTATGCTTCCAGTTACTGGTTGATTTGTCAGATTGATGATCACTTTCTTCATTTGAATCTTCAACAATCATTTGATGCTAGTCTTTCGAAGTCTGAGTTGCTTCCTGAGATTTAGACTTTGTAGAGTCTGGAGCAGGTTCAGATTCTTCAAGATGAGTCTGAATATATTCATTTTGCATAGAATCTTGGAATTTGACATTCATTGATTCCTCCACAGATTGAGATTTCTTGTTGTAGACTATGTAGGCTTTGCTTGAGGTAGAATATCCAAGGAAGATGCCTTCGTCTGATTTTTCTTCAAACTTGCCAACTCGATCATTTGCATTTTTTAATATAAAGCATTTACATCCAAACACATGAAAAAAATGAAACAATAGGCTTCTTTTCTTTGAATAACTCATAGGGGTTTTTTTTTTTTCTAGAATTGGTTTTAGAAAAACTCTATTAATAATATAACATGCTGTGGAAACTGCTTTAGCCCAAAAATGTGAAGAGATGTTACTTTCAATTAAAAGAGTTCTAGTCATTTCTTGAAGTGACATATTCTTTCTTTCCACAACTCCGTTTTGTTCTGGAGTATATGGAGAGGAGAACAACTGCTGAAAACCAGATTCATCACAAAATTATGTTCTTATACTTGAAAAACATATCATTTTTCATTTTGAACCTTTTTAGCAAAATTTTCAAAGTAAGAGAAGGTTTCAAACTTACTTGCCAGGAAATATACCCAAGTAAATCGTGAGTAGTCATCCACAATTACTAGGCCATATTTCTTACCTTCAATGCTTTGAGTTATGGTTGGTCAAAAAAGAGCCATATGCAGGAGCTGCAGTACACGATTAGTGGAAACTTGATTTATTTGTTTAAAGGAATTTCTTACATGCTTTCTCAATATGCATGGTGTACATAGATCAGACTTTTGGTATGATAGATTTGGTAAACCACAAACAAGCCTTTTTGCTGAAATTTTGGCTATCTGCTTCATATTGATGTGCCCAAGCTTTCTATGCCATAAGTACGCTTTGTCTTGAATTGAGATTAGACATTGCGATTCAACTGGTTTCACATCCAAAAGGTATATATTTCCATGTCTTCGACCCAAGAATGACTAAGTAGAATCTTTACTGGTTCCTGAACATATTCCCTCTTGAAATTTGATTTTGAAACTGGTATCACACAGCTGACTATACTGAGCAGATTGTAATTGAGTCCTTCCACTAAGGAAACATTGCTTATTGTGAGGTTTCGAATCTTTACAGTTCCAAATCCCACAATTCTTCCTTTGTTGTTTCCTCCAAATGAGACTTTTCCACCATTTACTTGAACGAGCTTTATGAAACAATTTGAATCTCCTGTCATATGTCTTGAGCATCCACTATCCAAATACCATTTTTCCTTTTTCTTGATAGTGACTTGCATTTAAAAAAGAAACTCAAACTTTCTTTAGTACCCATATTTTCTTGGGTCCATTATTGTTAGTATAACATGCGGTTTTTGCCCATACTTTCTTAACAGGTTTCCAAACCATAGGACATTCTTTTTCAAAATGATCTGCACTATTGCACTTTGAACATCTGAGAGCATTGCGACCTACTGGTCTTACAAAGATCTTTTTAAAATGATTTGTGTAGGCATCTATTGTGGGTATTTGCTTAATTCTTTCCTTTACTTTAGGAATCAATTAAAGAAATGGTTTCCTCAGACATTCCCAAACCAGATTTATTGAAATAAGGTCTTTGAACAGAAAGAATTTTTTTCCAGTTTCTCAGATCCTATAGAAAATCTTTTAGAAATATTTGAGATATCATTTTTCAAAAATGCATTTTCTTTTGAAAGATTGCCTTCATTTTCTTTCAAGGTAGAAACATTTTTGTCTAAAACTTTAACCTTTTCTTTCAAAACATTTTCTTGTTGTTTTAGTGTAGAATTTTCCTTTTTTAGTCCAGAAATCCTTTAAAGAGAAGTCTTAAGACTAAAACACAACTCATCAATGTATTTAGAAACTTTAATAGGGATTTTAAAGTTACTCACCTCAAACTCATTGTCTGAATCTGAGTCTGTCTCAGAGTTTGATTCTGAATCCGATTGTGCCATCAAACATATATTGGCATAATCATCATCACTTTCTTCACACTTTGTATCACTCCAGGTTTCTGCTTTAAGAGCCTTTCGATACTTTTCAGCTTTTCCTTTCTACTTCCTCAAAAGATGACAATTGGGTCTGATGTGTCCATTTTTCTTGCATTCAAAGCAGACTACATCTTTGTTTGATTCATCATCCTCAACAGACTTAGTCTGTTGCTTTTGAAAACTCTATTTCTTTGGATTGAATCTTCTTCCTTTTCTGTTCATTTTTCATAATCTTCTTATCATGAGAGCAAGCTCTTCGTCATCCATATCGTCTTCTTTAATGTAATGGATTTCTTACCTTTAGGATCTTCATCTTCGTTGATTCGCTCTACTTCATAAGACTGAAGAGTCACAACCAATTCATCGACCGAAAGTGGCATAATTCTTTGTGTCTCCCTTATTGAGGTCTTTATGTGATTCCAATCCTTAGAGAGTCCACGCAGAAGCTTGTTTACTTTCATGGGATCAAAAATTGGTTGCCTTTGATTTTTAAGGCCATTCACGATCTCTGTAAAACGACTAAACATGTCAGTGATAGATTCTCCATATTTCATTTTGAATGCTTCATATTGACCGAGAAGAATGTTGATTCTGGTTTCTTTTACTCGATCAGTTCATTCATAAGTGATGTGTAATCTATCCTAGACTTCTTTAGCTATAGAACAAGAAGATATTCTGTTATATTCAGTAGGTGACAATGCATAATATAAAAAATAAATTGCTTTTGCATCAAGAGCTTGTCTCTTGATTATCTCTTCCTTAGTCATTTCACTAGACTCAACAGTATCTTTTCCTCTCTCTAAGATAGGTGCAACTTTAGGAATGATTCCTTTGTCTACAACGTCCCATTCCAAAGGATCCTTTGATCTTAGAAATGCCTTCATCTTGTTTTTCCATATGTTGTAATCATTTCCATCAAAGTAAGGCGGTCTGGTATTGCTTTGCCCTTCTACCAGCCCTGGAGCTAACACACGAGCCATGAATCTTTAACTCTAAAGTAAAACACTTCAAACAAAGTGAGTACACAGGCTTTGATACCAATTGAAATAGCAATATTAAATAGACAATATAAAGGAAGTTCTTCTTTGGTTAACAAAGTAAATTATGATCAAAGTAAAGCAGAGAGTAGGGAAGAGAAAATTGAACACGAGGTTTATAGTGGTTCGGCTTATTTCAAGCCTACGTCCACTTTTCCACACAGACAGCCCACTGGCTGGATTTCACTATGAACAAAAGAGATGTTACAGCAAGTCTCTTCCTTGATTCCACAGTGTAGAAACTCTACCACACTTCCTCAAGGTCTCTAAAAGAAATAGACTCTCTTTTGTGTACAAGATTTTGCTCAACAAATTATTTGACTAAGAACAAAGAGCTTCAGACTTTGGAATTCTTCTATCGTGCACACACTCGAACAACTGGAACGTCTTCCTTTTATACTCCTTTATGCCATCATACCCGTTGGCACTTACCAAAGGAATTCCTCCAATCTACCCATTGGACGGAATCAATTAGGAAGATCATTCGAACTATTAAAGGAACATGTTGATAGCCCATCAATTATGCTTGCCCATACAATCAGGATCTCAGTTTCCATAAATAGAACCTTCCAAGTATACTTCGCCAATCATCATATCCTTAATCTCTGAATCAATCATGATCAAATAAATGATTCAGTTATGTCATATCTAGCCAAGAGATCTTCTCCAGTCGATAAGGTCAAATCCTTAATGAAACACCCAGTTCTGGATAACCCTTCTTCGACGGTCTAGAAACTGTCAATGAGAATAGACTTTGAGTCTTGAGTCTGGCAGTCCGGAGGTCTTCAGACTTTGAATAGAAGAGTCTACAAATCTTCAGACTAGACTGATGGAAACGTTTTGTCAGCTTCAAAATATTCCAGGAAAATTTCTCCAACAAAAAGCAATAAGTTTCAAATAAGACGAACTTGCAAAGACTGAATAGTTGAATCTTGCTGCTATATCTGCAACTTTTGAGCTTGCTCCAACTGTGCCAGTTAAGCAAGTTGATTTTTGAGCTACGCATTCTGCTCCTTTTCAATCTTATGCTTATCTGCCAGCATTATGTTCTTAGACTACATTAGAAAAAGTTATGATTTTAGTAAATAATCCTAATGAAAAACCACATATGGAAATCATTTTGAAATTGAAACACAACATTTTCTTGGATTTATATTGGACTGCTTATGCACATACTACAGACAAGGAAGAAGTTAATTATGGGTGTTAACATCATTAAATATTTCCCAGAAACTTCATTATAACTACAAATTTGATAAAAATTTCACAGTACAACACTTATCAAAAACCAAATGCAACACTGCATGGGAATCCATTAGGGATGTGCATGGTCCGAGTGGGTGGTTTCAAACCTAGAACTGGGAACCGCCCGTTAAGAACCGGTTCCGAAAAATTGGAACCGAGAACCGCCCGCTAGTTGCGTAGATCCACCTGGGACTGGACCAGTCCGATTCGGTTCCTGGGTGGATCCATAGAACCGGTCCAACTTCTGCGTCTTCCCTTTTTTTTCCTCCTCATATCTGCTTATTCTGGCTCTCTTAGCCATGGTAGCTTTATTCTCCTCAAGTTCTAGCGTCACGGCGGTGTCCGTGGTGGTGTCCGCAACGGCAGCATCCATGACCCTTGCTTCGCTTTCGTCTTGGCCACCACCACCATCTTCACCATCGCCTCCATCATTTCCCACTCCTCCCTCAAGACAGACAATGAGGAGGACAATGGGGATGATGAGCCGTTCTTAGACTTGGATTTTCCCCGTCCTCGAAGATGAGGATGATGGGGGAGAAGCTTGAGGAGGGGGAGGAGGAAGAGGGGAGGTAGAAGTGGGACAAGCCCAACAACGAAGAGGACGATAGTGACAGTGAATGTGGATGTGGTTATGACGTGGAGAGAGAGTTCAAGTTCAAGGGAGGAAAAGAGAATTAACTCGTTGTTTCGCCGAGTTCGGACTAGAACTCGAAGGAAGATGAGTAGATCTAGAGGTGAATCGGAAAGGAAGAGGGAGCTCGGGGAGATTTTGAACTGAGAGAGACAAGATGGGGTAGGAAAGTAGTGAATTGAAACAAGACGGTGATTGGAGTCCTAAACTTTAGATTTGCTAATTTTAAATTTTTTTAATATTAAAAATTAATATATTGTTATAATATAACCGGTTTGGTCTGGGTGGACGGGTGGGTGGATCTGCCCATGGAACTGGGAACTGGATTGATTCCCTTAAGAACCACCGGTTCCGGGCAGTTCCGGTCCGTATCTGGACAGTTCGGGCAAGTATTGGTTCTTTTGCACTCCCCTAGAATCCATCATCAAAAATGTATTTCAGAGAGGATAAAAGATGTAGATAGAGAGCAATAAGTCTATCAACCATTAGCATCCATTGAACTAACGTTACAAGAAAAAAATTTCTTTGGAGAATAGTATCTAATTCCCTTGGGAAAAGGCGGTCATTTGGAGGACAACTACATGGAAATCTTGCCCTAAAGAAAGACATTTATTCAAAGAGGTTGCTCAAATAAATCTGGGACACATTTTTTCTCAAAAAAGCCAGCATTAATCATGAGTGCAAATGACATGACCATCAACTGAAGTAATTGATCATCATACAAGTTCCACACAAAACTTGGAGAAATGCCACTATGAAGTTGCACACCTTCAAATTTGACTGCAAAGTATAGGAGACCTTCCATGCCTTATAAACTTCATTGAAAAGGAGGACATATTGATCATTTGCATCTTTCAACGCTTGTTTTAGCCCCAAAACCTCTTGTTTAACATCTTGTAATTCTTTCTCTTTATCATACAAATCCTTCCTCGCATCATTGGCCTAAATAAGATAAAGACACGCACCTGCAAAAATTCAGTGCTTTTTCCTCTTTTTGATGACAAACAATAGAAAGATTCACAGGGGCCAGAAATTCTGTATTAAAGTGCTTTAACATTCTTTCATAAGGATAAAAATATCGAACATATCACATCACAGGGGACAAGCTGAAAAGAGTATGCTCATGATAACTAGCAATTTAAAAAAAATGACAAGACAATTATTCAGGCAACAGGCAAGCGAAAGGTGAAGTCAGCAATGGCCACCTTCTCACATCCATTAAAATCAACAAGCTTTAAGGGTTGAAACAAACATTATTTTCTAATGTGGATTCATGCCCATAGACTATCGACACTAGTTCAACCAAAAATCCCAACTATGGTTCAGTCTACCAGGGAATACAGAACATACAACGTCTCGCCATTTCTTTATCGTATCTCTGTTTCCAAGGCTTAGCATAGCATTTCATGCTCTGGAAGCAAAATTAAGGGATGATAATGTCTCAGATACATTTGATGCATCAGGAGACACATTAACAATCAGCAAAGTCTTGGAGCTTCCGCCTGTAGAGTCATTTAGCAAAAGAAAATGAACAAGCCATCATAAATTAATGTCTGTACTGAAAGGTTTCTTTGCTCGATGTTTTAATTGAGACTCAAGGAGAAAAGAAAAGGTGCAACCTTAAAAAATGATCATAAATTCATTAGCCGAAACAAGGACGCCATGAAAACAGTGACAGCACACGACATTCTAGAATAAATAGTCAATATTTGTCAATAAGTGTCAAATTCAAGATGGTCCTTCGGTGCCATAGGAGTGAACATGAACTACAGTTTTTTAGGCTCAAATTAAAAATAAAAAATAAAAAAATGTACGAAACGGTCATTCTACAAAGATGAGACACTTCCCCACAAAACTGTAGGTATCGTTATGAACACGTATTAGCAGCTAAGAGGATAGTAACATCAATGCGTGTAATCAGGAGCTTTTCTAAGCAAAATAACATATGTTAAACAACAACCTAGATTATGCACCACCAAAGCACCGAAGAGTGTTGATGGAATATAACCTATAATATGAAACAAAGGAAAGGCCATCCGCAAACTTATTCGAAAATATCTTAAAGCTAAATATTTCAAAGCAAAATGCAGCCCAGTAAAATATGTATATTGACTCCATAACATCGAGTGAACAGTTTCGCAAGATATTTTGCAATGAAAAAGAAAAATACTATATGATGAACTATTATTTATCACGACAATGAAAAAGAAAAATATTAACTTGAAGGCCATTCTTGCGGAACAGAACAAGTGTCAAGTGGTCTTGGGTCTCCTCTATCTGCGTCCACTATATTTCTTGCATGTGAAGTTGATGTATTGAAATACCATTACTACCAAATCAGTACACGAGATGGTGATGGTCTCAAAAGTTCATTACTTGATAGGTTTCACATGCACCGAGAGATATGTAGTGCCAAACCTACCTAACACTTTACATCAGTTTCAGCTCCACCGAGTCATTATCATTTCCAATTGAACTATGAGAACTAAGAAAAATATTTAGCCTACATGTAAATAGCTGTATTAAAGGGGACACAAATGATCATTAAAGATGTCCATGCATCAAGAAGCCCCTGGTTACTAAAAGTTGTTGCATATTTTTTTGAAATTGCATACCAATACTTGCTTCAACAAGTGAATATAGTAAAATATCTCTTATTTTATTGACACAAGATGTATCCCCAATTCTCCCATTACCTAACACATATTCTACCTACGTTATGCGAAAATAAGAGAAGACTAGAAGAGGGCCATCTGTAGTATTTCTCTAGGCCCTTCCTCAACAACTTACGAGAAACTTCGGATAGAAACTGAAGTTGCGAGAGTGGAGATGGTCTTCTCAACGTAGACGTGGGAGCATGCAATTACTCACCTATGTAAGAGGTCGAGGACTCCTTCTCCTTCCCCTTCTTCAAACTCCGATTCGTATTTTTCATAGAGAAATTCATGAGTTGTAGGGAGGGACTTATGTCACCACAAACAGAGACTAAAGCAAGTGTTGGATTCAAAGCTGGTGTTAAAGATTATAAACTGACTTATTATACTCCTGACTATGAAACCAAAGATACTGATATCTTGGCAGCTCGGTTCGTACTATTCAGATATTCACGACCAAGAAGTACTGTATTCTCTTTCGGATAGGCCCTGAAAGCATTGTATGTCCCAAAATAGGTCCCATCACAGAAAAAGAGAGAAAAGCGAAATAACCTAGACGTTGGAGAGGAGGGTTGGGGACTCGACGAAATAGGTCAGGCGAGCGACTGGCAGGATCGTAATGCAGGTAGAACTGGAGATCAACGAGCTGGTGGGTGTGAGGTGGTCAAGCGCGAATGTTCCAGATTTGGAGTAGGGGGCGTTATGACAGCCTGAAATTTCAGCCCTGTTTTCAATTAAATGAATTGGGCCTTTCATCAACGTGCATATAGTTCTATTTTCTGAGCTAATCACTTATGAGATAACTAGACTATCTAGGAAAGTCATTAAGGAATTTTAATGCAATAGACTGAAGAATTCGACTAGGAACCGACTACTCGACCGTGCTCATCTGCAAAGATCATTATGACACAATTAAAAATCGATCGGTGATCAAAGATAAGTCAATTCAACTGAGATAAGTGATTAGAGTGTGGGTCATTCCACTAGATTGCAAAATTCTCATCGATTAGTACTAAACCAATTTTTTGGTCGTTTTGGTACCTTGTGCTCGTATTGAAACCTCAAGATTTCACAACCACCAAGAGTTGTCAATGTGTCGAAGATGTACATTGTGGCTCAAAATAAATTGATCACAGGTCATTTGCACAAAAAATTCTTAAAAGCTACCTGGTAGGTTAAGTCACGCAAAAATCTCGCCATATTGAAATTAACCGCTAATTTGAATTTGATTTTAGAAATTGAAAGTTCTGTGATGCCACGATTTATTTTAGAACTGTCGACTCATCCTCCGAAGATTTTTCTGCAAACTGAGATTTTTGGCGAAAATTCAAAATTGGGCCATTTTCATTCAGCAAATTGAGGGGACCGTTTTTAATCACGTTTTTGGGATGCAAGTTGGTTCTTTTGGCGAGAAAAAATTGTGAATTGAAGTGTAGGCATCTTAGTTGGATTTATGGGGACCAGATTGAATCGATTCAAGAAGAAATTGAAGTAGGTTTGAGGGAAAATGCTTTAAATTTGTAGCCTCCCATGGTGTGCAACTTTTGGACCCTTAGGAGGCTTGCCAAGGATGCCTTGGTAGCTGCAAATGGTTGAGGAAGCCAGCTCATGTTGGTGGGAGCTCTTCAAGGGGAACAAAGGGATAAAAGAAAGGCTTGAGGGACCCTTCAAGCCTTGGTTGTCCCTTTTCTTCTTCAGCAAAGTTGCTTTCTCCATTGTAGGCCTCTTGAGCTCCCAAAAATTACAGAGAAGCCAGCTAACTTCCCCTTAGCCGTTGCAAGCCATCGCCGAGCCACCGGAGTCCCGCCGAGTTGCGTCACACCCTTGCTCGAGACCTGCGCGTCCCTCGTCTGTTCCGCCTGTCCAGCAAGTCAAACCAGCTCTGTTTGCCTCTAGCTCGCCATCCCGAGCTCATCTAGTCGTTGTGTATCACCGTTCGGTCATTTTTCACCACTGTCGGCCCGCCTGCTCGCCTGCCTGACCACTGGTCTGCCAGCCTCGTCGTTTCTAGACCCGCGCCACCTTTTTCGGTCCAAGACCAAAAGCTGAAGCTAGCAAGCCACTGTGGGCTTCGAGGCCTGTTTCCAAGCCTTTCCCGACCTCGCTTGGTGCCGCCTTTTCAAAGTTTGTCGCCTGTCTCCGCCTTGTCGTCGTCGTGAATTCATCGGATTTCAAAACCGGTGAGTTTACTCACAAAACTCTACTTAGGGAGTTAATTATGCTTAACTGTTGATTAGTTTAAACTAAGTATGGTTTATGTGATTAGTTAGAACGAATTAGTGATTTAATTACTCGTTTATGCATGTTAGGTGGTTAGATCGGCTTAATTAGAAACTAGATAGATTATATTATTTATCTAGATAGGTTTAGAAATATTTTTGGGCCCGTTTTAGTATTTAGTTAGGCTTTTCCGGCCTAAGTTTGCATTTATGGTATTTAAATGTATTTATTTAATTATTTTTGGCATTTATTTAATTATTTATTATTTTCCGAAAATTATACCGGGATAGTTAGTGACCAGAATTTTATGCTGATTGCAATGGTGTGCTTGGTTTATTTTGTGCAAATTTCGTGCTGACCGGAATGTTATTTTGTGCAAATTGAGTGGTGATTGTAATTTTGGGTATTTATCCCAAAATTGAGTATTTTCAGTATTTAATTAGAAAATATTGGGCATCGGTTTACAATGGTAAAAATATGTTTATGGACTATTATAATTAGTGGGATTTTCTAAAAGATAGATATTGTATCTTGGTTAAAGTCGACCGTGTACCCACATACGATTATTTTTACCAGGTACTATAAAAACGGTAAATTTTCAGTGGATGAGACCAATATATTATATCAGTCTACGGGCTTTGATATATTAGCTTCGGTGAGTAGTATACTCTAGCAGCTTCGATGAGAAATTATAGATATCTATCAGCTTTAGCAAGCATCTATTATAACAGCTTTGGTGAGCATTATAAGTATTGTACAGCTTTGGTGAGCATTATAAGTATCGCATAGTTTCCATGAGCAATATAGATATATAGCAGCTTCGATGAGCATCTTTATATATCTATCAGTTTCGGTGAGCTATAACATCTATTTTCAACTTAGGGTGAGCAGTGCTTGAAATCGATTGAATTTTATAGATCGTATTGATGGTATGGAATTGAGTGGATCAATGATTGGATTTGAATTGAAGTGATTAGTTGAGTATATGAATTATACTGACTTGTAGGAAGGAACTGAGGCAAAAGTAAGTCATCTATTTTGTGTTTGGCTAGATGGCCTTTAGACATATTTCCTTCCTAGTCGTAGTTTAAGGGGTGAACTTGCTGAGACGTTGTTTTACCCCATCGTGGATTCACATTTACAAGTCCTTAGATGGTTGTTCCTCTTGAGCGTTTTGGTCAACCGAAGAAGGTCACCGAACAGATCTCAAATTCCCCTCCCTGGGAGCCAAGGAGATTGGGTCTACAAGCTCCTGAGATCCATTGTCTGGGTTGATGCGGGTCTACCCTAGAGAGTACCCAATCAATTTAGATCGTGGTATCATTACGGGTGAGATGGACTTAGAGAAGATCCCCTACTGGAATATGAGATTCCTATGTCGGTGCTAGAGATCGCTTTTGGAAATGGTACGATTGACCCTCTTGGTGGTTTAATGGTAGACCCAAGTTCCCCGGAGCCAGAGACCCTAGAGGCTTCGGTTCAGGATTTAACGCTTAGAGGACTAGTAGCTTTTTTATTTTGGTAGACTTGTGAATATAGACTAGTATTGTCTATGACTTAGTATGCTGTGCATAAAAGTGTGTTGTGTGGTTTTAAAATCGTGGTCCTGCTTTTCTATCTCATATTTTTGTTGTCTCGAGATTTATTTAATTGCTTATGCATGTGCATTAAAATGAATGGGTCGGCGACGCATCCTAAAATGTCACAAGCTTAATCGACCACCGATGATTGGGACGTGACAGGCACGGTGGTTCGCCAGTCATGCGCTCGTTCGCCACGAAGAGAGAGAGAGAGAGGGCCGACAGAGAAGCAAGGAGAGAGAAAGAGTAGGGGATGAATGAGTCGAGGCTAGATCCAGAGCTGGAGGGCCGGCACGGTGGTTTGCTAGTCGGAAAGAGGGAGGGCAAAGAAAGAGAGGGAGTTCGTTGGAGAGAGAGAGAGCGAGGGAGTTCGTCTAAAATATTTTCAAAATGATGTCTCTTTTCCTCTTCAAATTATAGGTCCCACAAGAACACGTGTCACCTTTCAGGCGCCTTCTTGTTTGCCACGCTGAAGCACGAGTTCTACCCAATATTTTCTCCCACTCAAGGCTCTGTATTTTTTCAGTTTATGTAAATTGGATTTTTTTTTTCTTTTGCAAATCTAGGTCATCGTAATCCTGTGGACTTTCCTGTTCCGCTTCCACTCTGTTGTTGCTCTCTCGGGGTGGTCGGGGTGGTCATTTTGCTTAACAACGCATTACCCCATCATTGAGTTCCGACCAGCACTGATGTGACCGTGCGCCAACTGTCCCTCCTGCAAAAAATTATTACGCATTGGCTCACACGTTGCATGTCAAACCGGTGACGACGTGGCTACATGCTGATCAGACCCGCTGTTTCCCCAGTTGTCACAATTCAATGCCTCCCGACCAAAAACTATTTAAAAACTATCCACCGGCCATTTCTTAACTAACCAAATTAATCGTCGGTCGGAGTAGTTGATTTCTCTTTAATGCAATGTTCAAGCACAACGCTATTACAAAGCGTAAATCCTATGAAGGGTAAGGGTCAACCGTCACCAACGCATTTACTACACCCATCAACCAGTCAATGCCATCGAAACTAAGGCAACCATCGAAACCCCTTATGGTCTAACAACCTGAATCCTTAGGGTCCGACATTTTGCAGAAAACATTTTCTCAAAAAATATTTTGCTCATTTTTCAGCAATTAATTCTCTTAAAAAAATAAGTCAACAAAAAATATTTTTCTATTAAAAATTAAATATAGAAAAATAATTCTCTTTATAAGAACCGAAAAATATTTTCTAAAATATAACTATTTATTGGCATTTGAATTTGAAATTCTATGTTTGGATACAAAACTCCTAACATTGGTTCTTGGGTCCAAGCATTCAAAACCAAGTTTCTTGTGGATAGGCATGGGCCCTGAACAACCACATCCAATTCTAGCGAGGCTAGGCTCGAACCCTTGATACCCATACCTACCCGAACTTGGGTTTATAACGGTTGTGTACATGTCTCCAATGCTTGAGTTCTAATCCTGACCCTTAGGCTCGAGTCCACAGGAATGTTTATTCTTATAAATTTATTTTTTTAATACAAATTGAAGTTTAAATTATTTTTATTCTTAAATAATCGAATTATTATTTTTAAAATTTTCTTTTCTTTTCTTTCTTTTTCTTCCTCCTTCTTCCTTTGTTAGTCGTGTGCCTTGGTGATGGCCAGCAACCCAACAATTGGCCAAGATGCAACCAGTGAGCTGAAGGCTTGATCAATTCAGGATAGCCCAAGCTTTGCCAAAAGTAGCAAGCTCGCGCCTCACCAGATCTAGGTGAGTTCAAGCTTTGCCGAGGTGGGCGAGCTTGTGGATCGGTGGATCATGACAAGCTCGCAACTAGCTAGATCCAAGCAAGTTCACATGCCTTGTGACGTGGCCCTCAAACTCATACCTTGACCTGGCTCTTGAGCTCGAGGTCTCTCGAGCTTGCCTTGACCTCGAGCTCAGGCCTCGCCATACTTGATGAGCTCGAGCTCGCCTATGGCCATCGCCAGCCAATCGCGGTGGAGCAAGGAGGAATAATAAAATAAAATAAAATAAAAAATAATTAGAAATTCATTTAAAAATAAAAATCATTTAATTTTCTAAAAAATTGGTTGAGATGAAGTCATCAGATTGAAATCACTTTCCAATAAGGTCCAAACATCTGAAAAATTTTTCGATCATACATTACCAAACAAAACAAAAAAATCGTTTTCTTGAAAAATGTTTTGGAAATTTTCATTTATCATTGAATTTTCCGCGAAATAAACACACCTAGTATATATTCAGGTATAAGCACATCTTGGTACAATCAAAATACAAAAGAACTCCAAATCACAATGGCAAAAGGTGATCTATCCTACAAAGCTAAAAAATAAGTGATGAGCTAAAAAATAGGTGGCGAGCCAAAACTTATTAAATGAAATCTCTGAGTCTAAGGTAGGAGATTATCATATTAATCAACCAAGTATATATATAAACAATGTGAGTCCAAGGCAATAACCATGTATGACAAATGCATAAACAAGTTTTTTTTTTTTTTTAAATCATGACATGCCAATGAAAACCATTAAAAATATGCAAGTTCATTCACTCAAAAACAAGCAAATGATATATTATTTTATGATACACCGGCATCACCTAGTAGCTCACAATTATACATAGGGAATGTGTATTCCCCACTGGTAATGAAGCTCCCCAGTATACATAAACATATAATTATAAATTATTTTTGGGATCAAATCCCTTAAAAATTTATGACTAAAAAAATAATTATTATTTACATAGTAGCCCCAAGACCGTTATGTTAATAAAGTCATAAAAAAAACTTTATTTAGGTTGTGTCGATAGTAAAATTTTAGGTAATTACTTTCCTTAGTTTACGCTTTGGTTGGTAGAGAAGTAGGAGCTAGTGAGTGGTTTGAACTCGGAACCCTCGAAACCTAGATGTCGTTGAACAAAATGATCCACCGATAAGTCAACCCAAGATTTATTATGCCACAAAATATAGCTAAATTTGAAATAGGACTTTTCGCATTTATGAATTCGATATATGACAATAAAATTGAACAATTTAGGCATTGTACATTCTCAATTTACTATATGCTTTATCTACTAGGTACTCAAAATTCTAAGTTTTCTTACTAGGGATATTCAATTTATGTCTCAACAAAATTAAAGTTCAGCCAATGTTATTACTTCTTTTATGGGTTAATCACTAGGTACATCGTAACTCTTATGCCCTAGTGGTGAGCATCGAGAGCCTCACCCTCAACTGGTATCTCGGCAATGACCGGTCGATGCTCATCTCAAACTACCTCTTCTGAATGGGTGGGGCACCATCCTCCTCTCCAACCGGTCCTCCGACCGCCGCCACTCCAAGTACCAGCTCATCCACACCGTGCGCACCCACAAAGGATCGGATGACAAAAGCTATGGTTGCTTGTTCCAGCGAGAGGAGGAGAAGAAGAAGATTGGTTTGTCGCTATCCATGGACTTGGTGGCGGTCATCAAGGAAGCCATAAAGACCAACATCACGACCCTTGGCTCAGCAGTGCTCCCAATGTCAAAACAGCTCTGGTTCTTCATGACCTTGGTCGCAATGAAGGTGTTCAAGATGAAGATTAGGCCATACATTCTCGACTTCAAGTTGGCCTTTAACCATTTTTGCATCCATGTTCGAGGCCGACCTGTTCTTGATGAGATGGAGAAGAGCCTCGAGCTCACCAAGTGGTGTTGGAAATTATATCCAGATAATACACACTATTTGTTGTAATCAGAACAGCAATATAAAGAAGACGATAACAGTTATATAATATCATTCTTTTTATGTAAACTTACAAATCTTGGAGAAGAATAAAATAAGATATCACTGGAAAAATAACATAAAATTAGATGTGAGGTACGGATAACCGAATCTCCTTAAGGCGATTAGTTCCTGCCAATGGTGCCCCGCAGATTCACGAACTATGCCTCCCAAGATACAACACCTCGAACCTGTTTGGATTAGCACTATGCAAACAGGACTCTATCGAACCGTTCAATTGAACCAGCACACTCAGGAAAAACAGAAGAGTAGAAAAGGACATCAAAGCTCTTTTTGGAATCGAATCGGGAAAACCAAAAAACCCTCATGAAGCTCTATGTTCCTATCTATATATAGAGATTTTTAGTTCATGTACTAAAGAGATACATGAATTAAATAGACGCGTGTATCCACGAGATTCATGAATAAAGAGATACGTGAATCCAAGAGATTCATGTATCCAAAGATACATGAATTCAAGAGATTCATGAACTCAATAAATACATGAACTAAACGATACCTGAATCTAAGAAATTCATGAATTCAATAGATACGTGAACATAAAAGTATAGGAAATTCATGAATCCAAAAAGAGATACGTGAACAGAAAAAACGTATCTTAATTTATTGGCTTCCGTTGATCCATTAACCATAATTATAACCATAATTACAACAAGTGGCACATGGAGCCATTACGAATGACTCTATACCAATACGGGAACACCTCGAGTAGCTCAATGTGGTATGAATTGGCCTCTTTGGAGGCCAAAGGAAGGATTAGGAAAGGCGATAGGACATGGCAAATCACATTTGGGGTTGGATTCAAGTGCAACAGCGCAGTTTGGCAAGCGTTGAGGACCGTCAACCCGGCGAAGGAGAATAACCCATGGATGGATGATATTCACGAGTTCCCCGTCTATGTTCCATAAGCGTTGTCCATCAATCTAACCCAAAATAAGCGCTTCTGTTGGGATTTTGCCAATATAGGCAAAGTTGATTCCGAAGGATACGCAAATCCTTAATTATTATGTTGCCTTGTTTGTGCTCATAAGCAAGCATCATTCCAAATCTTATGGTTACGTAGGTATTTAAATATGTCGAGAATTTTCTGATGCTCGTGGTTATCTAAATATTTGAATATGTCAAGTATTTGCGATTATCCAAGTGCTTCCTCTCCAAGCCTTGTCACTTGTGTAAGTCCATGTTTACACAAATTTCAAATACTTATGGTTATCTAGGTATTTGAATGTTTTATGTATTTGTGGTAATCTAGATTTTTATATTTGAATTTTAGTTGACAAGTTAAGCATTGCTTTAAAGAAAAACAGAAAAAAAAGGAAAAAAAAGGGTTAATTAGTTTTTTACCCTATCGGCAACCAACGTGGTGTGATACGTGATTTGATTGACTCATAGTACCTTCTTAGGTGTTAAATTGGTGATTTATGCACCCGCATAATCATCTCACATGTTAGGGAAGTAAATTAAAATCAATTCAAGCTGCCTGCAAAACATCTTTTTTTTTCGAAATAAAAGAGAAAGGTATCAAAAGGGCGTTAGAGAAATCTAACGCAATCAAGTTCTCGAACTCACAATCTCTAGTTCGCAAGAGTAAAATAAATCTCCCGTTACTTTACTTAGGTTTTTAATTGACCCACCATATAGATTAGTAGCGACTCCTAGCTAATAATCATTTGCACACTAAATGCTTAAACCTAAGTTGCGAATTGGTATGAGTTTGTGAAAGCCTGAGCTAGGTTTAAACTTAGTAGTCCATTAGCCAAACCTTAAGTAGTGCACCCGAGATTAGGTCGCGACCACGAGTTATTGCGCAGGAACAGTTTAGTGTCTACCATCAACTACCCTTTGTAAGCCATAGAATTGATATAAATATTTAGTTAACAATACCAGCCAAAAAGATGATTTACAAAAGGGAGTGTAGTCAAAATCAGCAGAAAAAGGGCAGCGCGCCCACTTGTAGAAATCAAGGGCTTAGTAAATAAATTTGAAAAATTATGAAACTTTAACATGACAGGGACGAGGCTCTGAGAAACATTTTTTGTGTAAAACTCGAAGTCGGATTTAACTTGTATGGGTCCTGATAATTTTCTGGAAAATAGGGCACAAAGCTAAATTGCAACACGTTCAAGAAATCACATTTTGGACAGTTAAATGAACTCCAAAACTCATTGAAAAATTTCACGTTACAGTCTAAGATGTCATCTAAAACTTTTATGAAGGACACTAGTCCAAATTGTTTATCAAAAATCCTGTAGAAAATGGAAACCTAGCAAAGGTTCAGAAACGCTTATAAAAACAATATTGGACCTGCATAGTTTTTCATACATATTTTCCACATACAAAGTCCGAAAAATCTGAAATTAAAATATGTCGTAAAATAAGCCTTTGTGAAGAAAGTCTATCAATTTTATACCATAAGGACCTACACAGAATTAGCAAAATTAGGTCCATAGTAAATTAATTCAAAAATCTTTGTAACCTCATATTCGTCCATGATTTGTGTCAATTAAGCTCAAACCAACATACACCAATACCCAGCATTCTCACAACAAATTAATATACTCAATGTACTAAATTATTAACACTACCTGCGACAAGAATATTCCGAAACTGTTGATGAACATAATTAAGGACAAAATTGATCGAGGTGACTAAAACTCGAGGAAATCAAGCTCAACGTAACATAAAAGGGCAGTAATTCACTTGCCTCAGATCCTAAGCGGTATCGTAACTTAGATGATTGCCGGAGAGTCCTGAACTGAAATCTGTGCTCCGGTAGTTCGCATCACGTTGAGGCAAAGACGCGAGACAGCGAGGACTGAGCTAAGGCATTCTTATTGGTTGAGTTGGGCCATTGAAACTAGGACAGTAATGGCTTAAACAGAGAAAACGAAAGAGAGAAGTTTCGGTCGTGAGGGAGGAGATGCAGGGGTGGAGTTCTCAAGGAAGAATGAATGGAGGGAGAGGCTGATTTTTCTTTTAAAATTTGCCACTTATGATGGTCATTGCCTACAAGGAGAGGGGTACGATGCTTGTTGACTTAGCATCCAGGGCACTCGACAGGTGAGCGGACGTGGCCATGAGCAGCGCAAAGAAGACGGTGGAATGTGAGGTGTTGTTGCGTGAAGAGGACAGGTTGCCGTGCACTGGTTTGCTTGGAGGTGGCGGAGGCGTTCAATGGTGATATCGTGGCCGACGTGGGGTTGGTTCTGCGATGATGATGGGACGAGTTGAAGTGTCACGTCCTTGCAATGATGCGATGAGGGCGCAAATGGTGATATCCGGTGACAGGTCAATGACGTGGCATAGACCATCAAGCATTCGAGGCTCGTTATTCCGTCAAGCGAAAAGCCAGATTTCAGAAATTGGCATACAAAATAATAATAAAAATTCGAAGAAAATTAAAAAGATGCAAAAAAAATTATCTATATCAATGTTGATTGTGTTATGTGAGATGATTAACATCCAACTTTTCTTCTTCTTTTTTACTTCGCGATAATTTTGTTGTTTAATTTCTTTTCTTTTCAAGAACCTTTAGATTTTGTAAATCAATGACACTATATCCCCATCATCATTGTTGTTGCTGTTAGCTACATATGTAATGGATTTTTTACCTTTGGATATTCTCAGCTCATTGTTGGATTGATTTCATAAGTCAAGGGAATTCTAATAAGCTTGTCCAATGTCAAGAGTTGAGATATTTTGGCTTTGTGAATTGACAATCTTTCCATGAATTCATTCTTGTTGGAGTGCACCGAGAAACTTGCTTTAAGATTCCTCATTGTGTAGATCTTTTCATTTTCAGCAAGTTCATTCATAATGCCCTTATAGCGCGTGAGCATTTCGTTGATATCTTCATGTGGCTTCATCTTAAATTTCTTAGAATGTTCAGCTTAATTTTCCTAGCCTATCGATTTCTTCAAATGTAATTTTGGAGTTGATCCCAAATCTATCTATCGCGCAAGAAGAAATACTAAAAAATTTAGATAAGACAATACATAATGTGCAAAGTGAATAGTTTTAAGCAATTAAAGCAAGTCCTCTCTAGATATCATGATGAGTAGGCATGGGTGGAGCTAGAGATTGCTCTACTCTATCTTGTAGTGAGATCGCGTGCGATGAAAAGCGAATAAGACGAACTTAATATTCCAAGATTGAACAAATTTAGTTGTTCAAAAGAATCCACATAAGTAGCTTCACTAGAAAGTAAGGCTACTCAGTTAGACTAGATAATCTTTTGTCCAAAAAGCTTAATCAAAGTAAAAAAAAAAAAAAAAATCTTTTGAAACTAAGAAGGACAGTTCATAAATTTTGAAAGAACCTTTAGTAAAATACAAATCTGGAAGATTTCACTTCAAAATAAAGAAATCCTTAAAAGCAACAAAGTAATTCCAAAAATCATGAGTTTAAAGAATGGATCATCAATGACAAGAAATTTGAGAAAACACATCTTGTAGAGTTAGCCATAACAAAATCTTTATGCTCGGAAATAAAAGAACCTATAATAACAAGTAACAAGGTCCTGGTATCAATTATTGAGGTTCACAATACAATTTAAAGGGGGTAAGAGGTTGAATGAGGAACTATGAAGGATTTTTGTTGAATATAACGAATTATACTTCACCAGTATCAGAAATAGTTTGACATAATCAGGAATGGTGATTATAAATAGATACATAACAAGGAGTAGTTATGATGATAAAGAGATAAACGATAGCACATTAAAATTTATTTCCCTTTTTCCCCTTCTGCCCCCATTCCCTTCCCCCTTTTCCCGCCTTCCTCCCAAAACCAATCTCTCTCTCTCTCTCTCTCTCTCTCTCTTAGGTTGGGGCAAACTGGGCTCCGGTTAGAGCTCACAACGTTGAGCCTCAAGCTGCAAGCTCAGATCCAACGACGATTGTGGCGGTCGCAACAACCATGAGCTCCTTTGCCTCGTTAATAGAGGGAGCGACGGCGAAAAAGACGTGCTATATATCGGAAATGACTCGTCGGGCTGAATGCTGTGACAGTTGGAGAGATGTGACTGCAAGTTGGCAACAGAGATGGAGTGAAATGAATGAGGCGGATGGGAATTAATGTTCATGTTTAGAATTTTCAGCGTGAATTCCGGAAAACAAATGAGTGATTCTAATAATTTTCACGTGTAAAGGATTTCAACCTAGTATGAACGGAGTTAAATGCCTATATAATTTGGTATCAGTCACATTCATAAAGGGGGAGAGTACATGAAATGCTCATAAAGTTGACATACAAACTTTTATGAGTAATATAATAATAGGTTTGGAGCCACAAATTTAACCATGCAAATAAAGGCAACACACACACATATATATATATATATATATATATATATATATATATGAATCCAAATCCAAATATATCCTAAAACTGTATGAATTTTGGGACGTAACATATTTATGATATTCTCTCCTAATTGCAAAAGAAAAAACTACACAAAAAAATTAGAGGGCTGTTCAGGTGAAGAGTGTAGACTCCACCGCACCTCGTAAGGAGTATTTGGGAAATTGATAGGTTGGTATAGTAGCTGTCCGCGCCAGTAAAAGTGGAGAGGTTGGTGAAACACTCATTGCAAGATTAACTTGTGTTTCGCATAGTATTTCTCGACCGAGAGTACAAGATGAGTTAAATGCCTACCTAATTTGTTATTAATCACATTCATAAAGGGGGAGGGTGCACGAAATGGCCATCAAGTTTTTCCTTTTTTCGAAAAATGCTTATCAAGTTGGCATACAAACTTTCACGAGTTGTACGATAACAGGCTTGGCTCAGGAGAAGCCATCAAATTTGACCGTACAAATAAATGTAGCATATATACACACACACAATATATATATATATATACACACACACATACACTTCCTCCTTTTTCTTTCCCTCAATCTAAGAATTCAAGGTTTTCGCACTAAAAACAAGAATGTAAATCGATATGGGCATATCTAAACAAAATTATTTATATTTATTATCTTCCATTAGTCTGATTACCCGATTCCTTACCTCTTTATGCGAAAATCAAATATATCTTCTTTCCTTTTCGAGTCGATCAAATCTGTACCGGCATTTCTAAACTAAACCAATATGTGGATTGTTCCAAAGTTGGAACCACTAAAGTAAAAAGAAGTTCTTATCTATCACCTTCTAAACTTGAGGTAAATGCGTAACCAATCCACGATATTTTGCCGTTGATTGATCTAGTTCTTAACCACTGGAATTCGCCCCAGTGGCCACCCTTCCAACATGGTAGGGGGAGGTGACGGGTTCAAATCCCCACATTCTCAAGGGGATGGGGTGGGGACGCGTAAATTTCAGGAGTGGGTTTCGACTCCCACGCCCTGCAAGCGGTAGGGCAAAAGTCTGAGAGTGAGTGTAGAGTAGGAATAGCGTAGGAGTGACCAAAAACAAAGATTTAGTTCTTAATATCTTATTTTGATTAATTGAGTCCTTAATGTTTGAAAAACGCCGTAATCAACTCCTGAATTTTCTATTAATGGGTTTTGCGAGTCTTAAATGCTAGAAATCCTTTACGTCTCTCACATGGCCTTTCTCTAATGTTGCGTAGCCATGGACCGTAGAATTATACGTTGTTTTCAACGTTGGAAATCTAGTATGAGACTTGATTGAACATCTTTTTGCAAACTATTAAAGGTTCAATCCATCAAAATAATATTTCAGGCATGAATTGACCAATGGCCAAAAGTTAAGAGCCCATTCTATACTTTTCCCTAGAGGAGCATGATTTTACAATAGGACAGGGAATTGGATAATTGGACTAATGAGAACTAGTCTGGATTCAAATTGTAATGAGACTTGGTCCAATTCCTAGTTTCTCGGGAATATGGGAGAGCCAAACCAAGAACTTAAGTAGTACTGACACCGGCACACAACAGGCCACACGACATAACATGACATATTGACACATCATTTTAAAAAAAAAAAAATTCTAATACGTTGTAACAAAATATATATTAAATATATATTTATATATATATTATCATTTTTATGATTATTTTGATTAAATTAATTTGATTCAAATTCACAAGTAAATAAATAATAATAAAATCTAAAATGAATTTTATATTAAAAACATTAATCTACCATTTATTGACATCATTCGTTGTTTCAATTTAACAAATTCAACTCTATTCCAATAATCCATAAAACTTGGAAGTAAAAAAATAAGTAATTCATATTCTAGACGTGTTTGTCAGGCGTATTGGAAGAGAAGAGAAAAAAACTTGAGAAAATGAATTGTGTATAATAGGAAGTGAGAGTTATCAAAGAAAAGAAGAGAATATTATTTTTTTCTCCATTAATTATTTTTATTATTGTTTTTTATTTTTTTACATATAATATATTTTGACCCCTCATTTATTTAAAATTTTTAAAATTGATCTCGTATACTAGAATCACGTTTCGGAAACTCGCATGTCAGAGAAGTGTCGAGAAAATTTACCAAGCATCAAATTTTCCGACATATATTGACCAAGTATTGAAAAGTGTTTGAAAGTGTCAGACAAGTATCAGAGTGTTTAACATAACATAAAGGTGAAAAGTGCTTCTTAACCGGGAACCTACAAAACCCTATTATAGAAATTGACTTATACACTTTGGATTAAACCCCTAATTTTCCTCTTCAAGAGAAACTCCGGGTGGCTTTCTTCCTTTAGGAGAAAATTACTTCCTCCTGAAAGTCTTACTCTTCGTTGCTGTCACCACCACCGGCCGTAGGAAGGCACAGGTGATGAGGTCCACTAGCGCAAGCTCTTGCGCGGTTTGTTCATTCTTAAGTGACCTAGGACAATAGAGGGAAGAGAATGAAAGTCGTCGTTGTAGCATCAGTCGCAAGGCCTAGTTCCCTAAAGACTTTAGGATCGTCGACTTAGGATGCCTCTGATAACCATTCTATTTCTAAGAATAATTTATACTTAAAAATGATTCAATTTTATTCTGCTTTCTAAACGAGTTTATAAGCAATTGAAGGTATTTGATAATTATTCAAAATTTATATTCCCAAAATACAAACACATTTGCTATGTTCCCTAAATTTTTTATAGCTCATTAATTTTTTTTTATAATAATTTTACTATGTTTGTCTCTTTTCTTTTCTTTTTTCATCCCTTTTCTTCTTTTTTTGTAGGTTGCCCGCCATAGCAATGGCCGACGACTATCTGGGCATGGTTCAATGACTCGCTGGAGCCTCTCCAGGTTAGGACAAGGTTCGACAAACTCATTGGATCCTTGCTAGGGTTGTTGGGTGAGCTTGCTTGGCCACTAGCAAGGTTGAGTCTCGCGACAGTTGATGATAGGGCCTAGCAAGGCTTTAGCGAGCTTGGGTTTATAATGGCTGTGTTCATGTCTCTAATGCTTGAGTTCTAGTCCCGACACTTAGGCTCGAGTCCACAGGAATGTTTTTCTTATAAATTTATTTTTTAATAAAAAATTGAATTTTAAATTATTTTTATTTTTAAATAATCGAATTATTTTTATTTTAAAATATTTTCTTTTCTTTCTTCTTTCTTTTTTCTTTCTTTTCCTTCCTCCTTCTTCCTTTGTCGGTCGTGTGCCTCGGTGACGACTAGCAGCCCAACGATTGGCCAAGACATGACCAGTGAGCTTGAGGCTCGATCAATTCAGGGTAGCCCAAGCTTTGCCAAGATCAATAAGCTTGTGCCTCACCAAATCCAAGTGAGTTCAAGCTATGCCGAGGTGGGCGAGCTTGTGGATTGGTTGATCATGGCAAGCTCGCGACTTGCCAGATCCAGGTAAGCTCGCACTTCGACCTCACCTCAACCTCACATGCCTCGTGATGTGGCCCTTGAACTCGTACCTCGACCTGGCTCTTGGGTTTGAGCTCTCTCGAGCTTGCCTTAACCTCGAGCTCGGGCCTTGCCATATTTGACGAGCTCGAGCTCACCTATGGCCATTGCCAACCAATTGCAATGGAGCAAGGAGAAAAAAGGAAAGAAAATAAAAGAAAATAAAAAGAAATGAAAATAAAATAAACAATAATTATAAATTCAACTTTTTTAAAAAATAAAAATTATTTAAAATTTTTAAAAAATTGGTTGAGATGAAGTCATGAGATTGAAATCATTTTCCAATAAGATCCGAACATCATAAAATGTTTTTGATTAAATATTACCAAAAAAAAAAAAAAGAATTAACCGTTTTCTTGGAAAATGTTTTGGAAATTTTCTTTTATTATTGAATTTTCCGTGAAATAAACATACATATTACATATTCAGGTATAAGCACATCTTGGTACAATCAAAATAAAAAGGAACTCCAAATCATAGTGGTGGAAGGTGGTCTATCCTACAAGACTAAAAAATAAGTGATAAGCTAAAAAATAGGTGGTGAGCCGAAACTTATTAAATGAACCAGCCCAGAAAAAGTCTACCTTGTCGACTTCGCCTGCTACATGCCCGACCCAGCCCAGATATGTACCAGCGAGACCTTCATGGAGCGGTCGGAGCTCACGACCGCCTTCACCAAGGAGAGCCTTGCTTTCCAGCGGCAGATCCTCAAGAAGTCCGGGCTTGGGCAGAGGACACACATGCCTGAGACATACGAATTAAAGAAATACATGAATTCAAGAGATACATGAACTAAAGAGACGTATCTCAATTTGCTAATTTTCATTGATCCATTAACGCACTATAATTACAACACAGAGAAGAATCCATCCACAGGAACCTATAATAAATCTAGGCTTGTTGTCCAAACCAACGAGTACTTGTTCGAGGACAAATTATAGTTTAGGCATTGAGGATGAGTGAGGGGAGGGCGATGAGCGGCTTACACCTCGGAGCTTTGTCTTCCACCGTTGCCATGCTTGACCACGAGCTCGAGATCTAGGTCTCAAATCAAGCATGAGCGTCAAATCTTAGATTGCTTGCGCTTGATCAAGGGCTCAAATCGATCTCCATCTGATGACGAAGGTGTTGGAGTTGCGGTCAAGGACAGTGGTGAACGAGCTTGAGGGCGTCAATGGGCAGTTTGGCGGGGAGAGAATAAAGGACTTTAGAGGAGGAGAGAGTAAGATAGAGACGTGAGGAATGACCATGGAAAAAAAAAAGGGAAAGAAAGAAAGAAAACAAAAGGAGGAGAAAAATAAGAGAATTTTTAAAATACCAGGACGAAAATACCCCTGACTATATATAAAATTTGACCTTTATAACTGCATATCTTTATTTGAGATTAAATAGGTAATTTATTTGAGATTAAATAGGTCATTTTATATTCTTATATGAGATAAAGTGCACCATAGAACCTCTTTTAAGAAAATGACTCACTTTAAATCCTTATATGCAATTTTCTCCTAATCTTAGCAATAACCGTCTAATAACTCCTCTACGCTCTCCACGCACTCTCTATAAATCCACCCCAACACTCCCCAATGTTCCTCATGCATTGCTAAGACCCTCTCTCTCTCTCTCTCTCTCTCTCTCTCTCTCTTTCTCTCTCTGTGTGCCATTTCCCCCCGTTTGCTTTAGGAACTCCAAGTTCTCGTCCTTTGTTATTCTTAGGAAACGCCTCTGAAGAAGAGGCACAAGAAACCTCTGAAGTGCCTCTGAAGCTGCAAAAATCTTGGTTTTTTTTTTGCAGAAATGGCTGCAGAAATGGCCGAGCAACAAGAACAGATAAATCTGCAAAACCCAAGCCAAGCTTTCCCTATCTCAGTCGAACCTCAAAGCCAAGACTCGGACAGACCATCGAACCCCAACCTCCCAAGCTTCCTGTTGTCAGTGAGGCTCAAGTACGTGAAGCTCGGCTACCACTACCTCATCTCCAACGCCATGTATTTACTGCTCGTGCCACTCCTCGGCATCTCCTCAGCACACATCTTGACCCTCATGGCCGGAGACCTGGCCCAACTCTCGGACCAACTGAGGCTCAACCTCATCACCGTTGTCCTCTTCCCTGCCGTCATGGCGTTTCTGGTAACTCCCTACTTCATGACCCGACCAAGCAAAGTCTACCTTGTTGACTTCGCCTGTTACAAGCCCAATCCGGCCCAGATATGCACCGGCGAGAAATTCATGGAGATGTCGGAGCTCACGACCGCCTTCACTGAGGAGAACCTTGCTTTCCAGCGGAAGATATTTGAGAAGTCCGGGCTCGGGCAGCGGACTTACTTGCCCGAGGCCGTGCTCCAGGTCCCACCAAACCTATGCATGGCAGAAGCACGGGCAGAGGCTGAGGCCGTGATGTTCGGGGCCATCGACCAGCTGCTGCCCAAGACCGGGGTCAAGGCTAAGGACATAGGGATCCTCATTGTGAACTGTAGCTTGTTCAACCCGACACCGTCCCTGTCGTCAATGATCGTGAATCGCTACAAGCTCAGAGGGAACGTGTTGAGCTACAATCTTGGTGGGATGGGTTGCAGCGCTGGGTTGATTTCTATCGACCTTGCTAGGCAATTGCTACAGGTTTGGCTTCTTCTCTCCCCTCTCTTCTTCTATTCTTCAAAGTATAAGTTTGATAATAGGAACTTTTTATGAATAACACCCTTAATGATATTGAAGCAAACAAAGAATGAAAACTTCCATTGACCAATGAAATGCTAAATATATGTTGGATAGTAGGAAATTTTTTCTTAGGTTCACTAGCAAATAGCATCCATTTTGGCTGCGTTTGGTAATTAAGATACAATTTAGGATATAATAAAATTTATTCTATTCTACATTTGATGCATAAGATAAAGTCGGATATAAGGGAAAAATAGATTGGATAAAACTATCCTATGGGAGATGTCGGATAAATGTAGATAGGATTTGTAACATCCATAATAGGAAAGTTATTTTTCTTGAATAATAAATTTCTTAAATTAACAAAATTAAAATTATATTTTCAATATAAATAATATTTGAATTCTAATATAATAAAAAATAATAAAAAATAAAAATTTAGTTATTTTCATTTAATCTTATTTATATTTATATATTAAAATTAATTCTATTTCACAACATAAATTAAATATATAAATATTAAATCTATTTATATTATTACATATTTGAGGTATTTTATTATTTTAGGGTATGTTTGTACAATTTACTATTTAACAAAATTTCATTAGAGAATGATGGAAGGGGAAAAAAGAAATAAAAAAGAAATTAATTAAAAAATGGAGGAAAATAAAACATACATGATATTATTACCATCTCTGCTTGTAAAATATTTTTTTCATTTAAACTAATATGTTGTTTATATCAAACAACATACATGATATAACATAAATATATTCGACTTTATTACTACGATCATCAAACAGTGGATATGATATAACAAAATTTTTGGATTTCATATCTTATACTATGTAGTCTCATTCTCTTTAGAAATTTGAATGATCAAACATAGTCTTTATGTTGATAATGTGTCATGTGATTTAAAAGGAAAATTCTTAGCTAGCCATATTGTTAAGCTTGGAAAATGGACCGCCAATCCTAAGACACATTTTAAATGAGAGAGAGAGGGAGAACTATGTCTTGCTTGGAATTTTCCATGTATTGTGTTTGAGAAAGGAAATTTTTGTGGACATCCTTTGACTGTTACACCGTGAGACGGTGATGGTAGCACTATTCAATTTAAAAATATTTCATAAAATTAGAATCATGACAAAAAAAAAGAGATGATTAAGTGACAGTTTTTAATTTAATGTGAAAATAACAGATTGTTCTAAACCACAAAAATCCATTCTACAAATAATTATAAATTATTTTGGGATCAAATCCTTTAAAAATTTATGGCTCAAAACAAATTATTATTTACGTAGTAACCCCAAGACTGTTATGTTAATAAAGTCATAAAAAAAAAACAACTTTATTTATGTTGTGTCGACAATAAAATTTTAGGTAATTACTTTCCTTAGTTTACGCTTTGGTTGGTAGAGAAGTAGGAGTTATTGAGTGGTTTGAACACAACCCTCGAAACCTAGATGTCGTTGAACAAAATGATCCACTGATAAGTCAACCCAAGATTTATTATGCCACAAAATATAGCTAGATTTGAAATAGGACTTTTTGCATTTATGAATTCGATATACGACAACAAAATTGAACAATTTAAGCTTTGTACATTCTCAATTTATTATATGCTTTATCTACTAGGTACTCAAAATTCTAAGTTTTCTTACTAGGGAGATTCGATTTATGTCTCAACAAAATTAAAGTTCAGCCAATGTTTTTAATTCTCTTATGGGTTAATCACTAGGTACATCGTAACTCTTATGCCCTTGTGGTGAGCATCGAGAGCCTCACCCTCAATTGGTATCTCGGCAATGACCGGTCGATGCTCATCTCAAATTGCCTCTTCCGATTGGGTGGGGCAGCCATCCTCCTCTCCAACCGGTCCTCCGACCGCCGCCGCTCCAAGTACCAGCTCATCCGCACCGTGCTCACCCACAAAGGCTCGGATGACAAAAGCTATGGTTGCTTGTTCCAGCGAGAGGACGAGAAGAAGAAGATCGGCTTGTCGCTATCCAAGGACTTGGTGGCGGTCATCAAGGAAGCCATAAAGACCAACATCACGACCCTTGGCCCGGCAGTGCTCCCAATGTCAGAACAGCTCTGGTTCTTCATGACCTTGGTCGCAAGGAAGGTGTTCAAGATGAAGATTAGGCCATACATTCCCGACTTCAAGTTGGCCTTTAAGCATTTTTGCATCCACGTTGGAGGCCGACCTGTTCTTGATGAGATGGAGAAGAGCCTCGAGCTCACCAAGTGGCACATGGAGCCATCACGAATGACTCTATACCGATTCGGGAACACCTCGAGTAGCTCAGTGTGGTATGAATTGGCCTATTTGGAGGCCAAAGGAAGGATTAGGAAAGGCGATAGGACATGGCAAATCGCATTCGGGGCCGGATTCATGTGCAACAGTGCAGTTTGGCAGGCGTTGAGGACCGTCGACCCGGCGAAGGAGAACAACCCATGGATGGACGATATTCACGAGTTCCCCATCTAGGTTCCATAAGTGTTGTCCATTGATCTAATGCAAAATAAGCGCTTCGGATGGGATTTTGCCAATATAGGCAAAGTTGATTCCGAAGGATACGCAAATCCTTAATTATTATGTTGCCTTGTGCTCATGAGCAAGCATCATTCCAAATCTTATGGTTACGTGGATATTTAAATATGTCGAGAATTTTCTGATGCTCGTGGTTATCTAAATATTTGAATATGTCAAGTATTTGCGATTATCCAAGTGCTTCCTCTCCAAGTCCTGTTGCTTGTATAAGTGCATGTTTATACAAATTTTCAAATACTTATGGTTATGTAGGTATTTTAATGTTTTATGTATTTGTGATAATCTAGATGTTGATATTTGAATTTTAGTCGACAAGTTAAGCATTGCTTTAAAGAAACAAAGAAGGAAAAAAGGGTTAATTAGTTTTTTACCCTATCGGCGACCAACTTGGTGTGATACGTGACTTGATTGACTCATAGTACCTTCTCCACCCATGGTTAAGTCAAGATCCTTCTTCACTCAAGACTTTGTTGCTATCCCTAGCAATTTCGATTGGGCATGGCAATTATGCATCGTTCAACATGTTACGTCCAATCATCGAGACCGGTACTGATGCGGTTGGAGCGCCTGCTGTCCCTCTCGCGCTCCATATTAAATCATCGAGAGCGGTACTGATGAGTAAACGATTGAACGCCTACCGACCCAAAAAAGGGCATCCATTCAATGCACACGCTCATCTAAGGAATTAATTGTCCTGTGAATTAGATGCTACTCGCTCTCTCTCAATTATACTCTGCTTTTGCACGACATTTTACTATGAAATTGGAAAAATGTTAATAAGGTTCCCCAAAGCAATTGCTAACGATCTTTAATTGTACTTTTGAATTGTACATTTTTTATATTTGAAGTAGGTGATTTCTGGAAATGTTCACCATTTCAAATTTTAAAAATGCTTGGATACGCCTTTTTATCGTTTGCAGTACTCTTAACTAGTGCACCTAAAGAACTTGTTGACAAAACCTATTATGATTTTTTATGGGACTATTAAAATATAACTTAATATGTAGTGGATACGGTCATAATTAGAATTAATTTTGTACCATACTTTTTAACTAAATTTTTTTACCATACTTTACTAAATACTAAGTTTCTAGTTGGTACATCTGACATAGAGGTTTCAAATTTAAATTCTTGGGTATCCTTTTTACCCACCTATGAGCTTCATTCTTTATATACACCTTAACACCTTCATCATTGAATCGATTTCCTCATAATAAGAAGCATTTTTAGATATCAATATATTTTGATGTGGATGCGATTGCTGAGAAATTTTCTGGAACATTCAAATAAGTTTAACATAGTCAATGAGTTCGAGACAAGCGATTCAATGAAGATTTATGTGATTTTTCAACAAGATATCGAGATGTAATGGATATTTTATAGTATAAATTCATATATAGTTTTATATCTTCTTTGTCTTGATTATTTAGTTTAGGTTTTTTTTTCCTTAAAGGGATATTGATTTGCTACTATTTTGAATTAGGGATTCGATATTTTGTCCTTTTTAGGGGTTACGCTTTTTTCTACTATAAAAAAGTGCTATGTATCGAGAATAGATAGCTTCTTCATCGTTAATCTGTATACATTATAGAGAGAACATTTTTTCTTGTGTTTGGAGATTCAGTTTTCTCTAAATTAGTATTAACCACATTTTCACTGCACCGTATACTTCTCGTCGTATTGTTATAGCAAGCACGCAAGTACACAGCAATTTCAGGACGTGTACTTTCCACTTAATCTATGTGAGGCCACACCTTCTTACACCCATTTCGTTCTTTCATGTAGATTGTTTCTCAATAACACTCTATCTGTGGAGCTCACTTTGCATATATTCAAATCTACGTCATCAAATCGATTCCCTCTCGAGAGGAAACATGAAGGTCATCATATGATAACTCAAACTTTAGGAGTAGGTTATTATTCTTATAATCCCAAAACGTGTACTTTCCACTTAATCTATGTGAGGCCCTCATCATCCAATGATTGCCACAAACTAGTTCGACACGTGTAACTCTCAATAGGTGTTTGAACTAAATTAATCTTAGAAAAAATTCTAAATAAAAGCTTAAGCAAAACTGTTTTTTCAAAAGATGGTATATAGTGGACCTCGAGGGCCAACTTAGTTTCAAATAAGGATTTAAGCTCATCGGCCGATCAAATCTTATATAATGCCAGGGGTATTTTTTTATGGTTATATTTTAAAATTTTCTTTTATTTTTTCTTCTTCTCGCTTTTTCTTTTTAAATTATTTTGTTTTTTTTTTCTTTCATCTTCCTCACACCTTCTTGGCTCTACATCACGTCCATCTTAATTTACAACTGCTTAATGGTTGATACATAAGTGGAGATCCAGCGATTGAAAATTTATAAAACCTTCTAATCACCAAAGACACTGAAATTACAAACGCTCCAAACCTGAGTAAAAAAATTCTCAATCTCTCTCTCATCTCCACAAACCAGCTGCTATCACCTTCAGTCACTCTTCAATTTATAGTTTCTTAGGAATGCTTTGATGGTTTGGGTTATCCGATTCATGACATTCATAGATGCAGTTTGCATTAAGGTGGAGTATGTGGTTTCTTGAGAGGGTCCCAATTGTGCTGTCCATGCTTGTTGTCTACTCATAGAACGAATCAACACACATCAAACTTGTAATGTGATCAAAATCATCAAAAACCCCATAAATTTAGAATTATAAACATAAATAAATAATGCAATTGTTGATATTTAGAGGTGATTTATCAATTTTTGAAAAGAATCAAGATGGAGAAATGGCGGAAATAACAATTCTGGCGGCAGAGGAGTGGGAAGGAGGATAAAGCTGAAGGTTGAAGAAGGAGGTGTAAATGATTGAAGGAAATGAAGATGAAAATCCGGCCACAAAAATCTCAAATAAATCCAGTCTCGTTGACGAGATTGACGAGAGCTTGCTTGTGGATGAATCTGAGTTTGAAGGGATCGAAGAGAAAAATCCGACCACAAAAACCTCTAATAAATCTAATCTCATTGTTGAGACCAGGGAGAGCTTGCTCGAGGACGAATATAAGTTTAATCATTGAGGACGACGAGCTAATGGCTTACACCTTTGAGCTTCATCTTTCACCGCTGCCATGCTTGACCATGAGCATGAGATCAAGGTCTCAAATCAAGCACGAGCGTTAGATCTCAGATTACTCATGCTTGATCTAGGGTTATGATCAGTTTGAAGGGATCGAAGTGTTGGAATATAATATATTGGAGGAAATATATGTAACACTATCTGTAATAACCAAGAAAATAAAAACTTAGAGAAAGCAGTAACAACTTTAATCATGACCAATTGAATGAGGACATGAATGCAAGTGAAGAGTACATCAATGCAAACCCGATAGAGACTAGCAAAATTACTATAAAATTATAATAAAATTGAATAGGAGGTGAGATATGGACAACAAAATTTCTTTAAGGTGATTAGTTTCTATCAACGGTCCTAAGCATCTCTATGAACTATGCCTCGTAAGATAAAACACCTTGAACCCGTTTGAATTAGTATTGTACAACTAGAACTCTATCGAACACTTTTAAAAAATCAGTACACTTAGAGAAAATTGAAGTAAAGAGATGAGAGTTTTTGTTGTTGTATGAATAAAGAATAGTTCAAATTAATTTATAGAGTTTGAGAAGTACTATAAAGATACATAAACTCAAGAGATGTGAATTCAGCACACTTACAGAAAATTGAAGTGAAGATATGAGAGTTTTTGTTTTTGAATGAATAAAGAATCATTCAAATCAATTTATAGAGTTTGAGAAATCATGTATTGAAAAGATACAAAAATTCAAGAGATACAGAATTCAAGAGAGATATGGACTCAAAAGATATATGAATAAAAGAGATATATGAATTCGAGAGATGTATGAATTGAAGAGATGTATCTTGTTTTGATCACTTTCATTGATCTATTAACCCTCCATAATTACAACACAAAGAGAACAATCCAGCCACAAGAACCTCTAATAAAGCCAGTGTCATTGTCAAGACCAACAAGAGCTTGTTCAAGGACAAATTAGAGTTTGAGCATTGAGGACAATAGAGGGGAGGGAGACAAGCTAATGGCTTACACCTTTAAGCTTTGTCTTCCATCGTCACCATGCTCGACCATGAGCATCATGTGATCAAGGTCTCAAATCGAGCATGAGTATCAAATCCCGAATTGCTTGTGCTCGATTTAAGGCCCAAATTGGCTCCATCTGATGAAGAAGGTACTAGAGTTGTTGTCAAGGGCAATGGTGGATGAGGTTGAGGGCATCGTGGGGGAGATAGTAAGGGACTTCGGAGGAGGAGAGAGTAAGATGGAGACGTGAGGAAGACGATGAAGAAAAAGGAGAAAGAAAGACAAAATAACAAAAAGAAAAAGAGAAAAAGAAAGAATTTTACTTTAAAAAAAAAAAAAACATTTGGCCGAAAAATATCCTTGACTATATTTAAGATTTGAATTTTAATATACCTTTACCTGAGATTAAGTTGATCATTTCATATACTCATATGAGACAAAATCCATTGTATGATCTCTTTTTTAAAAAAATTACCTTTTGGCTTAAAATTTTCCCTTAATCTCAGTAATAAGTGTATAATAACTCCTCAACGCTATCTATGGCTCTTATTTAAATCCACCCCTAGACACTCCCCAATCTTTCTCATGCATTGTTAAGACCCTATCTCTCTCTGCCTTTTCCCTCCATTTGCTTTTGGAACTCCAAGTTCTCGTCCTTTATTATTCTTCAGGAAACCCCCCTAACTTGAAGAAGACACACAGGAAACCTCAAAAGCTGCAAAAATCTCGTCATTTCTGCAAGAAATAGCCGACCAACAAGAACAATTAAGTCCACAAAACCCAGATCAAATAGTCCCGTCTCAATCGAACCTTGAAGCCAAGACTTGGACAGAACATCTGTTGGGATTGTCGGATTCCCAAAAACCGGATTCGACACTAAATCGAACCCCTAAAATAAATGCGGAAGACAAGCCCAGGAAAAACATGTATCACCAATCCTAAAGCACACCACAGAATCGAGCATACCTTGTTAACCACAGATTAAACACCAATGCTTAAAAGAGGAAGAGAAAACCGGTCCCGTTTGATCCGATAACGTTGATTGGCCTTGAAAGGAAGATGGATTCGCCTTTTGTGTTTGTTTTCCTTTTTGGAGGGATAGAGGGAGAGGAACGTACGTTTAATATGCCAAAAGGTGTGTTCCTCCCTCTCTTTCCTCCCTTATATACGTTCCTCCAATAGAAAAGGAATGTACCCCTTCATCCATGGGCCCTAATCTTGTGGGCTGGGCTTTTAGGCCCAACATGGGCGGACGGGCCAACTTAAGCCCATCACATAAAACCATCATCTCCCACTCGCACATGGTGGGCCGGACAGGATTCTCTTTACCTCTCTTCAACATTCATATCGGTGAATAATCCGTGCGACCAACATACTTTGAGAGCTCGTTGCCATACATCTGTTAAGAATATATAGCAGCTCATAATGGGCATCACACTCTGAGTAGATTTAGTATGCAGTACCCTAGATCGATCGATCACATTTATATCTCTCTTGATCTCTTTTAAACAATGATATATATATATATATATATATATATATATATATTGTATTCACAATTATGATTATCCCAAAGATAGTCATAATTGGTTAACCAGTGAATACAAAACTACAATGTGATTTTTCAAATTCGATCTTACTCTTTCCTTCAAACTCTCAATTTCAGTTCAGCTTGATTTTCTAGGAATGTCCCATTATATCAAATCAACTCATGACCATTGGCAACATCCTAAGATAGCAAACACTAAATAGAAATCTTGAGAATAAGTAAGAGTCATGAGGCAACAAAAAAATTGAGGAACTCTTTTCCTCAAGAGTCTCACACGACATAAAAGTTGAGATCAAACTTTTGTCACTCTTATCGGTCGTCTCATGCATACGTAGTATGAAATACGTATTACGGTATTAACTCATTTCCCATGGAGTGTATGTCTACACCTTTCAATACTGTACAGATGATAGTTCAGACATACCCAATATCTAACTTGAGTTCACGTATCTACTCATTCACAAAAGTTCATCAGAACTCACATCTGGCATCATAGACAGATAAAGTAAAATATGTGGGGTATTTTACTTTCGGACATAATAAGTATTATGTCCTCATCTTAACACCCAGTTAAGGCGACATACGTATTTTAAGCTTGAGCTCTCGATTATTACATAGATAATAAGCTTAAAAACAGTCTCATATCTATTTATTACACAGTAAATAGAGGCGATTACCCGTGTGAGTGGGCCAATCTTATATATGTCCGACATACTTTCTCAACTTAAAGTAATGCACTGAGCATTAAGATGCATAAAGATCAAACAAAGATTCATAGGCATTAATGATGAAAAACACAAATTCATCAAATGTGAACACTCCAGGGAAATTACAATCCAGTACATCAGACTCTACATAATCCTAGAGATTTCACATGGCTACAAAACACATCTCTAGGTATTGGCTTTGTCATAGGATCTGCTACCATTCTATGCATAGATATGTACTATAAGTTCACATCCTTTCGTGCAACTATATCTTTGACAAAGTTATATTTGGTATCTATATGTTTGGTCTTACCATGATATTTTGGATCTTTGGTGTACGCTATAGCTGCTTGGCTATCACAATTAACCAACAATGAATCTGCAGCACTTCCAATAACACTTAAATGATCCAATAATCTCTTAAGCCAAACATCTTCTTATATTGTTGCTGATAATGCCATGAACTCATTTTCCATCGTGGACAAGGCTATACACTTTTGTTTCTTACTGCTCCAACATATGGTGCAATTATTCGGTAAGAAAACAAACCTAGAGGTAGATTTTCTTTCATCTAAATCTCCTTCCCAATCAGCATCAGAATAGCCTTAGAGTCGTAGATCCTTTCCTTAATAACTCCACGTATAATCAGTAGTTCCCTTTAGATACCTCAGTATTATTTTAACGGCTTTCCAACATGCTTGACCTGGATTGGATTGGTATCTACTCACTATTCCAACTGCAAAACATATGTCAGGTCTTGTACACATCATAGCATACACAAAGCTTCCAACAACACTAGCTTAAGGAACATGTTTCATTTGTTCCTTCTCTTGTGGAGTCCTTGGACACAGTCTATGGCTCAATCCTTCACCTTTTGCAATAGGAGTGTCTATGGGTTTACAATCTTGCATATGAAATCGTTCAAGAACCTTATTTATATATGTTTCTTGCGAAAGAGATAACGATCTTTTTGAACAATCTCTTGAAATCTTAACTTCAAGAATGTATGCAGCCTCACCCATATCCTTCATCTCAAAGTTGGAAGACAACCAACTCTCTTTTGTTACAATAGAAGTAGAAGTGATGTGGATTATTCAAGAATCGAAGTCGATTTGCTTTTGACAGTATTAACAAGCTCCATATTGCTTCCGGCAATTAGTATATCATCAACATATAATGATATGATCATAAATTGATCATTGGATCTTTTGATATATACACAATGATCCTCATCAATCATTGCAAAATCATATGCCATTATGACATTATGAAAAACGTATATACCATTGTCTTGACGACTGCTTAAGGCCATATATCGACCTCAAAAGTCGACATATCTTTTCTTCTTGGCTTTTCACTATGAAACCAGCTGGTTGTTCCATATATATATATATATATATATATATATATATATTTCTTCATCTAATTCTCCATTGAGGAAAGCAGTTTATACATCCATTTGATGTAACTCAAGATCCATACTAACCACTATTGCCAGAATAATGCGAATCGAGGTAAATCTCACTACAAGAGAAAATGTATCTTCATAATCAATTCATTCCTGTTGATTATACCCCTTCGCTACAAGGCGAGCCTTATGCCTTTCTATCGAGCTATCAGCTTTACGCTTTATTTTGAGAACCCACTTGTTCCTAATAGCTTTGCGTCCTTTTAGAAGATCAACCAGTTCCTAAACTTGGTTTGACTTCATTGACTCCATTTCCTCTTCCATTGCATGAATCCATTTTTCCTTACTAGGGAAATTCAAAGCCTCATTAATATTTCTTGGCTCATCATCATCTTGCGGAGTAATCATAAAAGTTTCCCCTTCAATGTCAAAACGTCGACAGGGAATACTTTGGCGACTTGTTCGCCGTATGGGAGATTGTACACTTAGCACATCATTTCCCATTATGCTCCCACTAGGATTAGATAATGATGACATCGTCTCATCATGTGGTTGCAATTGAGAATGAGTTGAATTCAATTCATCACTTCTCATATTACTCACACTTGAACAAACTCCACTAACATCATTATCTTGATCCAAGGTTTCAAATAGGGAGTAATCTTCCCTTATTTCGTCATTCTTAGGAAATTCATCCTCTAAGAATGTGACATCCCGTGATTCAAATTCAGTTATACTCCCACTTTCCTGCTCACTTATGAACACATACCATTTCGAGTGTTCGGAGTATCTCATTAAAATACTTTTCTTTCATTTGGGACCTAATTTCCCAAACTTGTGAGAGGACTCATGAGTATAGGCAGCATAACCCTATGGCTTAAGAAAACTTAAGTCCAGTTCTCTACCTGTTCATAACTCGTATGAAGTGGAAGTAACTGATTTGGAAGGCATCCGGTTAAGTATATAGGCAGCAGTTAACAACGCATCACTCCGAAAAGTGATAGGTAAGTTAGCATGCGCCATCTTGGACCTAACCATTTCTAGTAGGGTTCTGTTTCTTCTTTCCGCAACACCATTTTGTTGAGGAGTATATGGAATAGACAACTGTCTTTCTATTCCTTTTTCATCACATAATTTTCTGAACTCATCAGATAAATATTCTCAACCTCGATCGGATCTCAATGCTTTTATTTTCTTGTCTAATTGATTTTCTACCAAGTTCATAAATCTTTGAAACAACTTAATGCTTCAGATTTATGAGAAATCAAATAGACATATCCGAATCGAGTATAATCATCTATAAATGTGATGAAATAAATAGCCTCATGCCTTCCTCTCACATTCATTGCACCACAGATGTCAGAATGGATTAAATGCAGAGGAAATTCAGCTCTTTTACCTTTTTCAAATGGTTTCCTTGTCATTTTCCCTACAAGGCAATGCTCACATATAGACAAATCGACTTTTTCAATGCTGCCTAACAAGCCCTCTTTGGCTAGTCTATTCATACGTTGTTGGCCAATATGACCAAGTCTAGCATGCCGCACATTTACATCATTATCATATGAATTAGGAGATGTGAGAAGGGAATAACAAAATGCAAATACAAATCTACACAAGCATCCAGAAAATAACCACAAGCATAGTAGTTTGTATCCAAATACAAATCTACACCTCTATTATGGAAGTTCATATAAAATCAAGTTTAACCAACATCAAAACAGACACTAAATTTCGACGAGTCTCCGGAGCATATGGAACATCATGTAGGAACAAGGTGCGTCCACCACGCATGTTCAATTGGCAGGTGCCAATCCCTTTAACTTCATCTCTGGAGTTATATCCCACATAGATCCACTTAGTTCCAGTTAGTACTCGTTGGAATTCCATGAAGGATTCTCTATCCTTCGCTACATGGTCTATCACGTCTGAATCTACAGTCCATAAAGGATTGGATTCAACCTATAATATAGAACTTGACACATAAGCAAAGTTCTCAAATGTACAAGAGGTGTTTTTCTTTTTCGGCTCACAACAGTTGTGAGCATAGTGACCTTTCTTGTCACAATTGTAACACCTCACTCTTGATATTGTCTTCACTTAAGGACGTTTTCTTCTCTTGCGTTGGTTAACTCTTGATTTCTTGCAATAAAGACTTGATCCTTTGCATTCCCACATATTGGACGAATCAATATGTTTGCACTTAGAGCTTAAAGCCCTTTTTGAGCTAGAACCTGCATTGCAAATATCTATTTTCGGCTCAAATGCCGTTAGGCAGTCCTCTACTAGCTCAAGGTGGCGCATGGCATCCTCAAGATCTTTCATAACATGGTCAAGAGCTTTTAGTGCTTCTTACTTTTCCAGCACATATTGAATCTTCATATTCAATATTTCACAATTGTTGCCGTTCATATAAGCAATTGCGTTCTTAGTTGCTGAAACCATCGATCTGAACATCAGACATATATGCACGAATAATTAATGCCTATCATTTATGCATCCACTTTGCACAGACCCATCATATCAATGAAAATTTTAAGTAAGGTTTCAGAATCAAAAGGTTACTATGTTTCCAATCATCCTCCAAAAATCATAACTTAAAATTATCATTAATATAATTGTCTTATGCAAAATAAATTTTATGAAGTTACAAAAACTTCTATGAACTACCCACAACAGTTAACAATAATAGAAAACAAATAATATTTAACATCCAATAGAATAATAATGTTTTCACATAATACAACTATCCATTACACTAAGTAATATATACAAAGAAGAAATGTTAACATAGAAAGATATATTCACACTAAAAAACATCTCAAACTAATCTAAGAAATAAATAGGGAATGTTCTTTCTAATCTATCAGTCAAAACATCTAAGAAATTTGAAGGCACATTTGCCAACCATGGAAAAAGTTTTGGAGAGCTTCATTCTTTATATACAACACATCCATTATTAAATCGATTTTCTCATGAAAAGAAGTATTTTTAGATATCCGTACACTCTAACGTGGATGCGATTGCCTAGAAATTTTTGGGAAACATAGTCAGATGAAGCTTGGGACAAGGAACTTGACAAGATTTATGTGAGAGTTTTCAAGAAGTTATCGAGCTGTGATAAATATTTTATAATAGGAATTTACAAATAGTTTTGATATCTTCTTTGTGTTGATTATGTTTAGGGACTTTTTTTTTAATAGGAAAAAGGGATATTGATTTTCTGCTTTTTTGAATTAGGGATTCGATATTTTGTCCTTTTTAGGAGTTACGCTTTACTCTTCTATAAAAATTGCTACGTATCAAGAATGGACTCATCATCATTAATCAGTATACATTCGAGAGACAACTTTTTCTCTTGTTTGCAAATTTAGTTTTCTTCTAAATTATTATTCACCACATTTTCACTGCATCATAATTATTCTCGTTGTGTTTTGATAGCAAGCATATGATTACTCAATAATTTCGGGACGTACATAGGTTTTCACCCCACTCCACATTTTAGGGTCCTCCTGGAATGGGGACAGATCGTAGCCTCATCCATAGATAGAGTTTTCAATCCGATTTCCCACATCTTCTTTCACTCATTTCTTGTTTCCTTCTCCATACAAATTGTTTCTCGACAACACTTTAACTAAGGAGCTCGCTTTGTATATATTCGAATCTACATCATCAAATCGATTCCTTCGCAAGATGAAATATCAAGATATAAAACCATTTTTCATTTTATCATCTGATAACTAAAATTTTTGAAGTAGATGATTATTCTTATAATCTCAATCATATGCTTTCCACCTAATCAACAGGTGGCACTCGTCATTCAACGATTGCCAAAGACTAGTTGGACATGTGTACCAACTTTTCATCTCTTAACAAGTGTTTGACCTAAATTTATTTAAGGGAAAATTCCAAATAACGACTTAAAGTGAATGCGTTTTCTCAATAGTTGGTCTATAGTGGACCTCCCTCATGTCAAATAAAGACATGAAGCGGTCAACTTAATCTCAATTAAAGGTCAGAAGTACAAAATTAGTTTCAAATAAGGATTGGAGCTCTTTGACCAATCAAATCTTATATAATGCGAGGGGTATTTTTGTCTAGGGATTTTTGTGTTTTTTTTTCATTTTTCTTCTTTTCTCTCCTTTTCTTTTTATATTACTTTCTTTTCTTTCCTTGTTTTCTTTCATCTTCCTCATTCTTTCTTGGCTCCGCATCACCTCAGTCTTAATTTGTAATCGCTAAATGGTTGATACATAAGCAGAGGTCCGATGAGTAAAAATTTATAAAACACACTAAGCACCAAAAACATAGAAATTACAAACACTCAAACGCCAAGTGAAAAAAAAAAATTCTCAATATCTCTCTCATCTCCATGAACCAGCTAACCTTCAATTGGTCTTCAATTTATAGTTTCTTAGGAATGCTTTGATGGGTTTGGGTTATGTGATTCATGACATTCATAGATGCATTTGGCACTAAGGTGGAATATGTGGCTTCTTGAGAGGGTGCAATTGTGTAACGCACACCTATTGTCTACTCACAGAATGAATCAACACACACCAACTTGTAATGTGATCAAAATCATCAGAAATCCCATAAATTGAGAATTATGAACATGAGTAAATAAGGCAATTGTTGATATTTAGGGGTGATTTATCTCACCATAAGTTGAGATAATATAGAGTTGATCAAGGGATGAAACTCATATTTGATTAAACTAGAACATAAAAACTTTGACCTCAAGTGTTTTAGTTCAACACTCTCTCATTTCTTTCAAAAGCTCACTCTTTTCTTGGCTGGGGACCAACCCTCCAACACTTAAAAAAGGTGTTGCCTCTAATCTTCAGACTTCTTTCCCTGCCTACCAATAGGGTATTTTTCGCCCAAGGGACAGGGGTTTAGAGGTTTTTCCGACCTCCATTTGGGACATGCAACCTATGGTTGGAAATATCTTCGAGTGCACTTTCACTCTTTAGTTGATGATTTTAGCTAGTTCTGGAAGGGAGTTTATAAAGATTGCATTTTCTCTCAATGGGTCTATCTAAAAATTTTGGACTGACATAAGTTTTTTGGGTGGTTTGTGGAGGTTTTGGAGAAATCTCTAAGTTGCCTCTTGTTTTCAGCTCTTTATACTTCGGAAGAGCGTGCTTCATGGAATGTATATGCTAAATCAAGCTAGCTTTTGGTCAATCCTTACCCACATGAAAAGGCTATCAATTGAGCTGTTTCACTAACTCTCTATTAGATTTTCAAATTTGTATTGTTGCTGAATTGGCTAGTTTAGATTAAATTTTCATGCTCTCTTCTCAGATTATCCATGGCTAATTATTTTCTATTTGCACATAAAGTGGTCTTCTTTCATCTCACCCAAAGATTGGGCTAATAGGGTAGTTGAGTAGGATACGATGGGGCTACACAATTTCTTACTCAGTAGCTTTGAATTATGGCCAAATTGTGGACTAACTTTTGTCAATTGGTTTAAGTGCTTTAATCCATCAATTTTGTTGGAGTTTTTGATCAATTGAAAAGTCTATGTATATTATTTTAAGCCCATTACCAAAATTTGCAAATTTCTTCCCTTAATTTTGCAAGAAAATCCATCAAAGTAGGCCATTTTCTTGTTAGAGAATGCCTAATATGATTTCATTTAGTTTTTTTTTTTTGGCTTGATTTGATCAATCTAACCTGGCCCCCATTCAGTTTCAAACTAATTGGGGGTCAAATGATAAAAATGATGATTGAAGAGCTTAGGCAAATTTTGTTAAATTTGTGAATTGGTCCTGCAACTTTGAAAATTGTATTTTGGCCTCAACTTGCAGTTACAATTGAAATTCGACCCCCCAAAGGCTTGGCTAGTCACACTCAAATCCTTGGTCCCAATTGTCTTTTTGTGGAAATTAGGTTTAAGAAAACTAATTCCATTTAAAAGTTTGTTGCAACTTGCCTTCGGGGGACTACCTTTGGGGGAGTAGATTAGAGATACTTGTAAAGCGTGAGCTTTTTGAAGTCCATACCAACATTGGTTCTCCTAATCTATATGTTCAAAAGGAGTCACCATTAGCCATTGTTGAGGGTTGGCTAAAAACCCTAAAAGACAAGGAAATGTCATCTTAATACATGCGCAACCAAAGATTTCAAAATCGAAGACTTCATTACCTTAGCTATTTAACTAGAGCTCTTTCAATAACTAAAATTGATTATTTGCTAACTAAATTATTAGGGCAGCCCATTGAAGATTTTAAGATTCATCTGAACCATTCCAAGAAAATAACAATTGATATATTGAAATTGCATAATCAAGTATAATCGAATTGAAAAGTGCAAGCACCGACCTATCATCATCTGTAAAATGAAAAAGACATACAAAAATCCTATGATAAATCCCTAAAGGCATGTTCAATTGGGTTTCAAATTTTAAGGATTTTTCATTTTTTTAAAGAGAAAGCTACTCAAATTGCTAACTTTTAAGCTTCTTTCCAAAAATTTCTGATTTTTTTTTTTTTATAAATTTTATGAAGTTTTTAATTAATTTTATGAATATTCTAATTTTTATTTTTAAATTTTTTAGTATTTTTGGTTTTTTACTAATTTTAAATATTTTTAATTCTGGAAAATAGACTCCGGACCCGGTCAGGGAACTAGGTCCAGATATGAGTCTGGCCCGAACCCATTAATGGTCCAGGCTTGGTTTGAAATTCGGACTAGCCTCTGGGCGTAGTCCGAATATAACCGATTTCTATTTTGTTTGCTAAGCCCACAAATCCTGACCTATATCTAATCCTAAACAAGCCCACTCTCTATTAAGCCCATGGATTTTTGTTATCTTTCTTTCTTATTTTTCTTTTGTTTTCTCTCCTACTTTCTATTTTTTTATCTTTATCTTTTTCTCTTCCCTGCACATGGTCATCTTCCGAGTGAAGCCGCCTCTTCCTCCCAACATCTTCCCCCTTTGTGACGTCCTCACCTGAACCAGAACCCATGTTGGAGAAATCCTCATGAAGAGTTTTGAAGTTGACAAAACGTATCCTTCTGTCTAGTCTGAAAGTCTGCGCAGACTCGTCGCCTTAAAGTCGAAGACTTTCGGACAGCCAGACTCAAGACTCAAAGTCTATCCTCATTGACAGTCTCGAATCCGTTGAAGAAAGGTTATCCAGAACTAGGTGGTTGGTTCAGGATTTAACCTTATCATCTGGAGAAGATCTCGTGGCTGGAGAAGACGTATCGTAATCCTTTGATTGATCAAGATTGATTCAATGACTGAAGATTCGATGATTGTCTATATTATTGGAAGGTTCTACTTATGGAAACCGAGATCCTGATTGTATGGGCGAACAGGATTGATGGGCTATCAACATGTTCCTTTAATAACTCGAACAATCTTCCTAATTGATTCTGTCCAACGGTTAGATTGGAGGAATTCCTTTGGTAAGTGCCAACGGATATGATGGCATAAAGGAGTATATAAGGAAGTAGTTCTTAGTTGTTCGAGGTGTGCGCGATAGAAGAATTCCAAAGTCTCGAAGCTCCCATTTGTTTAGATAAATCTCTTGAGCGAATACTTGTATACAAAAGAGAGTCTATATTTGTGAGAGACCTTGAGGAGGTGTGGTAGAACATCTACACTGTGGAATCAAGGCAAAGCTGTGCTGTAACTTCTCTTTTGATTATAGTGAAATCCAGCTGGTGGGCTCGGTGCGGAAGAGTGGACGTAGGATTGGAATAATCCGAACCACTATAAATCCTGTGTTTAATTTCCTCTTCCTTACTCTCTTTACTTCAAACGTATTTCAATCTGTTAAGAATTGCTTCCGTATTCAAGAAAAATTGTTTGTGCGCCTATTCACCCCCCTCTAGGTGTTTATACTAGCAATATCAATTGGTATCAGAGCCTGTGTACTTACTTTATTTGAAGTGTTTTACTTCATAGTAAAAGATCCATGGCTAGTATGCTAGCACCGGGCTGATGGAAGGGCGAGCAATACCAGACCACCTTACTTTGATGGAAAGGATTACAACATCTGGAAGAACAAGATGAAAGCTTTTCTACGATCAAAGGATCCTCTGGAATGGGATGTTGTAGAAAAGGAATTATTCCTACCACCGCATCGCCTCGAAAGAGGAAAAGATACTTGAAGAATCCAAGCGGATTGTCTCGGAAGAAATAACCAAAAGACAAACACTCAATGCAAAAGCAATTTACTCTTTATATTGTGCTTTATCACCAACTGAGTATAATAGAATATCTTCTTGTGGTACAGCAAAAGAAGTTTGGGACAGATTGCATATCACCTATGAAGGAACAGTCAGTGAAGGAAACAAGAATCAACATTCTTCTCGGTCAATATGAAGCCTTTAGAATGAAACCAGGAGAATCAATATCTGATATGTTTAGTCGTTTTACAGATATTGTGAATGGTCTTGAAAATCAAGGTCAACCAACTTCGATCCCATGAAGGTAAACAAGCTTCTGCGTGGACTCTCCAAGGATTGGAATCACATAAAGACTTCGATAAGAGAGACGCAGAGAATTATGCCACTGTCTGTTGATGAGCTGATTGGAACACTTCAGTCCTATGAAGTGGAAAGGATCAATGAAGATGAAGATCCAAGAGGTAAGAAATCCATTGCATTAAAATCAAATGATGATTCTGATGTTACAGATTCTGAAGATGATATGGACGATGAGGAGCTTGCTCTCATGATAAGAAGATTCAGAAAACTAAATAGAAAAGGGAGAAGGTTCAACTCAAAGAAACCAGGCTTTCAAAGACAGCAGACCAAGTCTGTTGATGATGAGGAACCAAATAAAGATGTAGTCCGCTTTGAATGCAAGAAAGAAGGGACACATCGGACCCAACCGTCCTCTTCAAAAAGAAGAAAGGAAAAGCTGAAAAGTTTCGAAAAGCTCTCAAAGCTGAAACCCGGAGTGATACCGAGTGTGAAGAAAGTGATAATGAATATGCAAATCTATGTCGATGGCACGATCGGACTCGGACTGGATCGACTCGGGATCGGACTCGGATGCTGAATTTGAGGCAAGTAATCTTAAGATTCCCGTCAAAGTTTCTAAATATATTGATGAATTATGCTTAAGTCTTAAGACTTCTCTCAAAAGTATTTCCAAATTAAAAAGGGAAAACTTAGCTCTAAAACAAAAGGAAAATGTTTTAACAAAGAAAGAGTTAAAAGCTTAGACTTATCTGTTTCTAATCTTAAAGAAAAAGAAGGAAATCTTTTAAAAGAAAATGCTTTCTTGAAAACAGATTTATCAAATATATCAAAGAAATTTTCAATAGGGTCTGAAAAACTTGAGAAAATTCTTTCAGCACAAAGACCTTACTTCAATAAGTCTGGTCTAGGTATGACAGAAGAAACAATTCTATTGATTGATTTTCCTAAAGTAAAAGAAAGAATTAAGAAAAGGCTTTCGAGTGAAGTTTACAAAAATCATTTTAAGATAGTCTTTGTAAAACCTGTAGGGAGAAATTCTCTCGATGTTCTAAGTGCGACGAGAAGGAACACTTTGAAAAAGAGTGTCCTTTGGTATGGAAACCTATTAAAAAGAGTATGGGCTAATACTGTTTATCTTACTAACACCAAAGGACCCAAGAAAGTTTGGGTACCAAAGAAAGCTTGAGACTCTTTATTAAATGCAGGTCTCCATCAAGAAACAGGTAAAGTGGTATCTTGACAGCGGTTGCTCAAGACACATGACAGAGACTCAAATTGCTTTATAAAGCTTGCTCAAGTAAATGGTGGAAAAGTTTCATTTGGAGGAAACAACAAAGGAAGTATTGTGGGATTTGGAACCGTGAAAATTGGGACTCTCACAATAAGTAATGTTTCCTTGGTGGAAGGACTCAATTACAATCTTCTCAGCATTAGTCAATTGTGTGATACTGGTTTCAAGATCTTCTTTCAAGAAGGAACATGTTCGAGTCAGCAAAGACTCTACTCAATCTTTTATGGGTCGAAGGCATGGAAACATCTATCTTCGGATGTGAAACCAAATGAATCGCAATGTCTTATCTCAATTCAAGACGAAGCAAGCTTATGGCACAAAAAGCTTGGTCATGTCAACATGAAGCAATTAGCCAAAATCTCATCAAAGCAGCTTGTTCGAGGTCTACCAAAATTGCCATACCAAAAGACTGATTCATGCACTCCATGTATTCTCGGGAAAGCAGGTAAGAAATTCTTTTAAGCCAATAAATCATGTCTCTACTAATCATGTTCTGCGGTTGCTGCATATGGATCTCTTCGGACCAACCAGAACTTCAGTATTGGGGGTAAGAAGTATTGCCTAGTAATTGTTGATGATTACTCCCGTTTTACTTGGGTATATTTCCTTTCAAGTAAGTCCGAAACCTTTTCGTATTTTGAAAAATTTGCTAAAAAGGTTCAAAATGAAAAGGGATGTGTAATCTCTTGTATAAAAACAGATCACGGAGGAGAATTTGAAAATCAAGATTTTACAAAATTCTGTGATGAATCTGGATGTAAACATGTGTTTTCTTCTCCATATACTCCTCAGCAAAATGGAGTTGTGGAAAGAAAGAACAGATCTCTTCAAGAAATGGCTAGAACTCTTTTAATTGAAAGTAAAATTTCTTCTCGATTTTGGGCTGAAGTCTGTTTCAACAGCTTGCTATATCATCAATAGAGTCTTCTTAAGATCTATTCTTCAGAAAACTCCTTATGAGTTATTCAAAGAAAAGAAGCCTATTGTTTCATACTTTCATGTATTTGGTTGCAAATGTTTCATATTGAAAAATGCAAAAGATCGTGTTGGTAAGTTTGAAGAAAGATCGGATGAAGGTATCTTCCTTGGATATTCTACATCAAGCAAAGCTTACGAGTCTATAACAAGAAGAGTCGATGCTGTAGAGGAGTCAATGAATGTCAAATTTCAAGACTCAACGCAAGATGAATCAAGTCGAACTCATCAAGAAGAGTCTGAACCGGCTCCAGACCCTCCAAAGTCTGCAACTCAAGAAGCATCTCAGACTCTGGAAAACCAGCATCAGGTTATTAGTGAAGATCCAAATAAAGAAAGAGATCATCAACCAGACAAATCAACAAGTAACTGGAAGCATAAATCCAGTCATCCCAAAGATCTTATAATTGGCGAAATGAATGAAGGAATTCGCACCAGATCCAAAAGGCGAGAAGAGTCTAGTGCTTTGTGGCTCTTGTTTCTGAAATTGAACCAAAGAGCATAGAAGAAGCTTTATCGATGAAAGCTGGATTGAAGCTATGCAAGAAGAGCTCGACAATTCAGCATAAATGATGTCCGGGAATTGACATCCAAACCAAAAGGTAAAACTGTTATTGGAGCCAAATGGGTGTTCGAAACAAGATGAACGAGAAAGGAAAAGTCGTACGAAATAAAGCAAGACTCGTGGCCAAGGGATATACGCAAGAAGAAGGAATAGACTATGATGAGACTTATGCTCCAGTGGCAAGGTTAGAAGCTATTCGACTATTACTTGCGTTTGCTTGTTATAAGAATTTCAGGTTATTCCAAATGGACGTCAAAAGCGCATTTCTAAATGGATTTATCCATGAGGAAGTTTATGTGGAACAACCGCCGGGGTTTGAAGACCCAAAGAAGCCGGACTCGGTCTTGGACTGAAAAAGGCTTTGTATGGTTTAAAGCAAGCACCTCGAGCTTGGTACGACAGGTTAAGTAATTTCCTTTTACAAAGTGGTTTTGTCAAAGGTAAAGTAGATACGACTTTATTTATCAAAAAGGAAAACAAAAGTTTCTTACTTGTTCAAATATATGTAGATGATATCATTTTTGGATCCACTAATGAAAGTCTGTGCAAGAAATTTTCAAAGTCTATGCAGGAGGAGTTTGAAATGAGTATGATGGGAGAATTAACATTCTTTCTTGGTCTTCAAATAAAGCAATTGAAAGAAGGAACTTTTATTTTTCAAGAAAAATATGTTAATGATCTTGTCAAAAGGTTTGGACTGGAGAATTGCAAAAAGGTCGACATACCAATGTCAAGTTCTTTAAAGATAGACAAAGATGAAGAAGGAAAGAAAGTTGATCAAAAGCTGTACAGAGCATTATCGGATCACTTCTTTATCTTACCGCTTCTAGACCTGATATTTTGTTGAGTGTTTGCATCTGTGCAAGGTTTCAATCAGATCCTAGAGAATCTCATCTCAGTGCTACGAAACGCATCATCAAATACGTCGCTTCATCATCAAGCATCGGTCTTTGGTATCCTAAGAAGGGAGACTTTAATCTTCTGGTTATTCGAGACGCAGATCTGGCCGGTTGCGAGTTGATAGAAAGAGCACTTCAGGAACTTGCCAGTTGCTTGGAAGCAGAATAGTGTCTTGGTTTTCTAGGAAGCAAAGTACTGTGTCCCTTTCAACAACAGAAGCAGAGTATGTAGCTCTTGGAAGCTGCTTTTCGCAAATTCTATGGATAAAACAACAGCTAAGGGATTTTGAAATTGAAGACTCATGCACGGAGATTAATTGCGACAACACCAGCGCTATCAACCTCACCAAAAATCCAATTCTCCACTCAAGAGCAAAGCATATAGAGATTCGACATCACTTCATTAGAGATCATGTTCAAAATGGAGATGTCTCAATTCAATTTGTTGACTCAAAGAATCAACTGGCTGATATACTCACAAAGCCTTTGGACAAAAATCAATTTGAGTCTATACGGACCAGGACTCAACATTTTGAGGTATGAGGATATCAAAGTCTAAAGACCTTGGACTCGAGGCTTATAAGACCTTATCTACATCTTGTCTCAACCTTCGATGTAAGTCTTTCTCTCTCCAATCTTATCTTGAAAAGGTACGATCATCAGACTCTGCTTAAATTGTTGCTATATTTATTTTGCAACGATTCATTTTCAAAAAGGAAGTTACATCTGAAATAGCTATTTTTCCGGATAAAGACAATTATTTTGAAAAGGCATATTTTATTTCCTTTGTGACGATTCGTTTACTTCCCTTTTTAACCGAACGAGCACTATCGATTTCTCTTCACTTTTCTATTCACTTTACTCTCAAAACCCTAGAAAACATCGATCCTCCACTTCCGTTTGTCTCCTTCGTTCAATCTTAAAAAGTTGTCATCTTTTCTGTGAAAGTCAAGCAAGAAATCTTCCATTGACTGAGAAAGATGTCGTTTTCAAGAAAGTCCTCAAGAATCGCAAGCAGGGGACCACAGAGAATGAGTGAAGGGCCTACTCACTTTGATCTTACGGAAGATGAAGTTTCTCCATATCAGCATCCGAGCCCACAACATTCTCAGCGGCGTCACTCTCCATCATCTAGTCCTCAAGACATTGTTCAACAGAAGAAATCATCGAGGAAGCGGCACCGTAAGAACTCAAAAGCCTGCTTTTATCTACAAGTTATATCGTGCTTTAAAAGGAATTCGTACTCCTTTGAGCTATATTGATAGTTTTGTTAAAGAAAAAGGATATAGGAACGAATATATATTTCTGAAAAGAATGGAAAGTTTGGGAATCGCTCGTAAAGGGGTGGCTGAGGAAACCCTTGCGAATATCCCAAGTGATCCTCGTGACTGGGGGCCAAATCCTGTAGATGGAAATGATGATGACAATATGTTCAGATTATTTCAACCGAAAATGGGTATTGCGGCTGAAATTCAAGGAAAAAGGGGAGATTTGTTCATATCAAAGGAACAAAAGGATCTGTACTCGAAATTGCTGAAGCGTGGGGTAATAAACCCTAGAAGTGTGGACTTTGATTTTCTGGATGCTTTGTGAAAGTGAACTTGAGGGAAAAGTTCAGTTATCTTCAACTGGAAAAGTTCTGTTCTGATTCAACAGAGGCATATGCTGAACTGACTGCGTATTTCTATTCAAATCTTAGCTTTTTAGATGCGAATAGATTTTCCTTCAGTGTCAAAGATCAAGACTATGTTGTCGATATGGATATGCTGGCTGATGTGTTAGAAGTTGAGAGAGGGAGATATCAACCAATTAAGGTTTCCATTGCTCGGGCCACTCTTGAACTTGTGAAGGACAGAAGAACAGAAGAGAAGATTACCTACTCAAGGATGAATGCATTCAACATCCTGCTTCACAAAATTGTGATTAATTGCCTTCGGCCGAAATCAACTTCCAAAACTGATGTTTCAAGCTCTGAGGCAAAGCTGATGTATGCCATCCTCTGTGGAAAGAAGTTTTCTCTTCCTCATACTATCATGTTTCACATGTATAGAGCAGTGATGAAGGACAGAGGTCAACTCCCTTATCCAAGCCTTGTTACGAAGTTATTCAGACATCTGAATATTCAGCCTCCACAAATCCTTTGTGTTCGATCATGCGATCAAATGGTGGTAGGACTGAAAATGGTGACTAAAATGCGTCTGAAGGAACCGAGCAAGGAATTGGAGAAATTCAAGGAGAAGACTCTGCCAAGTCTCATAAACTCTCTTCTCTGCTAAGAGAAAAGGGAAGGAGCCCATGGCTGCTCCATCAAAGAAAAGAAGAGTTCTCCTCGTTGAGGATGAAGATGATGACGATGACATTACCATCTCTGCAATGGCATTGAAGAACTTAAGTCGTCTGTTCCGAGGAGAAAGATTCGAACAAATGACGAAAGAAGCGAGAGGAGAAGGAGGAAGAAGAAAAAGAAGCAAATGAGAAGAAAGATGAAGAAAGAGAATCGGTGCAAGAAGCAGATCAAGCAAGACCAAGAAGAAAGAAGAGAAGGAGATCCCCGAAGGAATCTCTTCTCCACCCGTAGGCATTGAAACAGGGGAGATCGGGAAATAGGAGTGACATCTTCATATCGAGATGAAAGTGAAGGAGTCAGTCGCTCACCTGCAGACCCAGAAGATGTTTTTGCATCTCAATTTCCAGAGGAAGGTCATGACACTTCATCGCCAAACCTGCGAGATTATGCTGATCCACCATCGTCTGCTTTTACTCCATCAGAACGAGCAGAAGCAAGTACTCAGACTGATAATGGAGCAGATTTTCGCAGAATCATGGATATTCTATTGGAGATGAAAGGTCAGATATATGCCTTGGGATGTGAAGTTCAAAGCTTGAAGAATGAAGGTCAAGCTTCTTCCTGTTCATTAAATGAAAAGATGCAAGCCCTCTCTATTCGAATCGAGGCAAATGCCAAGAGTGAGGAGGTTGTACAGCTGAAGGAAGACTTTAAGAGGCTGGAATGCATTGTTCGATCTATGGAAGATTTCCAGCTTGTTCGCGTTCCCAAGCAATCTTGATTTCATCTTATCCTTTTTCAATGATGACAAAAAGGGGGAGAGATGCAAGATTTTGATTCAAAAACTCTTTACTTTCATTAAACTTTTTGGACAAATTTGAGGTTTATGGTTTGAACCTGTTTGACTGTGTGTGTTTTTGTGTCTGGATGCCTAGACTTGGATTTAACTTGACTGCTTCTATTTATCAATATTGATATCTTATGAATGGCTTAATCATATATTAGACTAACTTATTTTCTGTGGTTGCAGAATCTAGTGTTATTTTATTAGCCATTTATTTCAATAAGATATGCATATGTGTTTGAGAAATGTTTTGCAGGTCAAAGTTATCCAAATCTGCAGGAAGGTTTTGTCACCATCAAAAAGGGGGAGATTGTTGGAGAAATCCTCATGAAGAGTTTTGAAGTTGACAAAACGTATCCTTCGGTCTAGTCTCGAAAGTCCGCAGACTCGTCGGTTTAAAGTCCGAAGACTTCCGGACAGCCGACTCAAGACTCAAAGTCTATCCTCATTGACAGTCTCGAATCCGTTGAAGAAAGGTTATCCGAACTAGGTGGTTGGTTCGGATTTAACCTTATCATCTGGAGAAGATCTCGTGGCTGGAGAAGACGTATCGAATCCTTTGATTGATCAAGATTGATTCAATGACTGAAGATTCGATGATTGTCTATATTATTGGAAGGTTCTACTTATGGAAACCGAGATCCCGATTGTATGGGCGAACGGGATTGATGGGCTATCAACATGTTCCTTTAATAACTCGAACAATCTTCCTAATTGATTCTGTCCAACGGTTAGATTGGAGGAATTCCTTTGGTAAGTGCCAACGGATATGATGGCATAAAGGAGTATATAAGGAAGTAGTTCTTAGTTGTTCGAGGTGTGCGCGATAGAAGAATTCCAAAGTCTCGAGCTCCCATTTGTTTAGATAAATCTCTTGAGCGAATACTTGTATACAAAAGAGAGTCTATATTTGTGAGAGACCTTGAGGAGGTGTGGTAGAACATCTACACTTTGTGGAATCAAGGCAAAGCTGTGCTGTAACTTCTCTTTTGATTATAGTGAAATCCAGCCGGTGGGCTGTCAGTGCGGAAGAGTGGACGTAGGATTGGAATAATCCGAACCACTATAAATCCTGTGTTTAATTTCCTCTTCCTTACTCTCTTTACTTCAAACGTATTTCAATCTGTTAAGAATTGCTTCCGTATTCAAGAAAAATTGTTTGTGCGCCTATTCACCCCCCTCTAGGTGTTTATACTAGCAATATCAACCCATACTTCGATGAGTCCTCACCGAAGCTTAAGCCACCACCGGCCCACCATCCAACATCCATAGTTCAGTTCAACCAACGCTAGTCACTGCCGATCATTGGCTGAGAAGCCTTTCAAGCTTCGAAACCTTTACAACCATATTCAATCACAAAAACACACTTGTATGCATATTAAAACGAAGGGGAATGGACTAACAAGGTTGGCTCCAAACCGCAGGCTTGTCCGGCGAGAGGTTCCTGGCCAACTCAGACAATGCGAGATATGCCACCAAAAATCAAAGAAAATGCCGACATCAGTGTCAGGAGAGCAATATCAAAACAAATCATGCATGTAACGGAGATCTAAACTTTGGTTTTAAGGATTCAAGTTATGTTTTTCATTGAAACATTTTATCAAAACGAGAGATTTCCAGGTTGACCGAGACTCTCAATGAACGTACCCAAACACACAATAACTCAACAAGGAAATCGGCAGGGCCGGAGTTCATGTTAGCCAGACGGCTGCGAGCTCCCACTAGGCATGCCCAAAATAGAGTATGTATAGAGGAAGAAGGAGCTTGCTCGGTTCATGGTGGACGACAACTGGGGGAGCTAGCCTCTAAAGGTATAGGCGACTTGGAGGAACCACTAGTGAATAGAATCTCTCTCTCTCTCTCTCTCTCTCTTGCTCTCTCTTCCCGAGTTCGTTTGTTTCTTAACTTTTAGCCGAGCAAGATCTCTCTACTCTCATTTGTTGGAGAAAACTCATTGGATGTTTTGAAGTCTATTCTGAATATTTTCAAACTTTTATGTCAAAGTCTGAAGATGACTAGATTTTGTGGTAAAGTCTAAAGTCTCCTAGACTTTGTGTCAAAGTCTGCCCACTCTGACAAATTTCAAACTAAACGCTACTGAAGAATGAAGACTTATCCAGATGCGAGATCTTGTTTATTTCTTCAGGAGTTCGATTCATATGGCTTATGGATGGCTTTCTGGTTGGATATATCACCTATGAGATTGATTATCTTTATTGAAATCAATTTAGATAAATCAAATCTTTTCGGATTGCAAGTAAATATGGAAAGAATCTACTTATGGAAATCAAGATCCTGATTATATTGGCAAATAGGATTGACGTGCTTTCATCATAATCTTCAAACGACTTGAGATCTCCTTGATTGATTATGTCCAACGGGTAGATTAGAAGAATTCCTTTGGAAAGCGCTAATGGCCGTGAAGGCATGAAGGAGTATTTAAGGCAGACTCTCTAGTTGTTTGATAGAATGCGTGAAAGAAAAATTTCAAAGTTTGAAGCTTACCATTTTCTTGTCAATCGATATTATGAGCTCAAAGTTGTATACAAAAGAGAGAAACACTTAGCGAGACTTCGTGAGAAACCAGTAGAGACTGTTCACTGTGAAGTCGAGATCCCAAAGCTGTAAAATCTCTTTTGATTCTTAGTGGAATCTAGCCAATAGGCTGTCAGTGTGGAGAGTGGACGTAGGCTTAATCTAAAATGAACCACTATAATTTATGTATTCTTATTATCTTCCATAAACTCCTTTACTTTGTTCTTAGTTCTATTTAACTGCTAAAGTCTGAACTTGCTCAAATTATGTTGTTCTTCAGACTCTGTTTTAGAAGCAAAAGTATTTCCACTGTATCTTTTGAAAAATTGTCTTCACACTTATTCACCCCCTCTAGGTGTTCATATTAGCACTAACAATTGGTATCAGAGCTTGTGTGCTTACTTATTGAAGTGTTTTTACTTCTAAGATAAAGATTTATGGCTAGTATTTTAGCTCCAGGATTGGTTGAAGGCCAAAGCAATACCAGACCTACTTACTTCGATGGGAAGGAGTACAATGTATGGAAAAACAAGATGAATGCATTTTTGAGATAAAAAGATCCCCTGTAGTGGGATGTGGTAGAAAAAGTGATCAATCCTAAAGTTACATCAACCTCAGAAAGAGGAAAACAAGTTGTAGATACTGGTGAAATAACACAAGCAGAATTAACTAAGAGACAAGCTCTTGACGCTAAAATTATCTACTCTTTATACTGTGCTTTATCTCCCACTGAATACAACCGAATTTCTTCTTGTGAAATAGCAAAAGAAGTTTTGGACAGATTGCACGTTACCTATGAAGGAACTGATCGAGTAAAGGAAATGAAAATCAATATTCTACTCGGACAATATGAAGCCTTCAAGATGAAGCCTAGAGAATCCATCACCGATATGTTCAATCGTTTCACTGAAATCGTGAATGGATTAGCATATCAAGGACAGGCAATCTCAGGACCAATGAAGGTTAATAAATTCCTGCGTGGACTCTCCAAAGACTGAAATCACGTGAAAACATCAATTAGAGAAACTTAGAGGATCATGCCTCTTTCAATAAATGAACTAGTAGGCACACTTCAATCATATAAAGTGGAGTAGATCAATGAGGAAGAAGATCCAAGAGGTAAGAAATCAATTGCTTTAAAATCTAATGATGATTCTGATGATACAGATTCAGATGATGATATGGATGATGAGGAGCTAGCACTTATGATAAAAAAAATTCAGAAAGTTAAATAGAAAGGGAAGAAGATTCAACTGGAAGAAACAGAGCACACAAAATTTCCAGAAGAGACCGACTAAGGACAACGAAACCAACAAAGATGTAATATGCTTCGAATGCAAGAAAAAAGGGCATATTAGACCTAATTGTCATTTGTTGAAGAAAAGGTTAGGAAGAACTGGGAAGTACAATAAGGCTCTCAAAGCTAAAACTTGGAGTGACACTAAGTGTGAGGAAAGTGAAGAAGAATACGCCAACATTTGTTTGATGGGTCATTCCAACTCGGACTCATAATCGGAAACAGACTCTAATTCAAACTTAGACAAAGAACTTGAGGTTAGTAATTCAAAAATTCCTATTAAAGTCTCGAAGTACATAGAAGAACTTTGTCTTAGTCTCAAAACCTCTCTTAAAAGGATCTCCAAACTAAAAAGGGAAAATTCTAAACTCAAGCAACAAGAAATTTCTTGGAAAGAAAAGTTTGAAAGTCTAGATAAAAGTTTTGTTAATTTAAAAGAAAATTTTGATTCTTTTGCTAAGGAAAATGCTATTCTAAAGGAAGATCTTTCAAATATTTCGAAAAGATTTTCAAAAGGATCTAAAAAATTGGAGAAAATTCTTTCAGTACAAAGACCATATTTTAACAAGTTTGGTTTAGGTATGACTTCAGAAAAAATTCCATTGATTAAGTTTCCCGAAGTAAAAGAGAGACTCAAACAAAGAACTGCAAAAGCATTTTACAAAAATCATTTTCAAAGAGTTTTTGTAAACCTGTTGGATGAAGTGTACTCAAATGTTCAAAGTGTAACAGTTTTGAACATTTTAAGAAAGAATGTCCCAAAGTTTGGAGACCTAGTAAGAACGATTGGGCAAAGACCGTTTTTAATGCTAACTTTCATGGACCCAAGAAAGTTTGGGTACCAAAGAAAACTTGAGTTCTTCTTATGATTGTAGGTCACTATTAAGAGAAAAATCAAATGGTATTTAGATAGTGGCAGCTCGAGGCACATAACAAGGGATTCAAGCTGCTTTATAAAGCTTGTTAAACTAAATGGAGGAAAAGTTTCCTATGGGGGAAACAGCAAGGGAAGAATTGTAGGTTGTGGAACTGTGAAGATTGGAAGCCTGACTATCCACAATGTTTCTTTGGTAGAAGGTTTGAACTACAATCTACTTAGCATAAGCCAACTCCGTGACATTGGATTCAAAATCAAATTCCAAGAAGGTATTTGTTTTGGAACGAGTCAAGACTTCTTCCAATCTTTCACTAGGGGAAGGCATGGGAATATTTATCTTCTGGATGTAAACTTAGAAAGTTCTCAGTGTCTTATATCTATTCAAGATGAAGTAAGTCTCTGGCATTGAAAGCTTGGTCATGTCAACATGAAGCAAATTGCCAATATTTCTTCTAAGAAACTTGTTCGTGGTCTTCCCAACCTAGCTTATCAAAAGTCAGAACTATGTACTCCATGTGTTTTGGGAAAACAGGTTAGAAGTACCTTTAAACATGTAAATCAAGTTTCTACCAATTGAGCTTTTGCAGCTTCTGCATATGGACCTTTTTGGACCAACCAGAACTTAGAGTATTGGTGGAAATAAATATAGCCTAGTAATCATGGAAGATTACTCTCGCTTCACTTGGGTCTACTTTCTAGTAAGTAAGTCTGAAACTTTCTCTTACTTCTCAAAGTTTGCAAAGAAGGTTAAAAAAAGAAGAAAAGGTTATGCTATTTCAAGCATACGAACTGACCCTGGAGGTGAGTTTGAGAATTAGGACTTTCCGAAGTTTTGTGATGAATCTGGTTTCCAGCATGTTTTTTCTTCTCCATACACTCCAAAACAAAATGGGGTTGTGGAAAGGAAAAACAGATCCTTACAAGAGATGGCCAGGATCCTCTTAATTGAGAGCAACATATCCTCTCGATTTTGGGTAGAAGCAGTTTCTACAGCTTGCTACATCATCAACAAAGTGTTCTTGACGCTTATCTTGGAGAAAACTCCATATGGAGTGTATAAAGGAAAGAAGCCAAATGTTTCTTATTTCCATATCTTTGGCTGTAAATGTTTTAATCTGAAGAATCCTATTGATCGATTTGAAAAGTTTGAGGAGAAATCAGATGAAGGAATCTTCCTTGGTTATTTGATCACAAGCAAAGCTTACAGGGTCTTTAACAAGAAGACTCAGTCTGTGGAAGAATCCATGAACGTCAAATTTGAGGAGACTCAACCAGATCAGATTGAAGAGTCTGAACCTGTTTCAAACTTTACAAAGTCTACTTCCCCTGAAGAGGTTCAAACTTCTGGAAAACAACAACAAACAGATCAAGAAGTTTCAACAGAAGCAGAGGATCTTCAGATTTTCAAATCAAACAGTAACTGGAAGCACAAGTCAAGTCATCCCAAATAACTCATCATTGGCAACATTGTTGAAGGAATTTGAACCATATCCAAACGGTGAGAAGAGTCCAATGCTTTAGCACTTGATTCTGAAATTGAACCAAAAAGTGTAGATGAAACCTTGTCCAATGAAAGCTAGATAGAAGTTATGCAAGAAGAGCTCAGGCAATTTAGCATCAACGATGTTTGGGAGCTGATTCCAAAACCTAATGGTAAATCTATAATCGGGACAAAATGCGTCTTCAGGAATAAGATGAACAAGAAAGGAAAAAATTGTTAGGATCAAAGCAAGACTTGTAACCAAAGGATATACTCAAGAATAATGGATAGATTATGATGAGACTTATGCACCAATAGTGAGGTTAGAAGCAATTAGATTATTACTTGCTTTTGCTTGCTATTAAAATGGATGGATGTCAAAAGTGCATTCCTTAATGGATTCATTTAAGAAGAAGTCTACGTGAAACAACCACCAGGATTTGAAGATCCAAGAAAGCCAGACTCAGTCTATGGCCTGAAAAAGGCCTTGTATGGACTGAACCAAGTACCTCGAGCCTGGTATGAAAGGTTGAGTAAGTTTTTAGTACATAATGGTTTTGAAAAAAGAAAAGTAGATACTACCTTGTTCATAAAGAGAGAATGAAAATATTTTTTTACTAATACAAATTTATGTAGATGATATTATCTTTGGTTCTCCTAATGAAAATCTATGTAATAAATTTTTTAAGTCTATGCATGATGAATTCAAGATGAGTATGATGGGTGAGTTAATTTTATTTTTTTCTGGAATTGCAAGTTAAACAGTCGAAGAAAGGTATATTCATTCACCAGGAAAAATATGCCAAAGATCTGATCAAGAAATTTGATTAGAGAATTGCAAAAAGACAAAGACACCTATGTCAAGTTCCTCGAAGCTAGACAAGGATGAAAAATGGAAGAAAGTAGAACAGAAGCTTTACAGAAGCATGATCAGTTCTCTTCTTTACCTTACTACATCTCGACGTGACATTTTATTTAGTGTTTGCATTTGTGCTAGATTTCAGTTTGATCCTAGAGAATCTCATTTAAGTGCAACAAAACACATCATTAAATATGTGACAAATTCTCAAAAGCTGGGTCTGTGGTATTCAAAAGAATGAGACTTTACTCTTCTTGGATATTCAGACGTTGATTTAACTGGATGTAAAATGGATAGAAAGAGCACTTCTAGAACCTTTTAACTGTTGAGAAGTATGCTGGTATCTTGGTTTTCAAGATAGCAGAGTACTGTAGCTTTATCAACAGTAGAAGTAGAATATGTAGCTCTTGGAAGCTGTTGTTCTCAAATTTTGTGGATAAGACAATAGCTAAGAGACTTTGGAATTGAAGAATCGTGTATCGAAATCAAATATGACAATACCAACGTAATAAACCTCACCAAGAATCCAATTCTTCATTCAAGGGCGAAGCACATAGAAATTTGACATCACTTTATAAGAGATCATGTCCAAAATGGGGAGATTATGATTCAGTCCATTGATTCGAAGAATCAACTGGCAAACATATTCACAAAGCCTTTGGAGAAAAATCTATTTGAGTTTATTTGCACCAAGCTAAATATTATTTATCCTCTGGAGTAAAGTCTGGAGCTATCCAGACTCAGAATTTCCAAACGCTATATCAGCGAGAAATTGACTCAAATCCAAGTATTTTAATTTTAATATAAAAATTGTGAAAATGTATGACTTTATTCAAATCGTTGCTTACCTATTTTATTTTTAGAAGTTATATTTTTCGAATTTTTGAATTTTTTGGCAGTTTTTATTTTTGGTTTATTTTAAAAAGGCAGTTTTCTTTTTCCTTTATTACGTTTCGATTATCTCTTTTCTTTGTGACCTTTCATCTTCTTTATATACCCTTTTGTATTTGAGCAGTTCTTTTTTAAAACCCTAAAGAATAGACTCCATGCTCTCTACTCTCTCGTTTCTACTCTCTCGACTCTACTCTTAAGTGTGTTCCGCAAGTTTTCATCTTTTTTCACTCGAACTTGTTTGGGAAATCCTCCATGATTGCGAAGATGTCTTTTCAAAGAAAGTCGTCTCGGATTACAAGCAGGGGACCACGGAATATGCCTGAGGGCCCGACTCATTTTGATATGACCGAAGAAGAAGAGTCTCCACAACACTCTCCATAGCATGCTACGCAGAATCCTCCTCGTGAACTGTTGAAAGAGGAAATTGAACAAGATGTTGTTCCTCTTCGTACCATGACTCCCCAAGATCTATTCAAATTATATGGTTGTTTGAAAACGGGTGGTTCGCCAATGTCACTCATTACTGATTATCTAAGAGAGCACGGTTATATAAATGAAATGATGTTTCTGAGAACAATGGAGCGTTTAGGAATAGCAAAGAAAGGAGCAGTAGATGAGGCTTGTTGGAGAAATCTTCCTAGAGTATTTTGAAGCTGACAAAACGTTTCCATCAGTCTAGTCTGAAGATTTGTAGACTCTTCTATTTAAAGTCTGAAGACCTCCGGACTGCCAGACTCAAGACTCAAAATCTATTCTCATTGACAGTTTCTAATCCGTCGAAGAAGGACTATCCAGGACTGGATGTTTCCTTAATGATTTGACCTTATCGACTGGAGAAGATCTCTTGGCTGGATATGACATAACATAATCCTTTATCGATTCAAAGATTGAGGATCCGATGATTGGCGAAGTATACTCGGAAGGTTCTACTTATGAAAATCGAGATCCTGATTGTATGTGCGAGCAGGATTGATGGGCTATCGACATGTTCCCTAAATAGCTCGAATGATCTTCCTAATTGATTATGTCCAACGGGAAGATTGGAAGAATTCCTTTGGTAAGTGCCAACAGGTATGATGGCATAAAGGAGTATATACGGAAGATGTTCTAGTTGTTTGAGTGTGTGCACGATAGAAGAATTCCAAAGTTTGAAGCTCTTTGTTCTTAGTCAATTCATCTTCTGAGCGAAATCTTGTACGCAAAAGAGAGTCCATATTCTTGAGAAACCTTGAGGAAGTGTGGTAGAGTATCTACACTTTGTGGAATCAAGGGAGAGCCTTGTCAGAACAACTCTTTTGTTCATAGTGAAATCCAGCCGGTGGGCTGTCAGTGCGGAAGAGTGGACGTAGGCTTGGAATAAGCCGAACCACTATAATTTATGTGTTCATTTTCTCTTCCCTACTCTCTGCTTTACTTTGATCATAATTCGCTTTGTTAACGAAAGGAGAACTTCCTTTCTATTGTCTGCTTAGTATTGCTCTCTTATCTCGAGAAAATATTTTTTACACCTATTCACCCCCATCTATGTGCTTATACTAGCTATCTCAATTGGTATCAGAGCCTGTGTACTCACTTTGTTTGAAGTGTTTTACTTTAGAGTTAAAGATCCATGACTAGTATGTTAGCTCCAGGGCTGGTATAAGGGCAAAGCAATACCAGACCGCTTTACTTTGATGGAAATGAATACAACATATGGAAAAACAAGATGAAGGCATTCTTCAGATCAAAGAATCCTTTGGAATGGGACATTGTAGACAAAAAAATCATTCCTAAAGCTGCATCTGTCTCAGAGAGAGGAAAAGAAGCTATTGAGTCTAGTGAAATGACTCAAGAAGAGATAACCAAGAGACAAGCTCTTGATGCAAAAGCAATTTATTCTTTATATTGTGCTTTGTCACCTACTAAATATAACATAATATCTTCTTGTGTTACGGCGAAAAAAGTTTGGGATAGATTACATATTACCTACGAAGGAACCGATTGAGTGAAAGAAACCAGAATCATCATTCTCCTCGGTCAATACGAAGCCTTCAAAATGAAATCAGGAGAATCTATAATTGACATGTTTAGTCGTTTTACAGAAATCGTGAGTGGTCTTGAAAATCAAGGTCCACCAATTTATGATCCCATGAAAGTAAACAAGCTACTGCATGGACTCTCCAAAGATTGGAATCACATAAAGACCTCAATAAGGGAGACACGAAGAATTATGCCACTATCTGTCGATGAGTTGGTTGGGACTCTTCAGTCTTATGAAGTGGAACAAATCAATGAAGACGAAGATCCTAAAGGTAAGAAATCAATTGCATTAAAATCCAATGATGATTTTGATGTTACAGATTCTGAAGACGATATGGATGATGAGGAGCTTGCTCTCATGATAAGAAGATTCAGAAAGCTGAATAGAAAAGGAAGAAGATTCAATCCAAAGAAACAAAGTTTTCAAAAGCAACAGACTAAGTCTGTTGAGGATGATGAATCAAATAGAGATGTAGTCTGCTTTGAATGTAAGAAAAAGGGACACATCAGACCCAACTGTCCTCTTCTGAGGAAGAAGAAAGGAAAAGTTGAAAAGTATCGAAAGACTCTTAAAGCAGAAACCTGGAGTGATACAAAATGTGAAGAAAGTGATGATGATTATGCCAATATATGTCTGGTGGCACAATCGAATTCAGATTCAAACTCCGAGACAAACTCGGATTCAGACAGTGAATTTGAGGTGAGTAACTCTAAAATCCCTATTAAAGTTTCTAAATACATTGATGAGATGTGTTTTAGTCTTAAGACCTCTCTTAAAAGGATTTCCGAACTTAAAAAGGAAAATTTTGCAATGAAACGACAGGAAAATATTTTGAAAGAAAAGGTGAAATGTTTAGACATGAATGTTTCTACTCTTAAAGAAAGAGAAGACAAACTTTCGAAAGAAAATGTATTTTTTAAAAATGACATATCAAATATTTCCAAAAGATTTTCAATAGGATATGAGAAACTTGAGAAAATTCTTTCAGCACAAAGACCATATTTCAATAAATCTGGTTTGGGAATGACTATGGAAACCATTCCTTTAATTGATTTTCCTAAAGTGAAGGAAAGAATTAAGCAAAGACCCGAAAGAGATGCTTACAAAAATCATTTTAAAAAGGTCTTTGTAAAACCAGTAGGTCGCAATGCTCTCAGATGTTCAAAGTGCAATAGTTCAGATCATTTTGAGAAAGAATGTCCTATGGTTTGGAAACCTGTTAAGAAAGTATGGGCAAAAATCGCATATCATACTAACACCAATGGACCCAAGAAAATATGGGTACCAAAGAAAGTTTGAGTTTTTTTTTTTTAAATGCAGGTCACTATCAAGAAGAAGGTAAAATGGTATCTGGATAGTGGATGCTCAAGACATATGACAGGAGATTCAAATTGCTTCATAAAGCTCATTCAAGTAAATGGTGGAAAAGTCTCATTTGGAGGAAACAACAAAAGAAGAATTGTGGGATTCAGAACTGTAAATATTGGAAACCTCACAATCGGCAATGTTTCCTTAGTGGAAGGACTCAACTACAATCTGCTCAGTATCAGTCAGTTGTGCGATACCGGTTTCAAAATCAACTTTCAAGAAGGAATATGTTTGGGAACTAGTAAAGATTCTACTCAGTCATTCATGGGTCGAAAACATGGAAATATCTACCTCTTGGACGTGAAACCAGATGAATCGCAATGTCTAATCTCAATTCAAGATGAAGCTAACTTATGGCACATAAAACTTGGGCACATCAATATGAAGCAAATAACCAAAAATTCAGCAAAGAAGCTGGTTCGTGGTCTACCCAATCTGTCATACCAAAAGTCTGATCTATGTACACCATGTGTATTAGGAAAGCAGGTAAGAAAATCATTTAAACCAATAAATCAAGTTTCCACTAATCGTGTACTGCAGCTTTTGCATATGGATCTCTTTGGACCAATTAGAACTCAAAGCATTGGAGGTAAGAAATATTGGCTAGTAATTGTTGATGACTATTCACGATTTACTTGGGTATATTTCCTAACAAGTCTGAAACATTTTCTTACTTTGAAAAGTTTGCTAAAAAGATTCCAAATGAAAAAGGGTATGTTATTTCAAGTATAAGAACAGACCATGGAGGTGAATTTGAAAATCAAGATTTTACAAAATTCTGTGATAAATCTGGTTTTTAGCATGTGTTCTCCTCTTCATATACTCCAGAGCAAAACAGAGTTGTGCAAAGAAAGAATAGGTCGCTTCAAGAAATGGCTAGAACTCTTTTAATTGAAAGTAACATCTCTTCACGTTTTTGGGCTGAAGCAGTTTCTATACCATGTTATATTATTAATAGAGTTTTTCTAAGACCTATTCTAAAAAAAAACCCCCCCTATGAGTTATTCAAAGAAAAGAACCCTATTGTTTCATATTTTCATGTGTTTGGATGTAAATGATTTATATTGAAAAATGCAAATGATCGAGTTGGCAAGTTTGACGAAAAATCAGACGAAGGCATCTTCCTTGGATATTCTACCTCAAGCAAAGCCTACAGAGTCTACAAGAAGACTCAATCTGTGGAGGAATCAATGAATGTCAAATTCCAAGACTCTATGCAAAATAAATCTATTCAGACTCATCTTGAAGAATCTGAACCTGCTCCAGACTCTACAAAGTCTAAATCTCAAGAAGCAATTCAGACTTCGAAAGACCAGCATCAAATGATTGTTGAAGATTCAAATGAAGAAAGTGATCATCAACCTGACAAATCAACTAGTAACTGGAAGCATTAGTCCAGTCATCCCAAAGATCTCATTATAGGCGACATTAATGAAGGAATTCGCACAAGATCCAAAAGGTGTGAAGAGTCTAGTGTTGTGGCTCTTAATTCTGAAATAGAACCCAAAAGCATAGAATAAGCTTTATCTAATGAAAGCTGTATTGAAGCTATGCAAGAAGAACTTAGGCAATTCAGTATTAATGATGTCTTGGAATTGACTCATAAACCGAAAGGTAAATCTATTATTGGAGCTAAATGGGTTTTCAGGAACAAGATGGACGAGAAATGAAAGGTCGTAAGAAACAAAGCAAGACTCATGGCCAAGGGATATATGCAAGAAGAAGGGATAGACTATGATGAGACTTACGCACCAATAGCGAGGTTATAAACAATTAGATTAATACTTGCTTTTGCTTGTTATAAGAATTTCAGGTTATTCCAAATGGACGTCAAAATTGCTTTCCTGAATGGATTTATCCATGAGGAAGTCTATGTGGAACAACCACCTGGGTTTGAATACCCAAGGAAACTTGACTCAGTATTCAGACTGAAAAAGGCTTTATATGGTTTAAACCAAGCACCTCGAGCTTGGTACGACAGGCTGAGTAAATTTTTAATTCAAAACGGCTTTGTTAAAGGTAAAGTAGACACTACTTTATTTATCAAAAGAGAAAGCAAAAGTTTTCTACTTGTTCAAATATATGTTGATGATATTGTTTTTGGATCCTCTAATCAAAGTCTGTGCAAGAAACTCTCTAAGTCTATGCAGTATGAATTTGAAATGAGCATGATGGGTGAACTAACCTTTTTTTCTTGGACTTCAAGTGAAACAATTGAAGGAAGGAACCTTTATTCATCAAGAAAAATATGCTAATGATCTTGTCAAAAAGTTTGGACTGTAAAATTGCAAAAAGACTGATATATCAATGTCAAGTTCTTTGAAGATAGACAAAGATGAAGGAGGAAAGAAAGTTGACCAGAAACTATACAGGAGTATCATTGGTTCACTTCTTTATCTTACTACTGATATGGCTAGTGTAAACACCTAGAGGGGGGTGAATAGGCGCACAAACTATTTTTCTCAAATACGTATGCAACAGATTGAAATACGATCGATGTAGAGAGAGTAAGGAAGAGAAAATCAAACACAGGATTTATAGTGGTTCGGCTTATTTCAAGCCTACGTCCACTCTTCCGCACTGACAGCCCACGGGCTGGATTTCACTATAATCAAAGAGGAGTTACAGCACAGCTTTGCCTTGATTCCACAGTGTAGATGTTCTATCACACCTCCTCAAGGTCTCTCACAAATATAGACTCTCTTTTGTATACAAGTATTCGCTCAAGAGATTTATCTAAACAAATAGGAGCTTCAGACTTTGGAATTTTTCTATCGCGCACTCTCTCTTAAACAACTAAGAACGTCTTCCTTATATACTCATTTATGCCATCATACCCGTTGGCACTTTCCAAAGGAATTCCTCCAATCTACCCGTTTGGACGGAATCAATTAGGAAGATCGTTCGAGCTATTAAAGGAACGTGTTGATAGCCCATCAATCCTGTTCGCCCATACAATCAGGATCTCGGTTTCCATAAAGCGAAACCTTCCAATAATATTTAGACAATCATCGAATCTTCAGTCATTGAATCAATCTTGATCAATCAAAGGATTACTCCGACGTCTTCTCCAGCCACGAGATCTTCTCCAGATGATAAGATTAAATCCCAAACAAAACATCCGGTTCGGGATAACCTTTCTTCAACAGACCGAGAGGCTGTCAATGAGGATAGACTTTGAGTCTTGAGTCGCGATGGAAGTCTTCGAGACTTTAACCGGCAAAGTCTGCAGACCTTCATACTAGACTGACGGAAACATTTTGTCAACTTCAAAACTCTTCACGAGGATTTCTCCAACAACTACTTCTAGACCTGACATTTTGTTTAGTGTTTGCATTTATGCTAGATTTCAAGCAGACCCTAAAGAATCTCATCTAAGTGCTGCAAAGCGTATTATTAAATACATTGCATCCACTTCAAGTCTTGGTCTTTGGTATCCTAAAAAGGGAGACTTTACTCTTCTTGGATACTCAGACGCAAATCTAGCAAGATGCAGAGTTGATAGAAAGAGCACCTCGGGTACTTGTCAACTACTTGGAAGCAGGACTGTGACATCCTGAAGTTCGACCCCGATTCGATAAAGTGAAATGGGCATTTCGTTGACGTGCCTATGACCATTTTTCTCTTAGCTGATCACTCACGAGTTAACTAACCTATTGGGTAAAGCCGTTAAGGGATGTATCGGCTGTAAAATCCTTAAAAGCTACATAATAGTTGGATTTGGCTAAAATCACGTCAGATCGATTTTTAACCACGAAATTGAACTCGATTTCGGAAATCGAATTTTAAGCACGTCATAATTCTTATTTTTAGGATCCTGTCTCATTGTCCGTCAAATTGTTGACGAGTCCGAAATTTCAATAAAGAAATTTTCGGAAGAAAATTGAAGACCGAAAGGAAATAAAAAGGGAAAGAGAAAAGAAAAGAAAATAAGAATAATGGTGTTATTTTTATTTTACTTTTTCTCTCTCCCCCTCTCTTTTCTTTTCTTTCTCTCTCTTCTCTCTCCTTTCTCTCCCCCTCGTGCGAATCCCCCACCACCTGCCCTCTCTCTCTCTTTCTTTTCCCTCTTTGACCGGTCAATGCCTATCCTCTCCTCTCTCTCCTCTCTCTTCTTCCTCCCGCACACGACCGAACCCTCCCTTTTTATTCTTCTCCTTCGTGCGAACCAGAAGCCGAAGGAAGACCAGAAGCTGCAGCTTGCCGTCGCCGCCCATCCCACCCGCGCACCCGCCGCTCGCCACCGTCCTGCCGTCCACGCGCCCCGCGTCCGTCGCTCGTTGTAGCACCTCCGCCGCGTGACCCAGCCCCCGTTCCACCCTGTCCGGCCACCGCCCAGCCCCGCAGGACCTCCCCGGCGTCCCCCTCTCCCTCCGTTGGCCTTCCCTTGCCGTTTTGGTCACCGAAGCAGCCCCGGCCAGCCCTGACCAGCAACCCACAAAATGGGTTTCGAGCGGCTTTAGGCCCGCTTTTGAGCCGTTTCCGGGCCCCGAACCCGAGCCGTGCTTTGGAGTTTGTCATTCCTCGCGTCTCCCCCGTCAGATTGATCCGATTTGCGAGCAATTTGGTGAGTAATCTCACTAATCCCGGATTAGTTGGCTAATTATGCTTAAGGTTGGTTTAGTTTTAATTAATAATGTTTACGTTATTAGATTAGAATAAATTAGCAATTATTAGTCAATTGTGATGCGATTTAGATAAATTGATTGCACAATTAGCAAGTAGACGTGGTCTACTAATTATTGGAAGTGCCTCGGGATTTTTCCCGACCCTAATCGGGCTTCAATTTGATAAGTTGGGCCTAAGTGAAATTTTTGGCATTTAAATATTAATTTTCGAAATTAATTAATTATTTATTTATTTTCCAAAAATTCAATAGTGATGGCCAGTGACTGGAATGTTATGCTGATGACCGTGGCAAAGTCCGTTTATTTAATCGGGCTTTATTTTATAGCTAAATTGAATTTCTTGTATTTAAATATTAATTTTTGAAATTAATTATTTAATTATTTATCTTCCGGAAATTCAACTTGGATGGCTAGTAGCCGAATTTTTATGCTGATGATCGTGGTGCAGCCTGTTTATTCAATTGGGCTTTAATTTGAGCTAAATTGGATTTATTGCAATTAATTATTAATTTTCGAAATTATTAATTTATTTATTTATTTTTCGGAAATTAAAGTTGGGTTAGTCGACGACCGAAATTTCGTGGCGATCGTCGTGGTGAAGTCCGTTTATTTAATGGAGCTTTATTTTGTGTTGAATTGAATTATTTCGAAGGATGGGAATTATTCTTTAATTGGAAAACCATTGGTTATTAATTGAAAATTAATCGGGCATTGGTTGATAATGCCAAAACTATTTGAGCGGACTACAGAAAATGTGGGAGTTATGGAAAGGAAAATATTATATTTTGGCTAAGGCCAGCTGTGTGATCACGCACGATATTTTATCGGGTATTTTTAATATAAAGAAATTAGGCCACGACATTATTTGAATTGAGGAATTTAAATGCGTGGCACAATGTCATTGGGCCATGAGGGATTAATCGTGTGTTGGCTTATAGTTGAAGCAAGATGATTTTTGGAAGTTGATGTGATGTGTGTTGTGTTGAAGGGAACCAATGGATCATGAGCAGGTAATGGACTAAGTACTACACAAGTAGAAGACTTCGTGTGAGTTACCTCTAGCGCCTTATACCATTGCTTATTGTAGTCAAGGACTAAGTATTACATGACGACCTGAGCCACATGGGAATTACCTCTAGCGCCTTGCAGCATTGTAATGCATAGTGAAGGGCTAAGTGCTACGTCTCGTGTGCGTTACCTCTAGCGCCTTATACTATTGCTTTTGTAGTGAAGGACTAAGTACTACACGATATCGAGACTTCGTGTGAGTTACCTCTAGTGCCTTATACTATTGTTATTTGTGGTCAGGGACTAAGTGCCGCGCGATGACGAGACTTCGTGCTGGGGTCACCTCTAGTGCCTTGAGCCTATATTTGAGTGGGAATTATGAATGGGAATGTTGAGATTAATTATCAAGTATAGATGAAATCATCGTTATGATTTGATTTGTTTGTCATGGATTGACTGATTGAATTAAATTGGCCGGGAAGGGTCATTGTTGACATGTAATCGACGAGGTCGATTGATCATTGCTTTGATTTGATGTTGTGAATTGATTGACTGAATGGAAATGACCGTGAGTGGTCTTGTTGGCATTTAATCGACTAGGTCGATTTGATCGATGCTTCGATCAGTGATATGATTGCTTGGGTGCCAATTATGAATTGTACTGACTTGCAGGTGGGATATGAGGCCAAGGTACGTCTTCTGCCCTGTGCGTGTATAGGCAGCCTATGGTATTATGGTTTACTAATCGGGCTTAGTGGGGTAGAACTCGCTGAGACGTAGTCTCATCCTAGTTTGGGGAAAACATTTCAGGACCCTGATGAGAAGCTGAGGAGGAGGAATCTGTGTGGGAGAACTCTGAGGTGAAACGTGAGGAGAAGAATTTTGGAAGAAGAAGATAATCCCGAGAGGGACCTTGAGTACAACCCGGATGGACTGAGATCCATCTTCTTTTGAGATCTCCATTTTGATGTGAATAGAGATAGAGTAAAAAGTTGTCAAGTACTCTGGTTTGCGTTTTGTATAAAAGTTTGGTTATAAGTTTCAATATGAAAAATATGGCCCTGCTTTTCTATCCCATTGTTTTATTGTCTGGGGATTTATAACTGCTTCCGCATGTGCTTAATAAAAAAAAAAGGGTCGGCGATACTAGTCCTGGGATAACACATTATAAAATCGACCAAGTGAGAAGGATGCGTGCGTGCCCGAGGATCGGGGTGTGACAAGGACAATGTCTTGGTTTTCAAGGAAGCAAAATATAGGGGATAAGTACACTAATGGTGCCATAAGTTGTGTACGGCGCTCACTTTGGTGCCAAAAGTTTCCGTCGGATCACTTAAGTGCCAAATCGGAGGAAAAACGCTCATTTTGGTGCCACCGGCGAAAGATTCCGGCCTCCGGCGAAAGATTCCGGCAAAAATGATTTTTTTTTATAAAAAATCGATAAGCCTTTAAATGACGTCGTTTTGGTCCTCCTTAAAAAACGACGTCGTTTTGCCGTCCTACGTGGATGGCTTCATGGAAACGACGCCGTTTAGCTCACATGGGGAAAAATTAGGGTTTCCGCCGCTCGGCCACCATCGTTCGCCCGCCGTCGCTCGACCACCGTCGCTGCTCGGCCATCGTCGCTCAGCCACCATTGTAGTTGCTCGACCAGGTGAGCGAGGAGAGACTAAGATTGTTGCAGGAAAAATCGAAGGCGAGGGCGGAGGAGGAGGAGGAAGAAGATGGGTCGAAGGGGCTGCTGGTTCGCTGCTGCTGCTGGTGCGTTGCTGGTGTCGTTGCTGGTGTGCTGTCGGTGCTGTTGCTGGTGCCGTGCCGGTGCCGTTGCTGGTGTGGGTCTTCGAGGAAGAAGAAGACACGAAGACGAGCTTCCCTCTCTCTCAATTTGGGGATTAGGGTTTCAAAGTTGGGGGAAAGATGCCAAACGGCGTCGTTTTGGTGTTTGGATGCTGACTCAACTCTCCGACGAGCCACGTTGGTGTAAAAAATTAATAAAAAAAGGCCACGTCAGATTTCCGGCCAATTTCGTCGGAGTTGGCACCAAAGTGAGCGTTTTTCAAATTTTTTGGCACTTAAGTGATCCGACGGAAACTTTTGGCACCAAAGTGAGCGCCGTACACAACTTATGGCACCATTAGTGTACTTATCCCCAAAATATAGTGGCTCTTTCTATAGCAGAAGCAGAGTATGTAGCTCTTGGAAGTTGTTGTTCACAAATTCTATGGATAAAACAACAGCTAAGAGACTTTGGAATTGAAGATTCATGCACAGAGATTAACTGTGACAACACCAGCGCAATCAATCTCACCAAGAATCCAATTCTTCACTCAAGAGCAAATCATATAGAGATTTGACACCACTTCATTAGAGATCATGTTCAGAATGGAGAAGTTTTGATTCAGTTTGTTGACTCAAAGAACCAACTGATGGATATATTTATAAAGCCTTTGGAGAAAAATCAATTTGAAATCATTCGTTCTAGACTCAACATCTTAAGATTTGAAGAAGTAAAAATCTAAAGACTCTTAGACTCAGACAATCAAGATCTTTGATTGTAAGTTATTTTATTCTCTCTCAGATTAAATCTTGAAATTCGATCATCTGTCCATAATTGATTTTTGCTACTTTCAATTTCCGTGATTAGTGCAATCTTCTTTTTTCGAAAATGGAGTTAATTTTTAAATGGCAGTTATCTAATTTTTTTGAAAAATGCAGTTATTTTTTAAAAGGGCATCTTTTTACTTTCCATTACGACATTTTGTATGCCTCTCTTCGACTGACCTATATACTGTTGGTTCCTCTTCGTTTAACTCCAAAAACCCTAAAAAGCATCGATCTTCCACTTATATCTTCTTCTCTTGTTTAATCTTCGAAAAGTTGTCATCTTTCTTGGGAAAGTCAAGTTTGGAATCTTTCAAAGACTATGAAAGATGTTGTCTCAAAGGAAGTCTTCGAGGATCGCGAACAGGGGATCGCAACAAATGCATGAGGGGCCTACGCACTTTGATCTCACCAAGGAAGAAGAGTCTCCTAGTTAGCAGCAGAGCCCACAACATTCTCAGCAACGTCCATCTTCTCCATCTAGACCACAGGATGTTGCTCGTCGAGAAGAGGAAGAAATAATCGAAGATGTAGAACCCGTAAGAACTTTTAAGCCCTATTTTACCTACAAGCTTTATCGTGCTTTGAAAAGGGGTGAAACTCCTTTGAACTATATTGACGAATTTCTGAAAGACAAAGGGTACAAAAATGAAACCTTCTTTTTACCCACAATGGAATGATTGGGAATTGCCCCTGCTAGGTCGGCAGAAGAGGCAATGGCAAATATTCCAATCGAACCATGTGTTGGAGGGCTGAATCAGCCAGATGGGAATGATGATGACAAGTTGTACAGTCAGTTTCAACCGAGAATGGGTGTTGCGGCAAAAATTCGGAGCAAAAGGACAGACTTGTTTCAATCGGAGGAACACAAGCATCTATACTCTAAGTTGTTGAAGCGTGGGGTCATAAACCCTAGAAGTGTGGATTTTGATTTCCTTGACGCTGTGAACGTTAATTTGAGAGAAAAATTCATTCTTCTTCAACTTGAACAGTTCTATTCTGAATCTACAGAAGCCTACGGTGAACTCACTGCATACTTCTATTCGAATCTCAGTTTCTTAGATGCGAATAGATTCTCTTTTAGTGTTCGAGATCAGGACTATGTGGTGGATATAGATATGTTGGTTGATGTGATTGGGGTTGAGAGAGGGAGATATCAACCTATCAATGTCTCTATTACTCGTGCTACGTTGGAACTTGTTAAGGATAGAAGGACAGAGGGAAAGGTTTCCTACTTGAGGATGAGTGCGTTCAACATTCTGCTTCACAAGATTGTGATCAATTGCCTTAGACCAAAATCTACTTCAAAGACTGATGTTTCAAACTCAGAGGCAAAGCTGATGTATGCCATCAATGCTGGGAAAAAGTTCTCTCTTCCTCACACTATTATATTCCACATGTATAGAGCAGTGGTGAAGGATAAGGGTCAACTTCCTTATCCAGCTCTTGTGACAAAGTTATTCAGACATTTGAATGTTCAGCCTCCCTGGATTCTCTGTGTTCGAACTTGTGATCAAATGGTAGTGGGACTGAAAATGGTGTCTAAAATGCATCTGAAGGAACTCAACAAGGTGTTGGAGAAATTCAAGGAGAAAACCCCTGTCAAAACTCATCAATCTCTTCGGTAGCAAAAAGAAAAGGGAAGGAGCCCATGGTTGCTCCATCCAAGAAAAGAAGAGCTCTCATTGTTGAGGATGAAGAAGATGAGGAATACATCACCATTACTGCAATGGCATTGAAGAACCTAAGTTGTTCTGTTCTAGAATCAACGGAACGACAAGAGAAAGACACTGAACAGAGGACTAGAGAAAGAGAAGATTTGGAAGCAGAATAGAAAGAAACAGATGAGAGAGAAGCTGAAGAAAGAGATGCAGAGGAGGAAAGAATTGAAGAAGAAGAAGAAGAGGAAAGATGAAATCAAGAGGAAGGAGAGCGTGAGGAACACTCTTCTCCACCTGAAGGCATGGAAACAGGGGGAGATCATGAGAAAAGAGGAATGTCCTCATATCCTGCTACCAGTGAAGGAGTCAGCCGCTCTCCAGCAGATCCAGAGGAAATCTATGCCTCTCAATTCCCTAAGGAGGGACATGATATTTCATCGCCCAATCTGCGTGACTATGCTGATTTGCCATCGTCTGCCTTTACTCCATCGATGTCGCGAAGCCGATGCGCGAGAATGATAATTCAGCAGATTTTCGCAGAATTCTTGATGTTCTCTTAGAAATGCGGGGTCAAATATATGCTCTGGGATGCGAAGTACATAATTTGCAAAATGCAAGTCAAGCTTCTTCAGTTTCTTTGAATGATCAGATCCAAGCCCTTGCTCTTCAGATTCAAGCAAATGCTAAGAGTGAAGAGGTGGCTCAACTGAAGGAAGAGTTGACAAAGTTGGAATGCGTTGCCCAGTCAATGTGAGATTTCTAGCTTGTTCGTGTTCCCAAGCATTCTTGATTCCATCTCAACCTTTTTTTATGATGACAAAAAAGGGGAGAGATGTGATTTCAACTTTGAACCTTGAACTTTTTTGAACTTGAACTTGAACTTTTGATTTGTTTTGATGTTTGACTTGACTTTTGTGTCTGGCTGTGGATTGGATTTGGGATTTTGGATTTACTGCTTATATTAAGTACTATTGATATCTTATGGATGGCTTTACTCATATGCAAGACTAATCTATTTTCTGTGGTTGCAGATTCTAGTGTTATCAATAAGCCAATTATCTTTATGAGATATCCATATTTGCTTGAGTAATGTTTTGCAGGTCAAAGTTATCCAAATCTGTAGGAAAGTTTTTGTCACCATAAAAAAAGGGGGAGATTGTTGGAGAAATCTTCTTGGAGTATTTTGAAGCTGAAAAAACGTTTCCATTAGTCTAGTCTGAAGATTTGCAGACTCTTTTATTTAAAGTCTGAAGACCTCCGGATTGCCAGTCTCTAGACTCAAAGTCTATTCTCATTCACAGTTTCTAATCCGTCAAAGAAGGGCTATCTAGGGCTGGATGTTTCATTAAGGATTTGACCTTATCAACTGGAGAAGATCTCTTGGCTGGATATGACATGACGGAATCCTTTATTGATTCAAAGATTGAGGATCCGATGATTGGCGAAGTATATTTGGAAGGTTCTACTTATGGAAACTGAGATCCTGATTGTATGGGCGAGCATGATTGATGGGCTATCGACACGTTCCTTAAATAGCTCGAATGATCTTCCTAATTGATTTTGTCCAACGGGAAGATTGGAAGAATTTCTTTGGTAAGTGCCAATGGGTATGATGGCATAAAGGAGTATATAAAGAAGACGTTCCAATTGTTCGAGTGTGTGCGCGATAGAAGAATTCCAAAGTTTGAAGCTCTTTGTTCTTAGTCAATTCATCTTCTGAGCGAAATCTTGTACGCAAAAGAGAGTCCATATTCTTGAGAAACCTTGAGGAAGTGTGGTAGAGTATCTACATTGTGGAATCAAGGGAGAGCCTTGCTATAACAACTCTTTTGTTCATAGTGAAATCCAGTCGGTGGGCTGTCAGTGCGGAAGAGTGGACGTAGGCTTGGAATAAGCCGAACCATTATAATTTTTGTGTTCATTTTCTCTTCCCTACTCTCTGCTTTACTTTGATCATAATTCGCTTTGTTAACGAAAGGAGAACTTCCTTTCTATTGTCTGCTTAGTATTGCTCTCTTATCTCGAGAAAATATTTTTTACACGTATTCACTCCTCTCTAGGTGCTTATACTAGCTATCTCAAGTAGGTCTTCGTTTGTTGGCCAATTTCATTTGGTAAATGGCTAAATCATGAAAAATGACGAGTGAGAAAAGTGTGCGGAGCCTGATTTGACCTTGCTGTGCTCTTCAAATCAGGCTCCATGAAGATGAAAACCCTCGTCCACGCTTTCCTCCGTGACCTTCGAAGGCTTGCCATCTCGAAGCCCTTGCTTCTTGAGATATTTCCAAGCAAAGAGCTTTATATGAACGTCGTGATGAAGATGCAAGCTTCACTCTCCAAAGCCTTAATCAATATCAACACCGTCATGCACACTCACATCTTCCCATACGTGTTAGGATCCTGCACAAGTAAAACGCACCCATTAAAAAAATGCGTCCACATTGTGGGTGTTTGAATGAAGGGAAAAATTGTTTGAAAATAAGGTGTCTTTGAGCTCGAAATCAAAACCGGGTGAAGAAAAGTGGAAAGAAAACGGAGTATTTGTACAGTGTCAAGATAAATGAACTTCAACATAGAATAAAACACAAAGAGAATTTTGAGCTTAACGACGAAAAATGAGCTTTTCAAATGGCGTGTCAAAACAGGGAGATGGGTTGGGCGAAAACAAGAAGAAATGTCTCCAAGAAAAAAGTAGAAAAAAATGGAGAAGCTTCTTCTTCGTCACTTGATTTCCCCAAACTCAAGTGAGAGAGAGGAGCGAAGCACGCGCAAGGTTCAACTCGAGCTCGTTGGAGCCACCGGTGGAGCTTCGAGAGGCAACGGAGGAGGCGAAGGCGGGAACCAGCTGCGACCAGCAGAACGTAAAGAACTCTGAAAGAAAGAGGAGAAGCGTCTGGGCTATTCTTCTCCAAGAAAAGAACATAAAGAAAAAGAGTCCGAACATTCATTATCCCATCCTTTTATGACAGCCCACTTGAGGGACGAGAAAAAGAAAACTTACCTTTTAAACTTTTCCATTTTGTGACCGGTCCAAATTAGAGGCCACGTGTCAACTTTTCAATGGAGCCACTTCAGCTCACACGCACCGTGTAGAACGATGACTTGATAATTATTTTTTCCAAAAAGCTTAATCAAAGTACAAAAAAGAAAAAAAAATCTCTCAAAACTAAGAAGGACAGTTCATAAATGTTGAAAGAACCTTTAGTAAAATACAAATCTGGAAGATTTCACTTCAAAATAAAGATATCCTTAAAAGCAATAAATATTTTCCAAATATCATGAGTTTAAAGAATGGATCATCAACGAAGAAATTTGAGAAAACACATTTCATAGAGTTAGCCATAACAAAATCTTTATGCTAAAAAATAAAAAAACCTAAAATAACAAGTAACAAGGCCCTCATATCAATTATTGAGGCTCACAATACAATTTAAAGGGGGTAAAGAGGTTGAACGAGAAACTATGAAGGACTTTTGTCGATTATAACAAATTAAACTTCACCAGTATTAAAAAGAGTTTGACATAATTAGGAATGGTGATTATAAATAAATACATTACAAGGAGTAGTTATGATACTAAAGTGATAAATGATAGCACATTAAAATTTATTTTCCCTTTTTTCACTTCTGTTCCCATCCCCTTCCCCCTTTTTCCCCCTTCCCCCTAAAACCAATCTCTTTCTGTAGGGATTATGTCGGATTCCCAAAAACGGATTCGACACTAAATCGAACCCCTAAAACAAATGCGGAAGACGAGCCCGGGAAAAAAACATGTATCACTGATCCTAAAGCACACCACGGAATCGAGCGTACCTTTTTAGCCACTGATTAAACACCAATGCCGATAAGAGGAAGAGAAAATCGGTCCCGTTCGATCCGATGACGTTGATTAGCCTTGAAGGGAAGAGGAACGTACGTTTAATATGCCAAAAGGTGTATTCCTCCCTCTCTCTTTCTCCTTTATATAAGTCCCTCCAACATAAAGGAATGTACCCCTTCATCCATGGGCCCTAATATTGTGGGCCGGGCTTTTAGGCCCAACATGGGCGGACGGGCCAACTTAAGCCCATCACATAAAACCATCATCTCCCACTCGCACATGGTGGGTCGAACATGATTCTCTTTAAGTCTCTTCAACATTCATACCGGTGAATAATCCGTGCGACTAGCATACTTTGAGAGCTCGTTGCCATACATCTATTAGGAATCTATAGCAGCTCATAATGGGCATCGCACTTTGAGTAGATTTAGTATGCAGTACTCTAGATCGATCGATCACATTTATATCTCTCTTGATCTCTTTTAAACAATGATATATATATATATATATATTATATTCACAATTATGATTATCCCAAATATAGTCATAATTGGTTAACCAGTGAATACAAAACTACAATGTGATTCTCCAAATTCAATCTTTATCTTCCCTTCAAACTCTCAATTTCAGTTCAGCTTGCTTTTCTAGAAATGTCCCATTAGATCGAATCAACTCATGACCATTGGCAACATCCTAAGATAGCAAACACTAAATAGAAATCTTGAGAATAAGTAAAAGTCATGAGGGCACTAAAATTGAGGAACTCTTTTCCTCAAGAGTCTCACACAGCATAAAAGTTGAGATCAAATTATTTGCTACTCTTATTGGTCGTCTCATGCATACGTAGTATGAAATACATATTACGGTATTAACTCCTTTCCCATGGAGTGTATGTCTTTTCCTTTAATACCGTATAGATGATAGTTCAGACATACCCAAGGTCTAACTTGAGTTCACGTATCTACTCATTCACAAAATTCATTAGAACTCACATTTGGCATCATAGACAGATAAAGTAAAATATGTGGGTTATTTTACTTTCAGACATGGTAAGTATTATGTCTTCATCTTAACACCCAGTTAAGGCGACATACGTATTTTAAGCTCGAGCTCTCGATTATCACCTATATAATAAGCTTAAAAACAGTCTCATATCTATTTATCAAACAGTAAATAGAGGCGATTACCCGTGTGAGTGGGCTAATCTTATATCTATCGGACATACTTTCTCAACTTAAAATAATGCACAGAGCATTAAGATGCATAAAGATCAAACAAAGATTTATAGGCATTAATGATGAAAAACACAAATTCATCAAATGTGAACACTTAAGGGAAATTACAATCCAATACATCAGACTCGACGCAATCCTAGAGATTCCATATGGCCACAAAACATATCTCTAGGTATTGGTTTTTTCATAGGATTTGCTACCATTCTATGCGTAATATGTACTATAAGTTCACATCTTTTCGTGCAATCATATATTTGACAAAGTTATACTTAGTATCAATATGTTTGGTCTTGCCATGATATTTTGAATCTTTGGTGTACGCTATAGCTGCTTGGCTATCACAGTTAACCAACAATGGATTTGCAGCTTTTTTAATGACACCTAAATGATCCAAAAATCTCTTAAGTCAAACATCTTCTTATATTGCTGCTGATAATGCCACGAACTCAATTTCCATCGTGGACAAGGCTATACACTCTTGTTTCTTACTGCTCCAACATATGGTGCCATTATTCGGTAAGAAAACAAACCCAGAGGTAGATTTTCTTTCATCTGAATCTCATCCCCAATCAACATCATAATAGCCTTAGAGTCATAGATCATTTCCTTAATAACTCAGCGTATAATCAGCAGTCCCCTTTAGATACCTCAATATTCTCTTAATGGCCTTCCAATGTGCTGGACCTGGGTTGGATTGGTATCTACTCACCATTCCAACTGCAAAACATATGTCAAGTCTTGTACATGTCATAGCGTACATCAAGCTCCCAACAACACTAGCATAAGGAACATGTTTCATTTGTCCCTTCTCTTGTAGAGTCCTTGGACACAGTCTATGGCTCAATCCTTCACCTTTTGCAATAGGAGTGTCTATGGGTTTACAATCTTGCATACGGAATCGTTCAAGAACCTTATTTATATATGTTTCTTGCAAAAGAGATAACGATCTCTTCGAACGATCTCTCTTGAAATCTTAACTCCAAGAATGTATGCAGTCTCACCCATATCATTCATCTCAAAATTGGAAGACAACCAACTCTTGACAGTATTAACAAACTCCATATTACTTCCGGCAATTAGTATATCATCAACATATAATGATATGATCACAAATTGATCTTTGGATCTTTTGATATATACACAATGATCCTCATCAATCATTGTAAAATCATATGCCATTATGGCATTATGAAAACATATATACCATTGTATTGACGACTGCTTAAGGCCATATATCGACCTCAAAAGTCGACAGACTTTTTCTTCTTGGCATTTCACTATGAAACCAGCAGGTTGTTCAATATATATTTCTTCCTCTAATTCTACATTGAGGAAATCAGTCTTTACATCCATTTGATGTAACTCAAGATCCATACTAGCCACTATTGCCAGAATAATGCGAATCGAGGTAAATCACACTATAGGAGAAAATGTTTCTTCATAATCAATTCTTTCCTGTTGATTATACCCCTTCGCCACAAGGCGAGCCTTATGCCTTTCTATCGAGCCATCAGCCTTTCGCTTTATTTTGAGAACCCACTTGTTCCCAATAGCTTTGCGTCCTTTTGGAAGATCAACCAGTTCATAAACTTGGTTTGACTTCATTGACTCCATTTCCTCTTCCATTGCATGAATCCATTTTTCCTTACTAGGGCAATTTAGAGCCTCATTAATATTTCTTGGCTCATCCTCATCTTGCGGAGCAATCATAAAAGTTTCCCCTTCAATGTCAAAACGTCGACGGGGAATACTTTGGCGACTTGTTCGCCGTATGGGAGATTGTACACTTAGCACATCATTCCCCATTATGCTCCCACTATGATTAGATAATGATGATGTCGTCTCTTCATGTGGTTGCAATTAAGAATGAGTTGAATTCAATTCATCACTTCTCATATTACTCCTACTTGGACGAACTCCACTAATATCATTATCTTGATCCAAGATTACAAATAGGGAGTAATCTGCCCCTATTTCGCCCTTTTTAGGAAATTCATCCTATAAGAATGTGACATCCCGTGATTCAAATTCAGTTATACTCCCACTTTCTTGCTCACCTATGAACACAAACTTGTGAGAGGACTCATGAGTATAGGTAGCACAACCCCATGTCCATAACTCATATGGAGTGGAAGTAACTGATTTGGAAGGCACCTGGTTAAGTATATAGGCAGCAGTTAACAATGCATCACTCCAAAAAGTGATAGGTAAGTTTGCATGCGCCATCATGGACCTAACCATTTCCAGTAGGGTTCTGTTTCTTTGTCTCCGCAACACCATTTTGTTGAGGAGTATATGGAATAGACAACTGTCTTTCTATTCCTTTTTTATCACATAATTTTCTGAACTCATTAGATAAATATTCTCGACCTCGATCGGATCTTAATACTTTTATTTTCTTGTCTAATTGATTTTCTACCAAGTTCATAAACCTTTTGAAACAACTTAATGCTTCAGATTTATGAGAAATCAAATAGACATATCTGAATCGAGTATAATTATCTATAAAAGTGATGAAATAAACAACCCCATGCCTTCCTCTCACATTCATTGGACCACACACGTCAGAATGGATTAAATGCAGAGGAAATTCAGCTCTTTTACCTTTTCCAAATGGTTGCCTTGTCGTTTTCCCTACTAGGCAATGCTCACATATGGGCAAATCGCCTTTTTCAATGTTGGCCAACAAGTCCTCTTTGGCCAGTATATTCATACGTTGTTGGCCAATATGACCAAGTCTTGCATGCCACACATTCACATCATTATCATATGAATTAGGAGATGTGAGAAGGGAATAACAAACATTTGCATTAACATAATCAATATCTAATACAATGAAACCATCCAGAAAATAACCACAATCATAGTAGTTTGTATCCAAATACAAATCTGCACCTCTATTATGGAAGTTCATATAAAATCAAGCTTAACCAACACCAAAACGGACACTAAATTTCGACGAGTCTCCGGAGCATATGGAACATCATGTAGGAACAAGGTGCGTCCACCACGCATGTTCAATTGGCAGGTGCCAATCCCTTTAACTTCATCTCTTGAGTTATTTCCCACATAGATCCACTTAGTTCCAGTTGGTATTGTCGGAATTCCACGAAGGATTCTTTATCCTTCGCTACATGGTCTGTCACTCTTGAATCTACAATCCACAAAGGATTGGATTCAGCCAATAATACAGAACTTGACACATAAGTAAAGTTTTCAAATGTACAAGAGGTGTTTACTTTTTTCGGCTCACAACAGTTGCATGCATAGTGACCTTTCTTGTCACAATTGTAACACCTCACCCTTGACATTTTCTTCACTTGAGGACATTTTCCTCTCTTGTGTTGGTTAACTCTTGATTTCTTGCAATAAGGACTTGATTCTTTGCATTCCTACATATTGAACGAATCAATACGCTTGCGCTTAGAGCTCAATGCCCTTTATGAGCTAGAACCTGCATTGCAAATATCTATTTTCGGCTCAAATGCCGTTATGCAGTCGTCTACTAGCTCAAGGTGGCGCACGGCATCCTCAAGATCTTCCATAACATGGTCAAGAGCTTCTAGTGCTTCTTGCTTTTCCAGCATATATTGAATCTTCATATTCAATATTTCACAATTGTTGCCGTTCATATAAGCAATTACGTTCTTAGTTGTTGAAACCATCGATCTGAACACATCAGACATATATGCATGAATAATTAATGCCTATAATTTATGCATCCACTTTGCACAGACCCATCATATCAATGAACAATTTCAAGTAAGGTTTCAGAATCAAAAGGTCACTATGTTTCCAATCATCCTCAAAAAATCCTAACTTAAAACTATTATTAATATAATTGTCTTATGCAAAATAAATTCTATGAAGTTACAAAAACTTCTATAAACTACTCACAGAAGTCAACAATAACAGAAAGCAAATAATATTTGACATCCAATAGAATAATAATGCTTTCACATAATACAACTATCCATTACATTAAGTAATATATACAAAAAAGAAATATCAACATAGAAAGAGATATTCACACTCAAAAACATTTCAAACTAATCTAAGAAATAAATAGGGAATGTTCCTTTTAATCTATCAGTAAAGAAATCTAAGAAATTTGAAGGCACATTTGCCAACCATGGAAAAACTTTTGGAGAGCTCTCATGTCGCCTCCAAGGCGCATTCCTATAACCCGGGACCACGTTGACCTCCCATAGCCGATCTAACACTGCTTGCCATTCAAGTGGAAGAGTGTTCATCAAAGCCAGCACCTTCTCAAAATTCGGCACAAGATAACCATTCCAGATGATTTCCTTTATCATATGATTTACCCTGACTACATGTGATACTAAATCACCGTCATGCCACTGATAATTAGCTAACTCTGTCATCAGCCTTTTAAGTCTTGCTCTTCATTCGTCTGTTCTCGAGAATGCAGGTATTCGTGCATAACGCATCATAGTTCCTGCAACAAATGCAGAACTAAAAATGGATTACTTATAATCCATAATGTACACAAGGGAAAATACATAATTTTCAATGATTCATGCAACAAATGCAGAATAAAAAAAAATGGATTACTTATAACCCACATTGACATAATTGAAAAAGAAACATATCTTTTTTATTTTTTGGGTCAACGGTCAAAGTCAACGGTCAAAGTCAACGGTCAACAGTCATCGGTCGTCGGTCAACGGGTCAACGGTCGGGTCGCCGGGTCGTCGGATCCGTCTGGTCGGACCGGTCACGCACGTGCCGGTTTGCTCGTCGGCGCGTGTGGCGCACGCGCTGGCTGAGCCAGCACTTCAGGCACTTGGATTCCACGCGCAGCGGCTTCTGGCCGTGCGTGTGGGCGCGTCCGGTGTCTCCCGGCGGCATTCGACTCGTTGACGGACTCATCTCAACGAGCTCTTTCACCCTATGCCATCAGAAATTGATTTCGACTTACAGAAACTCGAAAAATTTGGATGAACAGTGCTCGGGTGTCAGGATTTTTCGCCCCGATCCGTGTCGGCCAATTATTTTCACGAAAAAAAAAAAATCAAAAATCATTCATAAACATGAAAGGGGTTGGGAAAACATGAACTAGGGCTCTGATACCAATGTAGGGATTATGTCGGATTCCCGAAAACGGATTCGACACTAAATCGAACCCCTAAAACGAATGCGGAAGACGAGCTCGGGAAAAAAACATGTATCACCGATCCTAAAGCACACCACGGAATCGAGCGTACCTTGTTAGCGACAGATTAAACACCAACGCCAATATGAGGAAGAGAAAACTGGTCCCGTTCGATCCGATGACGTTGATTAGCCTTGAAGGGAAGATGGATTCTCCTTTTGCGTTTCTTTTCCTTTTGGAGAGAGAGAGGGAGAGGAACATACATTTAATATGCCAAAAGGTGTATTTCTCCCTCTCTCTTTCTCCTTTATATATGTCCCTCCAATAGAAAAGAACGTACCCCTTCATCCACGAGCCCTAATCTTGTGGGCCGGGCTTTTAGGCCCAACATGGGCGGACGGGCCAACTTAAGCCCATCACATAAAACCATCACTTTCTCTCTCTCTCTCTTCCTAAGGTTGGGGCTCATTGGCCTCCGGTTGGGGCTCACAACGTTGAGCCTCAAGCTGCAAGCTCAGATCCAACGACGATTGTGGCAGTCGCATCAACCATAAAGCTCCTTTGCCTCGTTAATAGAGGGAGCGACGGCAAAAAAAGATGTGCTATCTATCGAAACGACTCATGAGGCTGAATAACGTGACAGTTGAAGAGATGTGACTACAAGTTGGCAACAGAGATGAATTGCACTAAATAAGGCGGATGGGAATTAATGTTCATGTTTAGAATTTTCGGTGTGAATTCTGGACAACAAATGAGTGGTTTTAATAATTTTTAAGTGTAAAGGATTTCAACCCAGTCTGAACAGAGTCAAATGCCTATATAATTTGGTATCAGTCACATTCACAAAGGCAGAGAGTACACAAAATGCTCATCAAGTTGACATACAAACTTTTATGAGTAGTACGATAACAGGTTTGGCACAAGAGGAGCCATCAAATTTTGACCGTAAAATAAAGGTAACACACACTCACACACACACACACACACACACACACATATATATATAAATCCAAGTATATCCTAAAACTGTTTTCTCTGAACTTTGTGACATAACATACTTAGGGTATTCTTTACCCTAAATGCGAAAGATAAAACTACACTAAAAAATTAGATGGCCCTTCAAGTGAAGAGTGTAGACTCCACTGCATCTCATAAGGAGTATTTGAGGAATTGATAGGTTGGTAAAGTAGCTATCCGCGCCGGTGAAAGTTGAGAGATTGGTGAAACATCCACTGCAAGATTAACTTATGTTTTGCACAGTATTTCTCAACTGGCAGTACAAGATGAGTTTAATGCCTACATAATTTGGTATCAGTCATATTCATAAAGGGGGAGAGTGCACGAAATGCCCATCAAGTTTTTCTTTTTTCAAAAAATGCTTATCAAGTTGGCATACAACTTTTATGAGTTGTACGATAATAGGCTTGGCACAGGATGAGCCATCAAATTTGACGATACAAATAAATGCAGCATATATGTACATATACATATATTATATACATACACTCCCTCCTTTTTCTTTCTCCTGTTCTAAGAATTCAAGGTTTTCGCACTTAAAACAAGAATATAAATCGATGTGGGCATGTCTAAACAAATTTATTTATATTCATTATCTCCCATCAGTCTGATTCTCCAATTCCTTACCTCTTTATGCGGAAATCAGACCTATCTACTTTCCTTTTTACTTGACACCACTTAAATCGATTCAATCAAATCTGTTCCGGCATTTCTAAGCTAAACCAATATGTTGATTGTTCCAAAGTTGGAATCACTAAAGCAAAAAAGAAGTGCTTATCTATCACCTTCTAAAGTTGAGATAAATGCGTAACCAATCCAGGACATTTTGCCATTGATTGATCTAGTTCTTAACATCTTAATTTGATTAATTGAGTCCTTAATGTTTGAAAAATGCCGTAATCAACTCCTGAATTTTCTTTTAACGGGTTTTGCGAGTCTTAAATGCTAGAAGTCCTTTACGTCTCTCACATGGCCTTTCTCTAATGTTGCCTAGCCATGGACCGTAGAGTTATACGTTGTTTTCAACGTTGGAAATCTAGTATGAGACTCGATTGAACATCTTTTTGCAAAATATTTAAAGGCTCAATCCATCAAAATAATATTTTAGGCATGAATTGACCAATGGCTAAAAGTTAAGAGCCCGTTCTATACTTTTCCCTAGAGGAGCATGATTTTACGGTATGACTAGGAATTGGATAATTGGACGGTTGCGACCTATCCCTCGAGGGGAGGGAACATGTTTAGGGGTATTGCCTAAAGGATTGATTTATAGCCTTTGATTAGGCACGGGCTCTCCCAAGCCCATACCCCGTGTGACATTGGGATATTCTAAAGAATTTCACAAAAAGGAGTCGCCACTAACCTATTGGGGTCGGCTAGAAATCAAGTGAGGTATGAGAGTATACCTCACTTCCTATGCAACCAGAGAATCTAGGGTCAGGGACTTGATTACACTAATAACCAATTAGTGCTCTTTCGGTACCTAATCTTGTTCATTTTAAAGGAAATAATTTTTGTCAGGAAATTTGGATTGATTTTATACCTATCCACTAACATGTGAGGTGATCACAAGAATGTGCAATCATTAAAGTAATAATCATAGTTACCAAGATCCTAATTGCAGCAAAATTAAACACATGCAATTAAACATAATTAGATATGCAAATTAAATATATGATATAATCAATATACGAGCAAATAAAGGCCTAATTATACTAAAAATGGCAAAACATAGCAATTCCTAATCAAACCCTATATTTTTTTTTTTTTTTGATTTTTAAAAATATATGTATTTTTAATTTTTTTAAAAAATATTTTAATATTATAATAATATAATATATTTAAAACTAACCGGGTCGGATCCCCGGGTTAGGTCCGACTCGGTTCGGTGAACAAGGCCTGGGATCAGGCCAGACGACCCGAACCTGGACCGAATCGGGCCAAGCGGCCCGAACCTGGACCGAATCGGGCCAAGCGGCCCGAAATAGCATAAACTAGTCAAGCTGAGCTTGATGTAAGGCCCTAGTTTGGTCTAATTTTTTTTAAAACAAAGCCTGCACTAAACTAGCCCAAACCCGGCCTGAATTGCCCAAAAATCCTGCTCGTTTTGCAACTCACGCCCGACCCGATTTTTGGCCGAAATCGTAGGGCTTCTTGGCGGCGATAATGACGACGGTGACAGGCTTGATGGCGGCGATGACACGACAGGTGGTCGCGGCGACGTCAGGGCCTGTAAGTATGGGCGGTGGCTGTGTCGAAGGCGAGCGAAAGCGTCAAGTGGTCGCGGGCGGAAGCGGGTAGTGCTCAAGCGTGATGGCATCTAGCATCGGGTTCCAACAACATCAGGTGTCGTGGCGAGGGGGGGTGGCGGGCAGACCGGCAAGCGTCGGCGTTCGGAGCCTTGGCGATGACAGAGACAAGCTACTGTGGCGTCGCGCAGAGGCGTGGGTTGTTGGTGGAGCGGCGGTAACGGGTGAGTAGTTTCGTGGCGACGTCGGAGGCGGAATGGTAGCGGCGCTGGGTTGATGCTGTGACGGCGACAGAGAGATCGAGCTACTAGCAAGGCGGTCGTCGCAGCTACTGGTGCTACAGTGGCGTCACGACTTAGAGCTACTAGTGGTCGCTGTGGCGTCGGTGACATTGAGGTAGCGAGCTCGGACAACGACGGGCAGCAGGGCAATGGCTTGGCTCGGACGACATCAGGTTTGAGGGGGCATGGATGGCATCGCGCAGCACCGCTGCTACCCTACTCCCCTCTATTCCTTCTCTTTGTTCTCTTCTACTGTGTTGCTTCTTCACGCCGGTGCCTTTGCTCCAAATATGGGTTAAGAGGAGACAGCGACGGTCAGGGTTGGTCGTGGCGACAGCAGTGGCAGGAACGGCAACGGCGAGTCTTCTCCTGCTCCCTCTCTTTCTCTCTCACTCCTGCTCTCTCTGCCGAGTTCTCTCTCCACCTCCCTGTGTTTCTCCATTTGCCTCTACTGTTCCCCTTTCTCTAGGGTTTCCTGCACAAAGATGTGAAGAGGAGGAAGACGCTAGTGTGGGCTAGGCCCAAGAGGAAACAGCTTGGGCCATGTAGGGACAAAAAGAAAAGAGGCGGGTCGAGCCAAAGTCTGATCTGGCCCAACCCGCCACTCTCAATTTCAATTTCTTTTTTTTTTTTTTTAAATTAATAATTTTTAAATTCTAATTAATTTATATATATTTTTAATTATGCATTCGAGGAAAAGTTAGGTGTCAATAGCTGCCCCTTTTGAATGTAGCCTCAAAGAGGTTGTATTCAAAAACAGAAGACACTTAAATATTTTGGCAGTAGAGAGACCCCGGGTGCATAGGCATGCGTCAAGTCGAGGAAATGACTCATAACTATGGAAACATGCCGGGTCACAAGAAGAGGGAGAATGACTTCGGGCTACAAAGCTCGCCGTGTCATAAGAAGAAGGAGAGGGACTTCGAGCTACAGAAGCCCACGGGTCATAAGAAGAAGGAGAGGGATTCCAGGCTACATAAGCCCACTGAGTCATAAAAAGAAGGAACAAACTTCGGGCTACAGAAGCACACCGAATCATAAGAAAAAGGAGAGGGACTCCGGGCTATAGACGCCCACCAGGTCATAAGAAGAAGCGAGGAAGACTTCGAGCTACAGAAACCCACCGAGTCATAAGAAGAATGAGAGGGACTCCGAGCTACAGAAGCCCACCAAGTCATAAGAAGAGAGGAAACTCCGAGCTATAAAAGCCCACCGGGTCATAAGAAGAAGTAGAGGGACTTTGGCCTAGAGAAACCCACCGGGTCATAAGAAAAACGAGAGGGACTACGAGCTACAGAAGCCCACCAGGTCATAAGAAGAATGAAAAGACTCCAGGCTACAGAAGCACACCGAGTCATAACAAGAAGGAGAGGGACTCCGGGCTATAGACGCCCACTGGGTCATAAAAGAAGAGAGGAAGACTCCAGGTTACAGAAGTCCACCGGGTAATAAGAAAAAGAAGGACTCCGGGCAACAGAAGCCCATTGGATCATAAGAAGAAGGAGAGGGACTCTAGGCTATAGAAGCCCACCGGGTCATAAGAAGAGAGGAAGACTTTGGGCTATAAAAGCTCATCAGGTCATAAGAAGAAGAAGATGGACTCTAGGTTAGACAAGTCCACCGGGTAATAAGAAGAAGGGGAAAACTCTGGGTTACCAAAGCTCATCGGGTTATAAGAAGAAGGAGAGGGACTCTAGGCTACAGAAGCCCATTGGGTCATAAGAAGAGAGGAAGACTCTGGGCTACAGAAGCCCATCGGGTCATCAAAAGAAGGGGAAGACTCCGGGCTACAGAATTCCATCAGGTCATAAGAAGAAAGAGAGGGATTCCAAGCTACAGAAGCCCATCGGGTCATAAGAAGAAAGAGAGGGAGACCCTGGGCTACAGAAGTCTACGAGGTCATAAGAAGAAGGGGAAGACTCCAGTTTATAGAAGTCCATCGGGTCATAAGAAGAATGAGAGAGACTTCGGGCTACAAAAGCCCATCTAGTCATAAGAAGAAGGGGAAGACTCCGAGTTACAGAAGCCCACCGGGTTATAAGAAGAAGGAGAAGGACTCCGGGTTAAAGAAGCCCACTGGGTCATAAGAAGAAGGAAAAGACTCCGGGCTACAAAAGCACACCAAGTCATAACAAGAAGGAGAGGGACTTTAGGTCATAGACTCCGACTAGGTCATAAGAAGAGAGGAAGACTACAGGTTACAGAAGCCCACCGGGTCATAAGAAGAAGAAGGACTCTAGGCAATAGAAGTCCACTGGATCATAAGAAGAAGGAGAGGGACTCCGGGCTAAAGAAGCCCACCGGGTCACAACAAAAAGGAGAGGGAAGCTGGGCTACAAAAGTCCACCAGGTCATAAGAAGAAGTAGAGGGACTCCAGGCTACAGAAGCCCATCCGATCATAAGAAGAGAGGAAGACTCCAGGCTACAGAAGCCCATCGAGTCATCAGAAGAAGGGGAAGATTCAGGGCTACAGAAGTTCATCGGGTCATAAGAAGAAAAAGAGGGATTCCAAGCTACAAAAGCCCACTGGGTCATAAGAAGGAGAGGAAGACTCCGGGCTACAAAAGCCTACGGGGTCATAAGAAGAAGGGAAGACTCCGGTCTACAGAAGCCCATCGGGTCATAAGGAGAAGGAGAGAGACTTCGGGCTGCAGAAGCCCATCGAGTCATAAGAAGAAGGGGAAGCCTCCAAGCTACAGAAGCCCACTGGGTCATAAGAAGAAGGAAAGGGACTCCGGGTTAAAGAAGCCCACCAGGTCATAAGAAGAGAGAAAGACTCCGGGCTACAAAAGCCCATTGGGTCATAAAAAGAATAAAGGAAGACTTTGGACTAGAGAAGCCCGCCGAGTCATAAGAAGAATGAGAGGGATTCTAGGCTACAGAAGCCCACCGAGTCATAAAAAGAAGGAGAGGGAGACTTTGGGCTACAGAACCCGACCGGATCATAAGAAGAAGGGGAAGACTCTAGGCTACAGAAGCCCACTGAGTCATAAGAAGAATAGGAAGACTCCGGGCTACAAAAGCCCACCGAGTCATAAGAAGAAGGAGAGGGACTCCAGGCTATAGAAGCCCATCTGGTCATAAGAAGAGAGGAAGACTCCAGGCTATAGAAGGTCATTTGGTCATAAGAAGATAGGGAAGACTCCGGGCTATAGAAGCCCACCAGGTCACAAAAAGAAGGAGAGGCATTCTAAGCTACAGAAGCCAACCGGGTTATAAGAAGAAGGAAAGGGAGACTCCGGGCAACAGAAGCCCACCAGGTCATAAGAAGAACGGGAAGACTTTAGGTTATAGAAGCCCATCGGGTCATAAAAAGAAGGAGAGAGACTCCGAGCTATAGAAGTACACCAGGTGATAAGAACAAAGGGAAGACTCCGGGCTACAAAAGCCCACCAGGTCATAAGAAGAATTAGGGGGACTTCGAGTTACAAAAGCCCACCAGGTCAAAAGAAGAGAGAAAGACTCCGGGTTAGAAAAGTCCACCGAATCATAAGAAGAAGGAGAGGGACTCTGGGTTATAGAAACCCATTGGGTCATAAGAAAAGAAGAAGACTACGGGCTACAGAAGCCCAACGGGTCATAAGAGCAAGGGGAAGACATCAGGCTATAGAAGTCTACTGGGTCATAAGAAGAAGGAGAGGGATTCCGAGCTATAAAAGCCCACCGAGTCATAATAAGAAGGAGCGGGAGACTACAGGTTATAGAAGCTCAGCATGTCATAAGAAGAAGGGGAAGACTTCGGGCTACAGAAGCCCATCGGGTCATAAGAAGAAGGAGAGAGGCTCCGAGCTACAGAAGCCCACCGGGTCATAAGAAAAATGGAAAGACTCATGGCTACAGAAGCCCATCGGGTCATAAGAAGAAGGGCAAAACTCCAAGCTACAGAAGCCCATCGGATAATAAGAAGAAGGTGAGGGACTTCGGGCTACAGAAGCCCACTGGGTCATAAGAAGAGAGAAAGACTCCGGGTTGCAGAAGCCCATTGGGTCATATGGAGAATAGAGGAAGATTTTGGGCTACATAAGCCCACCGGATCATAAGAAGAAGTAGAGAAATTTCAGGCTACAGAAGCCCACCGGATCATAAGAAGAACGAGAGGAACTTCAGGCTACAATAGTCCACCAAGTCATAAGAAGAACGAGAGGGACTCCGGGCCACAGAAGCCCATCGGGTCATAAGAAGAGAGAAAAACTCTGAGCTACAGAAGCCTATCGGGTCATAAGAAGAATGGGAAGACTCCGAGCTACAGAAGCCCACCGGGTCACAAGAATAAGGAGAGTGATTCTGGACTATAGAAGCTCATCGGGTCATAAGAAGAAGGGGAAGACACTAGGCAATAGAAACACACCGGGTCATAAGAAAAAGGAGAGAGATTCCAAGCTACAGAAACCCACCAGGTTAGAAGAAGAAGGAGACGGAGATTCCGGGCTATAGAAGCCTACCAGGTCATAAGAAGAAGGCGAAGACTCCGGGCTACAAAAACCCAACGGGTCATAAGAAGAAGGAGAGAGACTTCGGGCTACAAAAGCCCATTGGGTCATAAGAAGAAGGAGAGGACTCCATGCTCCAAAAGCCCACCGGGTCATAAGAAGAATGAGGGGGACTCTGGGTTAAAGAAGCCCACCGGGTTATAAGAAGAGAGAAAGAGTCGGGGCTACAGAAGCTTATCGGGTCATAAGAAGAATAGAGGAAGACTCCGGGCTACAGAAGCCCACTGAGTCATAAGAAGAAGGAGAGGGATTCTAGGCTACAGAAGCCCACCGAGTCATAAGAAAAAGGAGAGGGAGACTCCAGGCTACAGAAAATAATCGTGCCATAAGAAGAAGGGGAAGACTCTGGGCTACAGAAGCCCACTAAGTGATAAGAAGAAGGAGAGGGACTCCGGGCTACAAAAGTCTGCCGAGTCATAAGAAGAAGGAGAGGGACTCTAGGCGATAGAAGCCCATCGGGTTATAAGAAGAGAAGAAGACTCCAGGCTATAGAACCCCACCGGGTCACAAGAAGAAGGAGAGGGATCCTACGCTACAGAAGCCCACCGAGTGATAAGAACAATGAGAGGGAGACTCCAGGCTATAGAAGTCCACTGGGTCATAAGAAGAACGGGAAGACTCTAGGCTACAGAAGCCCCCCAGGTCATAACAAGAAGGTGAGGGACTTGGGGCTATAGAAGCCCACCGGGTCATAAGAAGAAGGGGAAGACTTTAGGCTACAGAAGCCCACCAGGTTATAAGAAGAAGGAAAGGGACTCTAGGCTACAAAAGTCCATCGAGTTATTAGAAGAAGGAGAGGGACTCTAGGCTACAGAAGCCCATCAGGTCATTAGAAGAGCGGAAGACTCCGGGCTATAAAAGTCTATCCGATCATAAGAAGAAAGGGAAGACTCCGGGCTATAGAAGCCCACCAGGTCATGAGAAGAAGAAAAGGAATTTCGAGCTATGGAAGCCCACTGGGTTATAAGAAGAAGGAGAGGGAGACTTTGGGCTACAGAAGCCCACTGGGTTATTAGAAGAACGGGAAGACTCTAGATTACAGAAGCTCGTCGAGTCATAAAAAAAATGAGAGAGACTCCCGGTTATAGAAGCCCACCGAGTCATAAGAAGAAGGGGAAGACTCCGAGCTACAGAAGCCCATCGGGTCATATGAAGAAAGGGAAGACTTCGGGCTAGCTATAGAAGCCCATTGAGTCATAAGAAGAAGGGGAGGACTCCGGGCTACAAAAGCCCATCGGGTCATATGAAGAAAGGGAAGACTTCGGGCTACAAAAGCCCACCGGGTCATAAGAAGAAGGAGAGGGACTCCGGGCTACAAAAGTCCACTGGGTCAGAAGAAGGAGAGAAACTCCGGGCTACAGAAGCCCATCGGGTCATAAGAAGAGAGGAAGACTTCGGGCTACAGAAGTCCATCGGGTCATAAGAAGAAGGGGAAGACTTCGGGCTATAGAAGCCCACCGGGTCACAAGAAGAATGAGAGGGATTCCGAGCTACAAAAGTCCACCGGGTCATAAGAAGAATGAGAGAGAGACTCCGGGCTACAGAAGCCCACCGGGTCATGAGAAGAATGGGAAGACTCCGGGCTATAGAAGTCCACCGAGTCATAAGAAGAATGAGAGAGACTCCAAGTTATAGAAGCCCACCGGGTCATAAGATGAGGGGAAGACTCCGGGCTACAGTAGCCCACCGGGTCAAAAGAAGAAGGAGAGGAACTCCGAGATACACAAGCCCATTAGGTCAGAAGAAGAGAGAAAGACTCAGGGCTACAAAAGTCCGCTGAGTCATAAGAAGAAGGAGATGGACTCCGGGCTAGAGAAGCCCATCGGGTCATAAGAAGAGAGGAAGACTCTGGATTACAGAAGCTCACCGGGTCATAAGATGAAGGGGAAGACTCTGGGCTACAAAATCCCACTGGGTCAGAAGAAGAATGAGAGGAAGACTCCGGGGTATAAAAGCCCACCGGGTCATAAGAAGAAGGAGAAAACTCCAGACTACAGAAGTTCACCGGGTCATAAGAAGAAGGAGAAGAGACTCCGGGCTATAGAAGCCCACCGTGTCATAAGAAGAAAGGGAAGATTCCGAGTTACAGAAGCCTACCAGGTCATAAGAAGAAGGAGAGGGACTCTGGGCTACTGAAGCCCACCGGATCATAAGAAGAGAGAAAGACTCTAAGCTATAAAAGCCCATCGAGTCATAAAAAAAAAAAATAGAGGAAAACTCTGGGTTACAGAATCCCACTGGGTCATAAGAAGAATGAGAGGGATTTCGGGCTACAGAAGTCCACCGGGTCATAAGAAGAAGAAGAGGAAGACTCCTTGCTATAGAAGCCCATCAGGTCATAAGAAGAAGGCGAAGACTCCAAGGTACAGAAGCCCACCGTGTCATAAGAAGAAGGGGAAGACTCTAGGCTACAGAAGCTTACCGAGTCATAAGAAGAAGGAGAGGGATTTCGGTTTACAAAAGCCCTCCTGGTCATAAGAAGAAGGAGAAGACTCAGGGCTATAGAAGCCGACTGGGTCATAAGAAGAATGAGAAGGACTCTGGGATACATAAGCCCACCGAGTCATAAGATGAAGGAGAAGTGAGGTCTCACCGTGTAACAATGAGTTTCGACCGGGTTGGAAATACATGATTTTAGAAAAACCAATGAACCTTTGTAGATGACATGGTTTAAGATTGACCATGAACCTTTGGAGACGACATGGTTTAAGGCTGACCATGAACCTTTGGAGACGGCATGGTTTAAGGCAGACCATGAACCTTTGGAGATGATATGGTTTAAGGCTGACCACGAACCTTTGTTGTCTTTAGAGAAGCATCCACTAATCCCTTGAAAGTTGCATGGTTTCACTAGGGAATCTTGTCAAACTCAACTTGAGTAAATGTCATTAAGGACGCCATCAAGAGATGTATTAGGTATATTGCAACATTAATTGAACAAGCTAATCAAGCTAATTCCGACTGCTTTTAAAAAACATTCAATGTCAATCAACAACATGTGGTGCAAAACTATCATCTTGCTTGGAGATGTATCATTAATCATCAAATTCTCTAGGAGTCAAGCTCTTATTAAAATGGCTACGACACGTGAAAAAGGCTCATTAGACATGCCAAATTGAAGCTTCTTAATCAGAAATGGTTTCTCACACACTCTCGATAAAATGTTTGTTTGATCTCATCCATTCGCGTGGGAAGTAACTAATTGCTGAGGGTATCTCCCATAACCCACGTCGAAGGCTTATAGAAACATTCGCTATGAGCACAATCTGATCAATCAAAAAGGTGTTTTGAAATGACCACAATATAGATTTGGTCATGGGCTTACAAAAAGGGGTTATTGCTTTGAGGTCAATAAAGGAACATTTGCTGCTATCTTCATCGAGTTTTACAAGTCATGAACTTGGAAGATAAGACAATATAGAATTACATCCACTCCTTCAAGCAATAGCTTCTTTATGATATTCTCATTTTCACTCAAATCATCACAATCAGAAAAGATTTCGGAAGAGGGTTGTAATGTTGGCTCAAGAGAGGCTCGAAAGGCTTAAAATTTTCAAGAGGGTTAGAGTCAGTGATCATCATGGTATCATGACCAAGTCACTCGACCTTTTGAAAGCATTTGGCTTTTGAAACACAACACATCTCGAAAGTCCCTTGATTAATCATTTCTACATTGGAGCCTTGCTCATCTCTCTAATTTCATTTGTTCTTGCGATGATTTTTTTACGCAAGCACTTGGACTTTGAATATTTTTTCTCACATAAGATGTAGCATTTTGGCTCTTTTTCTTGACAGGCATTGGCGTTGCTTTTATCAGGTATCCTGCTTTTTCATGCTCCATAATTTTGTCAAACTTTTTGTTCTTTGGACTTTTAGAGCTCTTGTGACTTTCGAGATGCTTTTCATATTTTCTCATAAATGTCGATTGTATGTGGTCAATCTTTATGCCTTGCCTCCAGTGAAGGGAGATGATCACCGCTCGGGGTTCAGAAATAAATAATCGGGCCCAAATTGGTTAAAGCAATGGGTATTAGTGTTTGGGTAAAGAATGAAATGCTCTTCTTCACCTTGGGATGAGTCAAGCTCTAATAAGAATTCCTCTAAAGCTACCACTAGAAAATTGATGCAAGTGAAAGTAATAGAATCTTTCTCAATCTTTCGCTCTACAACATGATCGTAATCTACTATGCTGCCCCCAATGTAGGGTTGTTCTCAACAGGGTTACTTTGAATGATCATCTTTATTCTGCCCAAAAGGGTAGCAAGATGTGAGCTCGGTGCTTGAGATTGATGAAGAAAACGCCTTTATCATTTCAAATATTTGCGCTCAATGCGAATGAATCATCTGTCCTAAGAGAATGTCACTCTTCACTCAACTATCAAAAATGTTTGAAGGACGTGTTTGGAAATGGCTTACCTTTCTTCATCCTAAGCACTTCTAGTTTGGCATGATTAACATTCCCTTCGAATTTTTTAACATTCCCTTCGAATGTCACTCTTCAAATTTCCCTATGAACAATGGGAGGGGAAAAATAAAAAATAAAATAATTAAAAAGAGAGGAAAATAAAATAAAGTAAGCAAGAGTGTCACAAGAGATAGTTATTTTTCTTGAGGACAAGTTTTTTTAAATTAACAAAATTAAAATTATATCTCAATATAAATAAATGATACCTTAAGCTCCACTCGTTCTCTTAAATGTCTTATGTGCTGAGCCAAGTTGCTTGCAAGGCTTTGTTTAGTTGACTAAGCGTTGGGCTTTCAGATCTTAGCACTGCCAACCTAAACTATTTTCTTCGACACCTAGTTTAGCAATTAAGTCTCATTTGAGTTTGTTTTCAGCCACTTTATTTATCCTCATGACGACAGGCTCCCTTAATAACAATTTAGTTATCTTAATTTAATTTTTTTATATATTCAAATTTAATTTGATTTTATATAATAATTTCAATATATAGATATAGATATATTTATTATATATTTAAGGTATTTCAGTATTTTGGTTATATTAGTACAATCTACTATTTAACAAAATTTTATTAGAGAATGATGGGAGGTGAAATATATAAAAGAAATTAATTAATAAAAGAGAGGAAAATATAATACAAAACCAAATAAAATAAATTAAGTAAAAAGTATTGCAAGAGATTTTTACCATCTTATTTTATTAAAATTTTGGTTCATTTTTACTAATGTGTCATTTATACCAAACAATATGTATGATATGATATGAATATATCCAATTTTATTACTGCAATCACTAAACAATTGATATGATTTATCAAAATCCCATAAATTTCTTATTTTATCTTATTTGGTTCTTTCATGATTAGAAATTTGGACGACCAACCGTAACCTTAATGGTTTTGAATTGGATTTCTTGGGTTTCCTTTTTAATCATCTATGAGTTTCATTCTTTAATACAGCTTTAACACCTTCATCATTAAATTGATTTTCTCATGAAAAGAAGTGTTTTTAGATATCAATATATTATGATGCGGATGACTACGATTGCCTAGAAATTTTTTGTAACGTTCAAATAAGTCAAAACATGGTCAACGAGCCAGGAACAAGAGATTTGATGATGATTTACGCCAGAATTTTCAAGAAGATATCAAGATGCAATGGATATTTTATAGTAGGAATTTATATATAGTTTTGATATCTTTTTTTGTCTAGATTTAGTTTTTTTTTTTTTTTTTTTTTTTTAAAAGGGATATTGATTTGCTGCTAATTTGAAATAGAGATTCAATATTTTCTCCTTCTCTCGTCTTTGAAAATTTAGTTTTCTTCTAAGTTAGTATTTACCACATTTTCACCACATCATATTTTTATTGTCGTTTTTTGATAGCAAGTACACGACAATTTTGGGAGGCACATCCTCTACGAGGGTGATCGATTCCCAGTCCGGTCCGGTCCATTGGAACCAGCCACTTAGTTTAAATGAAAATTAAAATATTGTTGACGCCTAAAATTTCATTTTAATTAATTAGGTTTTACTTTTGTTTTTATTTATTTATTTTATTTTATTATTTTATCTTTTTTCGGATGATAAATAAACAAAGAAAAAAACAGAAAAAGCAGCCCCTCCTTCATCTCCTTCCACGCCCGACTAAGTGGGCAGCACGCGCCGGAGGCGCGATGCCGGAGCAGAAGGAAGGAGCAGTAGCACACGTGGAGCAGGAGTGTAGCTGGCATCGGATGGGACACCGGTTCGGCCGGCGAAGGCCGCGGTGACTGACGGTCGAGCTCCGTCGACCGGCCACCCCTCGGCCTATAAATAGGTCGTCGATCCTAGCAGCTAAAGACACACAGAGAAGATGAACAGAGAGAGATCATGGAGAGAGAGAGAGAGAGAGGCCAGCCAAAGCTCGGGGTCCCCTGAGAGACTTCGGGGAGCTCGGGTGCAGGCCGACCGTGGTGTGGTGAGCTCGGAGGGGTCGCCGAGAGATTTCAGGGAGCTCGAAGGGCGAACCCGAGAGAGAGAGAGAGAGAGAGAGAGAGAGAGAGAGAGAGAGAGAGAAGCTGGAGGAGGTCCGCGTGGGTACCACCGCTGTCGCCGCCCTCGTTGCGCCGTCGCCAGGTAGCGGGTTGTCACCGTTGTCGTCGCCATCACCCTTTCCCTCTCTGTAGCCTAGCCATCACTGCTGTCGCTGCCATCGCCGCCGCCGTCGCCGTTGCACCTCGGTCCTCCCCCCTCATCACCGCGATTCGAAACCTAGGGTTCCCAATTTTTCAGGTCGCGACCTCAGGTTGTCGGGTCAGACTCGGATCGGGAACTGGGTAGGGATTCCACAAATTCCGAGGGTGGCGGAAGTCGAGTCGCGAATCAGAGCCGGGTCGGGTAGGGTTCGAGGGGAGTCAGGTATCGGAGCCGGGTTGTCGGGCCGAGCCGGGTGTCCCTAAACACTCGGCCACGGCGCCGTTTCAGTAAAGTAAAAGAAAAAAAAATCCGAGTCGAGCCCGCTACGCGGACACGTCCACGTGCGAGTCGCCGGCCCGGGTCGGACCCAACCCGTGGATCCGACTGGTCGTTTTATAATATTTTTAAATAAATAATAAATAATAAATAATTTATTACAAAAAAATCAAAAATAATTTATTTTCGAAAAATATGAAAAAATGTTTTAATTTCCAGAAAATCGAAAAATATTTAAAAAATGTTGAAAAATGTTTTATTTTCTAAAAAATCGAGAAAAATAAAAAATAATTTATTTTCCAAAAATATTTTGCAAAATATTAAAAAATATTTTATTTTCCGAAAAAAATTTAAAAAAATAAAAATATTCCATATTTTCCAAAAAAAAAAAAAATCCAAAAAATCCAAAAAAAGCCAAAAAGTCATGAAAAAGCCAAAAAGACTTGTATTTTTCCAAAAATACCAAAAAATCCAAAAAATCCCTTTATGTCCAAAAATTAGAAAAAGACTCAAAAAATGTTTTCCTCCCAAAAATGCATGGAAAATCCCTCGAACATCCAAAAACCTCAAGGTTTAAACAAGATTAGGTATTGAAAGGGCATTAGTGATTAACTAGTGTAATCAAGTCCCCGATCATAATTTCTCTGGTTGCGCAGGAGTGAGTATTTCTCTCAATACTTCGCTTGGGTTTCTAATCAACCCACCCCAAATCAATTAGTGACGACTCCATTTTAAAAATTGATTTACAGGTTAAAAACTTAAACCATTAAGTCGTGAATTGGTGGACTTGGGAGAGTTCGGGCTTAACCAATTTCAGCCGAGCCATTAGCCTCCTTAGGCGCTCGTACCCGACTGCGGGCGCCGAAAAAAAGAGGTCGCAACAGCTTGGTAACTCCGCTGGGGACTTTGAAGACTTAGGCCGTTTTTTGTCTTGTTTAAATTCTTTACTGACTTAGGTTTTTTTCTTTATGCAGGTCAAAAGCTTAGAAATTTATTTTAATTTTGCTTAAAATGGATTATCTTTTGATTATAAACTGTTGTGCATGCTTTACTGTTTTAAACACTACACATGGCACACACAACCCGGTCACCGGACCTGGGCCGCCATAGGATTTCTAGAATGGTGTTAAGAAAGATACGACCTCGAACGCGAGACTGCGATGTAGAGGTTGCCTTTCTTTTCCCTGAATTTCTTAGCCGAGGTTAGGAGGGTATGCTGCTAACGCGAGATTGTGACGGGCGGATATCCTTTTAATCTCACCAAACCTTCTTAGTTAGAAATCAAGCCACACGTCCCATGCGCATGTCTTTGTGCTTGCCATTTTTCTTTAAAAAGTAAAAGTAATTTCTTTACTTTTACTCAGTCTTTTTATTTGGCCCATGGCAATTTAGGATAAGCTTTTCAAGTCCCAGTTTATATGCGATGGGGAAAGACGATATCCAGTTCATTCCTACTCCCAAGGCGAAGCTCTTCAGATGGTGGGGTCAATTAGATCAGTTTGCCCAAGAGTGTGTGATGGCCAAAGTCGGTCATCTCCTATTGTTGATCCAAATTACTGTTCGCCCTGAAGTCATACAAGCCATGGCACATTTCTAGTGCCCAAAGACGGTTTACCTTTATGTTTGGTAGGTTTGAGCTAACCCCAATCCTGGAAGAATACAACATCATCACTGGAATGCCTCTTGAGAAAAAGCTCGTCAAACCATCAACAAGCATCATCCCGCTGCGTGGATTAGCGCAGCTTTTAAGAACTGAAGTCCATACTATGATACAAATTCTTGAAGATAACCATAATACCTGCCTACTAGGATTTATGAATGCATGTTTCCAAAATCAGTCTATGACCCAAAAAAAGTGAGATTTTCCTTTTGGCATTTTTCGGACTCATCATCTTCCCCATCAAAGAAATGACATAAGTCCTAAGATGGCATGGATAGTTGATCAAATCTTGAGAGGGGGGAATTATGTCAACATGATTTTAACTGAAACATTCTTGTCCTTTAATCGTTTTAAAGACAACATGGAGAAAATCATGCGAGCCTCTCCTGAAATTTACAAGTCTGGTTCTTTTCTCACCTAAGCGAATTTCAAGACTTCATGCGATCGTCTGAAACGAATGCTTTCGAAAACTCATTACAAAAATGTATGGTTTTAGGACTATACATTCACAATCAAAGCTGTTTAAATTAGGTAAACTTCCTAAGAGACCCAGCTCCTAAGGCATTCCAATGGTGTGCTGGTTGGTTCCATGAAAAGAGAGCTCGCTTTGTTTACAAGCGCTGTCTCCCAATTCCGTTGCTCGGCCTCACCGGCACCATTCTCTATCTCCCTTATCGGGTGGCACGACAATATGGAGTCCTTCAGGAGATCCCACCGCCTTTTAATAGGAATATCTCTTTAGTTCTTTTCAACACAAGCCGTGACTACGCATTCGAAGTTTCTACCACTCAAGAAACCTGGGACAAGTGCCATCGCAAAAAAGATCGTGGTACCTGAAGGGCTTGAGGGAGAAGAAAAAGCCCACCACGCCTCCATGTCCTACATCCACAACTATCGTATCCCGAAAAAATGGAAGCCATCAGTCCCTCACTCAATCAGTGAGAGCAACCAGCACGAGCAAGCAGAGCTCATGGAGAGTGATTTGGGAATGGACTGGATGCACACCTCAAAGCCAGCTCAAGTAAGCAGGCATCCTCGCAAGAACAAGGCTCCCCGTCGCATATAAATTGACAATCGTGTGCCCCTTAGTGTTAATCTTGTGAAAGTTTTGTCCCATTGTTTAGGGACTTTTGTTTAATGTCTAGTATTTCATTATGTCTTTTCAATTTCAAGTTCTAGATGTCAGAAGTCTGCGGTCTATAAAATCCTCTTTGGATAAATAAAAAAGCAGTTAGACCATTTTGTTTACTTTCGTGCTCATTCATTGTTTTCACCACGAACAGGTAATTATGAATCGCTGGCCACCAATAGCTCACGAATGGCCTCATGCACTAGGGCCCGATCAGAATGATGTACAAAATCGCCTCATTAACATTGAAGACGGCGTTGGACAGATGTCCATTGTCCTTCAACAACTCTCAAGACAAATGAAATCCACTCAAGCTAAGCCCAACTCTATAGTTACCTCAAACACCGTCATGACACTTGCAAATTTGCTAGAAAATAGCCAGTACCATAGACAGTTTGAAAAGATCATGAAAAAGTTAAGCCAGCTACAGGAGCAGAATCCCATGGACCTATCCAAATACACCGGCATTGAGATCCCTGAAAAACTCAAAGCACCTGAATGCAAAAGGTATGCTGATACCTCCCGCCCAGAGACCTACTTGCAGGCCTACCTGGTCTGAAGGTTGATTCAATTGTACCAATCGAGCTTGACCGGCCCTGCCTTGCGATGGTACATTGTCAGGAAGATTAGTCCCCTTAAAACCTGGAGGGAACTAATTCATGTTTTTCACTAAGAATATGATATTGACATCATCCCTGACATAGCCTTGCCCTACGAAGAACTGATGATCGCAGAGCACGAGGAACCATTAGTCGCTGAGATAGGAGAAGAGCATGTCAACGAAGCCTTGCATGATAAATGGGCAGCTGGGCAACATCTTGTTACTATAAAATTTCCCACTGTGAAAGGCAAGGAGCCTTTGTACGAGATCAAAGACACAGAGCCTGTTCAAGAGTCGGGCACAACAGGACAACTCCCCAAGCTTACTCCAAGAGCTAGGGTCCAAAGAATACCGACCCCTATCAACTTGGAAAGTGAATCATACAGTGAAACTCTAATGTCTCTCACTTCCCTTGACAGAATCGAGCTGGCAAAACGAAGGGCCTTACTCAAAAGGTCTAGACCAAAAGCCAAGAAAAGAAAGCCTAAGCAGATCAATGCAGCATCTGCCAACGAGCTACCGCACCAAGAATACAGCTTTGAAAGCTACCATCCCCTAGAGTACAACCCTGAAGACTTCCCGGCTCCAAAATACAATCCCAAGGACTTCCAGCGTTATTTCGATAATGAAACTGACGATTCATTGTATAACTGTTTCCTACTCTCATCCGAGGATGAAGGCCCGTCAGAAGAGGAAGCATACATCTTTATCCACTACGATCCTAATGAAGTACTAAGCTTGTCCTCTAACCATGAGGATAGCTTCAATACTTTATCCTCATTCGGAAATTTTGACCAAGAAGAAAGCAATGGGGTAATCTCGGTAGAATCCAACTTCCCTGAAACAGAAAAATTCACCACTACAACAGATATGCAGTGGGAAAACTAGTGGCCTAACCAAGATACATCAAGCCCGTCTTGCGCTCATAGGATTATGACCCCTGGAGAGATGTGGATACCTGATCTCCGTAAGTATAATGGCACAGCTTGTCCCGTGGCTCATTTGCAATATCTCCACGTTGAAATGAGTCGGTACTATAGCCCGATGTCATTCGCAACTTAGGCCTTTCAAGAAAGTCTTACGGGGTCTGCATTACAATGGTTCATCACAGCAGACATCTACCTCATGAGAGATTGGAATGAGCTGTCTTCTACATTCCTGCTTCAGTATCAAAGCCAGATTGGGACTGAAGTGCCTTGTCAGAACTTGGTTCACTTCAGAAGAAGACCAATGGAGGATTTCCGAGCATATGCAAGGAGATGGGAGGCTTTTATGATGCAAACTTACCCTCAACTAGCCAAAGAAGAAATGATAAAACTGTTCATAGGGGCTTTACCTCACAAGCATCGTTGTTGGTTGCATGGGTTGCACGGGTTGCACTTCCATAACTTCAATGAAGTGGTCCTCTCAGGCGAATACTTCGAGTTTGCTGGAGGCGAGGAACTCAAAGGCGCTTGATTTCAGAACCAACACTATCAAAGCACTCCTTTACACAGGACTTTTCATGGGCTTTACTTGTTTTTATAATTTCATGTTTCTTATCTTGTCTAGTGTGCTACTGTTGTATTTTTCATTCCACATACTCTATTGTACAGTTCTAATATTTTTTTTGAGAGCATGAGGCAGTACTCCAAACCTACCCAGTGATGCTATCCAACCATAAAAAAATATCATCCAAGGAGAATACTGAGGGCTGGGCTTCCTCATGCTTTTTCTCCCCCAAAGACGTATTTTGAAAACAAAAAATGTTTTATTGCCAAAAGCTTTCGTCAAAACAAGATTATTGAATCATGTGTGTCTTTCTAACTCACTTACTTTATGTCTCAGAATATCATCCACATCCCCCTTGACTTAGTGTGACAGAGAGCATTTGAAGCTGGTGCACCATGTGTACTCACCGAATTCAAAGACACTCTTCCAAGAAGACAATGAGGCAAATAAAAATCATCCCACTTCAAATAAGATAAGTTGTATTCTCTGAATATAATTTTGGAAATGATGTCTTCTATTTCCTATTTACAGGAAACCAAAGATAGGACGTAATAGGTACAGACATACGGTTGAAATCAAGCTGTCCCCAAGAGCTCTGTACACTCCACCTCGCTCCTGCCCAACTCATTCTCAAGTCGAAGCAATATCTTTTCCCCACAACATACTTGAGCAACTAGATGATGTGGTTTCATCAATGGGATTCCCAACTTTGACAAGCCAAGAAGCACAGAAAATGAATTTCTCCTCTTGAATTGGCTACTGTCAATAGGGAGAAAATCTAGACAGTCAAAGCGATCTATAGCCCCACACCCTGGACAATGACTTTGGAATCTAGAAACTTCACTCCAGACACATATTCTTCCAAGGAGTAATTGCCATCAGAAAGCTTCAGATTTTTTATCTCAGATTCCATAGAAGCTTGAGGTACATGACTTTTGCCCAATGATGCTATAGTTAAAGACATAAGGAGAAATTCCACAGAAGGAAGGCGTTGAAGATGAATCAACGACCAACAATCATGCATACATGGTCATAAAGGAGGAAGGCCAATTGAAGGAAATATTGAACTATGCCAAGATGAAGAGGCTGTCATCAGTATACAGAAATCCTTAGGAATCAACAAATACAAACTTTGGAGAAGAGTAATTTGGTATCGTTTCCAATACTCCCACTATTTGAACCCGCTTTTGACATATTTTCCCCATTTGACAAGGAGCATCACAACTCAAGAACCAAACTCAATGGTTAGGTTTGGCAAATCAATATTGGCCAAGCTAGTACGTGGAAATGACCCACATCAAATTCACCTGGCTTCGTGTAAAAAGACATGTCATCCAGGAGCCAATTCAGAGAATAATTGACCTAACGAAGCAAGGGACATAGGACTTCGTGTCCCCCTCTCACTTCAGGTTCACCCAATCATCTACAAACCAGTGAAGGGTAAAGTTATATTGCTTCCAGTTATTCGACTCTTGAAAGAGTTCATGACTAACACATTCCCTCTTGTTTGTTGCAGGATCACCTGACTGTCAAAAGCAAGGATAACGAATCAATGAGAAGCATGTCTTGTTTGTTGCAGGATTACCTGACTGTCAAAAACAAAGATAACAAATCAATGAGAGGCATGACAAACTCTCCCAAGCAAAATGGCGTCTCAAGTATTGCCAAAGCAAATAACAGAGATCCTTCAGGCCTCAACTCACATTTGATTTTGGCCAGACTAATTGATCTACTTGTACATCTTCTCTTCTGCAGGGGCAAAAACAGAGATGCCCGATCAGATCCCTAACCCCGGCTGATCCTTCATGTGTCATATCCCTAATCAATAGGGATAACTATTGACACCCATTTGTAAATAACCCTTTTGATGTTCAAAATTTAACATATTTGGAAACACCATTATGTTAACTCCTAAAGTTGTCAATAGGGTCTTTTTTGAGTCAAAACCACTTCACTTGTTTTGAAGAGTTCAAACTCCATCATATTCAAAATGTTGCATGTCGTTTCCAGATGAATTCTGCACGATGATTTTGCCTGTATAAGTCACTGATTCCACTGAGGATTATTAGAATAGACAGCTAAGTGAAGAATACAAGATTAATTGAGCATACTGGATGAGGCGCATCAGAATGATGAAAGGCAAGCTATATCCTACACACAGTCCCCCCCCCCCCATCTATACACTTGTGAGATGAGTGCAAAATATTCCATGGCTGCAGGGTAAAGAGTTCTCTCGCGAATGGTACGATAACCAAAACAGTGAGAGGCATTTCATTGCTCACCCCATTGAGCCCCATACGCTGATGAAATTTATGTCCTATCCCTGTCAAGAACCACCCCCACACTGGGGCAGATCAGAGGCGAAGTAGCATCACAAGGTGAGAAGAGAGATAGAAATTTTCTTGCTCGCACTTGCATCAATCTTTGGGTGTCTTTATCGCATATGAACACTCACATTAATTTAAGTGCCCTAGAATGACGAAGAGCAATTCTTTCTTTACGCACTTGTATTCATTGTACAACCCAATTAAGTCTGTAATTTCACCCTCACGTGGAGGCAAAACAGAAGTTACTACCATTTAAGCAGCGTAGCTCAAAGTGCTAGCTGAAGATGAGGACTCAAGAGTCTAACAACAGTGTCGTGATTGAACTTGCCTAGGCTAGTTCCTTTAACGACAAGAATGAAAAAAAAAGGGCATAAAAAAACAGTGTACCTGGTAAAAGCAAGATCAATGCCCATAAATGAAGAATTGGAATAAAAATAGGGGTATGAAAAAGCAGTGTGCCTGGTAAAAGCAAGGCCAATGCCCCTCAGTAAAAAATACAGCCAAGAAAAATTTGTTGTTATGGTCCATAGAGCCTCCATAAGACAAGAAAGACTAGTGACAAATGCTGAGACAATCACCAACTCTCACCCTCTTACATGTGAGCCAAGTCTACATCACATTCCCATTGTTAAAGTCTCTTCAAACTAGGGGCACTTGAATTAACGTAGGATTTCATATGTGCATAAGCATCGCTCGAAGAAGTACGAGCAAGATTACTCTATCTCTTTTCGCAGGGTTCTTGACTTTTAAACCCGGAGATGATCGTGCAACATTTTCGTCCATCGGCTTCGACCTTGATGGTCCCCTCTGATGAGCCACTAACCAAGACTTCATCACAGTTTCGACAAAGGCCTCTCACATTGGTAAAGTCGTACTGTTTGCGAGAATACTTGGACCCCTGCTGACATGATGACAGTGAGATAGTGTGGTCCTTATAAATCCTGCACCAATGGTCAGGATAGCCTTTTCCCTGAGAGTGAGTGGAAAGTCCTTTCAGACTGAAAGTCCCTCATCTGGCATGCTCAAGACATCTACATTCTAAATGAAGATTGTCTTTCAAAATCTTCCCCAGTGGAATTTAGATGGTGCAAAAATAACAAAATTGTCATGCGTAAATCACATTTAAATTCATGAATTTACAGCATATACAATCATGTGTACGTATTGTGCAAATAGCAGACATACTCTTAGAGATCAGAGATATTGCCAGGTAAGCATATCCTTATCCCCATTTGTCTTAAAGTACCTACCACTATCCAGGTACTCTTTTCTTGACACTCGATCTATTCAAGTCGTCCCCTAAGTTTGGGTGCCTACTGCTGTCTAGGTATCCCTATTGTCTTTGAGTATCGGCCACCGTTCGAATACTCCCTTTTCCTGACACTCGACCTATTCAAGTTGTCCCCAGAGTATTAATACTTGTGACTGATCAAGTATCCCTTTATCGTTGAATACCTACTGCTGTCTAGGTATCCCCATATCATCAAGTACCCACCACCATCCAGGTATGCTTTCTAACACTTGGACCAGCCTGAGTGGTCCCAGATCATATCATTAGATACTTGTGTTTATTCAAGTATTCCAGTACTTTGTACACCTGCGACTACCCAGGTGTTCCACCCCTTTTAAGTGCCTGCGGCCATCCAGGTAAGCCTTGTGCAATATTCAAGTTAATGTTGCTAGGAGGTGGGAGACCTTCATGAATATCTCAGATATCCCCTCGATATTCCCAATTACCAAGAGGTGAGAGACCTTCATGAATATCTCAGGTACGCCCTCGATATTCCTAATTACCAGGCGGTGAGAGACCTTCACGAATATCTCAGGTACGCCCTCGATATTCCCAATTACCAGGAGGTGAGAGACCTTCACGAATATCTCAGGTACGCCCTCGATATTCCCAATTACCAGGAGGTGAGAGACCTTCACGAATATCTCAGGTACGTCCTCGATATTCCTAATTACTAGGAGGTGGGAGACCTTCATGAATATCTCAGGTACGTCCTCAATATTCCCTTTTACCATGAGGTCAGAAACCTTCACGAATATGTGAGGTACGTCCTCGATATTCCCCATACCAGGAGGTGAGAGACCTTCATGAATATCCAAGGAGGTGAGAAACCTTCACGAATAGGCGAGGTACGTCCTCAACATTCCCATTTACCAGGAGATAAGAGACCTTCATGAATATGCGAGGCACATCCTCAATATTCCCAATTACTAGGAGGTGAGAGACCTTCATGAATATCCAAGGTACGTCCTCGATAGTCCAACTACCAGGAGGTGAGAGACATTCACGAATATCCCAGGTACGCCCTCGATATTTCCCAATTGCCAGAAGGTGGGACACCTTCACAAATATCCAAGGTATGTTCTCAATATTTCCAATTATCAAGTACCCCTTCGATACTTGTGAATGTCCAAGTATCCCCCAAGAATTCATACTTGTGATCATCCAAGTACCCGTTCAATGCCTATGGTCAGCCAAATACCCATTTTGACACTTCCAAAGGCCCAAATACCCTTCAGGTTGGTACTTGTGAATATCCAGGTACTCTTTGATATGCTTGTGAATGTCCAGGTATCTTCCAGAATCGATGCCCTGAGAAAGGTCGGTACATCCTCCCGAGAAAAGTCGGGTACCAACTGGTGTCCTCGATACAAATCAAGCACCCACAAATGAGATGCCTTGAGAAAGGTCGGTGCATCTCCCGTCAAGGTGACCGAAGAAAGGTTCGGGCCCTAGACAGATCATTGATTGTTTGAACGGGCGACCGAAGAATGGTTCGGGTCCTGGAGAAGCAATTTCCCATCATGGCGACCGAAGAATGGTTCGGGTCCAAGACAAACCACTGATTGCTCTAATAGGCGACCGAAGAATGGTTCAGGTCCTGGAGGAGCAATCTCCCGTCAAGGCGACCGAAAAAAGGTTCGGGTCCTAGACAAACCATTAATTGTTTTAACAGGCAACCGAAGAATGGTTTGAGTCCTGGAGAAGCAATTTTTCGTCACGCCGACCAAAGAATGGTTTAGGTTCGAGACAAACCACTAATTGCTCCAACAAGCGACCGAAGAATGGTTCAGGTCCTGGAAGAGCAATTTCCCATCAAGGCGACTAAAGAAAGGTTCGGGTCTTAGACAAATCGCTAATTGTTTTAACAGGCGACCGAAGAATGGTTCGGGTCCTAGAGAAGCAATTTCCTGTCACGGCGACCGAAGAATGGTTCGGGTCCTGGAGGAGCAATTTCCCGTCAATGCGACCGAAGAAAGGTTCAGGTCCTAGACAAACCACTAATTGTTTTATAGGCGACCGAAGAATGGTTCGAGTCCTGGAGAAGCAATTTCCCGTAACGGCGACCGAAGAATGGTTTGGGTTCGAGACAAACCACCGATTGCTCCAATAGGCGACCGAAGATGGTTCGGGTCCTGGAGGAGCAATTTTCCGTCAAGGCGACCGAAGAAAGGTTCGGGTCCTAGACAAATCACTAATTGTTTTAATAGGCGACCGAAGAATGGTTCAGGTCCTGGAGAAGCAATTTCCCGTCACGGCGACCAAAGAATGGTTCGTGTCCTAGAAGCAATTTCCCGTCACGATGACTGAAGAATGGTTCGAGTCCGAGACAAACCACTAATTGCTCCAACAGGCGACCGAAGAATGGTTCGGGTCCTAAAGGAGCAATTTCCCGTCAAGGGGACCAAGGAAATGTTCGGGTCCTAGACAAATCATTGATTGTTTTAACAGGCGACCGAAGAATGGTTCGAGCCCTGGAAAATCAACTTCCTCATATCACCAGGTAAGATGATGCCTTGATACTTGCCAAACTCGGGGCTCACACCCTATCTTACTCACTCCCGGTAAGTAACTACAGGTATCTTCTTATCTGTTTTAGTATATGTAATGTTATATTACTCTTTTTACATAAGATAATAAGTCCCAAATAAAATATAATCTGCTACGCATATATGGACAAAATTTAGGCATCAGCTTGTCTTTGAATGCAACCTCTACAAGCTCACCTTCAAAGAGGAGCAGCTATTGACGCCTAAAATTTCATTTTAATTAATTAGGTTTTACTTTTGTTTTTATTTATTTTATTTTATTTTTTATTTTATCCTCTTTCGAATGATAAATAAACAAAGAAAAAAACAGAAAAAGCAGCCCCTCCTCTAGGCTCCGTCGGCCAAACCCGCAGCCCGACCCGCACCTTCATCTCCTTCCTCGCCCGACTAGGTGGGCAGCACGCACCGGAGGCGCGACGCTGGAGCAGAAGGGAGGAGCAGTAACGCACGTGAAGCAGGAGGGTAGCTGGTGTTGGATGGGATGCCGATTCGGCTGGCGAAGACCGCGGCGACCGACAGTTGAGCTCCGTCGACCGACCGCCCCTCGGCCTATAAATAGGCCGTCGATCCCAGCACCCAAAGACACACAGAGAAGACAAACAGAGAGAGATCACGGAGAGAGAGAGAGAGAGGCCAGCCAAAGCTCGGGATCCCCTGAGAGACTTCAGGGAGCTCGAGTGCAGGCTGGCCGTGGTGTGGTGAGCTTGAAGGGGTCCTCGAGAGATTTCGGGGAGCTCGAAGGGCGAACCCGAGAGAGAAAGAGAGAGAGAGAGAAGCTGGAGGAGGTCCGCGTGGGTACCACCGCCGTCGCCGCCCTCGTTGCGCCGTCGCCAGGTAGCGGGTTGTCACCGTTGTTGTCGTTGTCACCCTTTCCCTCTCTGTAGCCCAACCATCACTGCCGTCACCGTTACACCTCGGTCGTCTCCCCCCTCGCTGCGCGATTCGGAGACCCTAGGGTTCCCGATTTTACGGGTCGCGACCCCGGGTTGTTGGGTTGAACCCGGATCGAGAACTGGGTAGGGATTCTGCCAATTTCGGGGGTGGCGGAGGTCGGGTTGCGAATCGGAGCCAGGTCGGGTAGTGTTCGCGGGGAGTCGGGTCTCAGAGCCAAGTTGTCGGACCGGGCTGGGTGTCCCTAAACACCCGGCCACGGCGCCATTTCAGTAAAGTTAAAAAAAAAAAACAAACAAATCCGAGTCGGGTCCGCGTGCGGGTCGTCGGCCCGGGTCGGACCCAACCCGCGGATCCAACCCGGGTAAGTTTTTATAATATTTTTAAATAAATAATATATTTAAAAAATCAAAAATAATTTATTTTCGAAAAATATTATTTTTATTTCCAGAAAATCGAAAAATATTTTTAAAAATGCTGATTTTTTTTTATTTTCTAAAAATTGAGAAAAATCAAAAATAATTTATTTTCCAAAAATATTTTGAGAAATATTAAAAAATATTTTATTTTCCGAAAATTAAAAAAATCAAAGATATTCCATATTTTCCAAAACAAAAAATGCCAAAAATCCAAAAAAAGCCAAAAAATTCAGAAAAAGCCAAAAAGACTTGTATTTTTCCAAAAATACCAAAAAATCCCTTTTATGTCCAAAAAATTAGAAAAATACTCAAAAAAATGTCTTTCCTCCCAAAAATGCATGGAAAACCCCTCGAACATCCAAAAACCTCAAGATTTAAACAAGATTAGGTACCGAAAGGGCATTAATGATTAATTAGTATAATCAAGTCCTGATCCTAATATCTCTGGTTGCGCAGGAGTGAGTATTTCTCCCAATACTTCGCTTGGGTTTCTAATCAATCCACCCCAAATCGATTAGTGGCGACTCCATTTTAAAATTTGATTTACAGGTTAAAAACTTAAACCATTAAGTCGTGAATTGGTGGACTTGGGAGAGTCGGGGCTTAACCAATTTCAGCCGAGCCATTAGCCTCCTTAGGCGCTCGTACCCGACTGCGAGCGCCGAAAAAAAGAGGTCGCGACAAATATTAAAATATTTTTTGGAATTATTACAATTATAGCATTATTGCTATTGATAAGAAATTAAAATATGTATTTTTTTAAGAAATGTCGGTCCAGTTCCCCCTCAGAACTAGGAATTGGCCAAAAAATTGTTGGATCTATTTTTATGGAACCGGGAATCGGACTGATGCCTCCAAGAATCAAACCAAACCAGTCGATCCAATCCGATCTGAGTGATCTGATATGCTTACCGCTATCCTCTACACTGTCGCTCTTCACACACTCTTTAAATCCACCCCAAACACTTCCCCGTCTTTCCCATGCATTTGCTAAGACTATCTCTCTTTGCCATTTCCCATCATGTGGTCTTGGAACTCCAAGTTCCGGTCCTTCATTATTTTTTCAGTAAACCACACTGAAGAAGACACAAGAAACCTCCGAAGCTGCAAAAATCTTGTCTTTTCTGCAGAAATAGCCGAGAGAGAAGAACAGATAAGTATACAAAACCCAGCCCAAACAGTCCCCCTCTCAGTCGAACCGCGAAGCCAGGACTTGGACAGACCATCGAACCACAACCTCCCAAACTTCCCCATGTCAGTGAGGCTCAAGTACGTGAAGCTCGGCTTCACCTACCTCATCTCCTACACCATGTATTTACTCCTCGTGCCAGTCCTTTAAATCTCCTTGGCCCACCTCTTGATCCTTACGGCCCCAGACCTGGCCCAACTGTGGGAACAACTCACGTTCAATCTCGTCACCATCGTAATCTTTTCGACCCTCGTCATATTTCTGGTCACTCTCAACTTCATGAACCAGCCCAGAAAAAGTCTACCTTGTCAACTTCATCCACAGGAACCTATAATAAATCTAGGCTTGTTGTCCAAACCAACGAGAGCTTGTTCGAGGACAAATTAGAGTTTAGGCATTGAGGATGAGGGAGGGGAGGGCGATGAGCTAATGGCTTACACCTCCGAGCTTTGTCTTCCACCGTTGCCATGCTTGACCACGAGCACGAGATCTAGGTCTCCAATCAAGCATGAGCGTCAAATCTTAGATTGCTTGCGCTTGATCAAGGGCTCAAATCGATCTCCATCTGATGACGAAGGTGTTGGAGTTGCGGTCAAGGACAGTGGTGAACGAGCTTGAGGGCGTCAGTGAGCAGTTTGGCGGGGAGAGAATAAAGGACTTTAGAGGACGAGACAGTAAGATGGAGGCGTGAGGAATTACGATGGAAAAAAAAAAAAGAGGGAAAGAAAGAAAGAAAAATAAAAGGAGAAGGAGAAAAAATAAGAAAAATTTTAAAATACCAGTGTGAAAATACCCCTAACTATATATAAGATTTGACCATATAACTACATATCTTTATTTGAGATTAAATAGGTCACTTTATATTCTTTTTAAGAAAATGACTCACTTTAAATCCTTATATGCAATCTTCTCCTAATCTTAGCAATAACCGTATAATAACTCCTCTACGCTCTCCACGCACTCTCTATAAATCCACCCGAAACACTCCCCAATGTTCCTCATGCATTGCTAAGACCCTCTCTCTCTCTCTCTCTCTCTCTCTGGGCCATTTCCCCCGTTTGCTTTTGGAAGTCCAAGTTCTCGTCCTTTGTTATTCTTAGGAAACGCCTCTGAAGAAGAGGCACAAGAAACCTCCGAAGCTGCAAAAATCTTGGTTTTTTTTTTTTGCAGAAATGGCTGCAGAAATGGCCGAGCAACAAGAACAGATAAGTCTACAAAACCTAAGCCTAGCTTTCCCTATCTCAGTCGAACCTCAAAGCCAAGACTCGGACAGACCATCGAACCCCAACCTCCCAAGCTTCCTGTCGTCAGTGAGGCTCAAGTACGTGAAGCTCGGCTTCCACTACCTCATCTCCAACGCCATTTATTTACTGCTCGTGCCACTCCTCGGCATCTCCTCAGCCCACATCTTGACCCTCACGGCCCCAGACCTGGCCCAACTCTCGGACCAACTGAGGTTCAACCTCGTCACCGTCGTCCTCTTCCCTGCCGTCGTGGTATTTCTGGTAACTCCCTACTTCATGACCCGACCAAGCAAAGTCTACCTTGTTGACTTCGCCTGTTACAAGCCCAATCCGGCCCAGATATGCACCGGCGAGAAATTCATGGAGATCTCGGAGCTCACGACCGCCTTCACCGAGGAGAACCTTGCTTTCCAGCGGAAGATATTTGAGAAGTCCGGGCTCGGGCAGCGGACTTACTTGCCCGAGGCCGTGCTCCAGGTCCCACCAAACCTATGCATGGCAGAAGCACGGGCAGAGGCTGAGGCCGTGATGTTCGGGGCCATCGACCAGCTGCTGCCCAAGACTGGGGTCAAGGCTAAGGACATAGGGATCCTCATTGTGAACTGTAGCTTGTTCAACCCGACACCGTCCCTGTCGTCAATGATCGTGAATCACTACAAGCTCAGAGGGAACGTGTTGAGCTACAATCTTGGTGGGATGGGTTGCAGCGCTGGGTTGATTTCTATCGACCTTGCTAAGCAATTGCTACAGGTTTGGCTTCGTCTCTCCCCTCTCTTCTTCTATTCTTCAAAGTATAAGTTTGATAATAGGAACTTTTTATGAATAACACCCTCAACGATATCGAAGCAAACAAAGAATGAAAACTTCCATTGACCAATGAAATGCTAAATATAAGTTGGGAATTAGGAATTTTTTCTTAGGTTCACTAGCAAATAGCATCCATTTTGGCTGCATTTGGTAATTAAGATACAATTTAGGATATGATAAAATTTATTCTATCCTACATGTGATGCATAAGATAAAGTTGGACATAAGGGAAAAATAGATTGGATAAAACTATCCTATGGGAGAGGTGGGATAAATGTAGATAGGATTTGTAATATCCATAATATGAAAGTTATTTTACTTGAATAACAAATTTCTTAAATTAACAAAATTAAAATCATATTTCAATATAAATAATATTTGAATTCTAATATAATAAATTTAGAATAAAAATAACAATTTAGTTATTTTCATTTAATCTTATTTATATTTATATATTCAAATCAATTCTATTTCACAACATAAATTAAAGATATAAATATAAAATCTATTTATATTATTACATATTTTAGGTATTTTATTATTTTAGGTATGTTTGTACAATTTACTATTTAACAAAATTTCATTAGAGAATGATGGAAGGGGAAGAAAGAAATAAAAAGAAATAAATTATAAAAAGAGGAAAATAAAATAAGAAAAACAAATAAAAAAAAAAGTAGGCAAGAGTGTTGTGAGAGATTTTCACCATCTCTCCTTGTAATATTTTTTGTTCATTTAAACTAATATGTTGTTTATACCAAACAACATACATGATATAATATAAATATATTTGACTTTATTACTGTGATCATCAAACAATGGATATGATATAACAAAATTTTTGGATTTCATATCTTATACTATCTAGTCTCATCCTCTTCAAAAATCTGAACGATCAAACATAGTCTTTATGTTGACAATGTGTCATGTGAGTTAAAAGGAAATGCTTAGCTAGCCATATTGTTAAGCTTGGAAAACGGACAGCCAATCCTGAGCCACACATTTTAAATGAAAGAGAGGGAGAACTATGTCTTGCTTGGAAATTTCCATGTATTTTGTTTGAGAAAGGAAATTTTTGTGGACATCCTTTGACTGTTACACTGTGAGATGGTGATGCTAGCACCATTCAATTTAAAAATATTTCATAAAATTAGAATCATTACAAAAAAAAAAGAGAAAAAAATGATTAAGTGACAGTTTTTAATCTAATGTGAAAATAATAGCATGTTCTAAACCACAAAAATCCATTCAACAAATAATTATAAATTATTTTGGGATCAAATCCTTTAAAAATTTATGGCTCAAAACAAATTATTATTTACATAGTAGCCCCAAGACTGTTATGTTAACAAAATTTAAGCTTTGTACATTCTCAATTTACTATATGCTTTATCTACTAGGTACTCAAAAGTCTAAGTTTTATTACTAGGGAGATTCAATTTATGTCTCACCAAAATTAAAGTTCAGCCAATGTTATTACTTCTCTTATGGGTTAATCACTAGGTACATCGTAACTCTTATGCCCTAGTGGTGAGCATCGAGAGCGTCACCCTCAACTGGTATCTCGGCAATGACCGGTTGATGCTCATCTCAAACTGCCTCTTCCGAATGGGTGGGGCAGCCATCCTCCTCTCCAACCGGTCCTCCGACCGCCGCCGCTCCAAGTACCAGCTCATCCACACCGTGCGCACCCACACAGGCTCGGATGACAAAAGCTATGGTTGCTTGTTCCAACGAGAGGACAAGAAGAAGAAGATCGGCTTGTCGGTATCCATGGAGTTGGTGGCGGTCATCAAGGAAGCCATAAAGACCAACATCAAGACCCTTGGCCCGGCAGTGCTCCCAATGTCAGAACAGCTCTGGTTCTTCATGACCTTGGTCGCAAGGAAGGTGTTCAAGATGAAGATTAGGCCATACATTCCCGACTTCAAGTTGGCCTTTAAGCATTTTTGCATCCACGTTGGAGGCCGACCTATTCTTGATGAGATGGAGAAGAGCCTCAAGCTCACCAAGTGGCACATGGAGCCATCACGAATGACTTTGTACCAATTCGGGAACACCTCGAGTAGCTCAGTGTGGTATGAATTAGCCTATTTGGAGGCCAAAGGAAGGATTAGGAAAGGCGATAGGACATGGCAAATCGCATCCGGGGCCGGATTCAAGTGCAACAGCGCAGTTTGGCAGGCGTTGAGGACCGTCGACCCGGCGAAGGAGAATAACCCATGGATGGACAATATTCACGAGTTCCCTGTCTATGTTCCATAAGCGTTGTCCATCGATCTAACGGAAAATAAGTGCTTCGGTTGGGATTTTGCCAATATAGGCAAAGTTGATTCCGAATGATACGCAAATCCTTAATTATTATGTTGCCTTGTGCTCATAAGCAAGCATCATTCCAAATCTTATGGTTACGTAGGTATTTAAATATGTCGAGAATTTTCTGGTGCTCGTGGTTATCTAAATATTTGAATATGTCAAGTATTGCGATTATCCAAGTGCTTCCTCTCCAAGCCCTGTCGCTTGTGTAAGTGCATGTTTACACAAATTTTCAAATACTTATGGTTATCTAGGTATTTGAATGTTTTATGTATTTGTGATAATTTAGATGTTGATATTTGAATTTTAATTGACAAGTTAAGCATTGCTTTAAAGAAAAAAAAAAAAAAAGGAAAAAAGAGGGTTAATTTGTTTTTCACCCTATCGGCGACCAACCTGGTGTGATACGTGACTTGATTGACTCGCAGTACCTTCTCCACCCATGGTTAAGTCAAGATCCTTCTCCGCTCAAGGCTTTGTTGCTATCCCTAGCAATTTCGATAGGGCATGACAATTATGCATCGTTCAACATGTTACGTCCAATTATCGAGTTCCGACTGGTACTGATGTGGTAGGAACGCCTGCTGTCCCTCTCGCGCTCCATGTTAAATTGGTGACGACGTGGCTATACCTTATCAAACCTGCCGTTTCCCCAGTTGAGTAAACGATTCAACACCTCCCGACCCATAAAAGGGCATCCATTCAATGCACACGCTCATCTAAGGAATTAATTGTCCTGTGAACTAGATGCTGCTCGCTCTCTCTCAAATATACTCTTGCTTTTGCACGACATTGTACTATGAAATTGGAAAATCTTTAATTGTACTTTTGAATTGTACATTTTTTATATTTGAAGTAGGTGATTTCTGGAATGTTCACCATTTCAAATTTTAAAAATGCACGGATATGCCTTTTTATCATTTGCAGTACTCTTAACTAGTGCACCTAAAGAACTTGTTGACAAAACCTATTATGATTTTTCATGGGACTATTAAAATATAACTTAATATGTAGTGGATACTGTCATAATTAAAATTAATTTTGTACCATACTTTTTTGACTAAAATTTTGTACCATACTTTACTAAATACAAAGTTTCAAGTTGGTACATCTGACTTAGAGGTTTCAAATTTAAATTCTTGGGTATCCTTTTTACCCACCTATGAGCTTCATTCTTTATATACACCTTAACGCCTTCATCATTGAATTGATTTCCTCATGATTAGAAGCATTTTTAGATATCAATATATTTTGATGTGGATGCGATTGCTGAGAAATTTTCCGGAACGTTCAAATAAGTTTAACATAGTCAATGAGCTCAAGACAAGCGATTCAATGAAGATTTATGTGATTTTTCAACAGGATATTGAGACGTGATGGATATTTTATAGTAGAAATTCATATATAGTTTTATATCTTCTTTGTCTTGGTTATTTAGTTTTTTTTTTTTTTAAAGGGGTATTGATTTGCTGCTATTTGAATTAGGGATTCAATATTTTGTCCTTTTTAGGGGTTACGCTTTTTCCTACTATAAATAAGTGCTATGTATCGATAATAGATAGCTTCTTCATCGTTAATCAGTATACATTAGAGAGAGAACATTTTTTCTTGTGTTTGGAGATTCAGTTTTCTCTAAAATAGTATTAACCACATTTTAACTGCACCGTGTACTTCTCGTTGTATTGTGATAGCAAGTATGCGAGTACACATCAATTTCAGGACGTACATAGGTTTTCAGCCCATGGCAATGGCAGCCACTCCACATTTAGGGTCCTCCTGGAATGAGAACACATCTCAACCTCATTTATAGATAAGAGTTCTCAGTCCGATTTCGCACACCTTCTTTCACCCATTTCGTTCTTTCATGTAGATTGTTTCTCAACAACACTTTATCTGCGGAGCTCGCTTTGCATACATTCAAATCTACGTCATCAAATCGATTCCCTCTCGATAGGAAACATGAAGGTCATCATATGATAACTCAAACTTTGGGAGTAGATTATTATTCTTTTAATCCCAAAACGTGTACTTTCCACTTAATCTATGTGAGGCCTTCATCATCCAATGATTGCCACAAACTAGTTCGACATGTGTAACACTCAACAGGTGTTTGACCTAAATTAATCTTAGAGAAAATTTTAAATAAAAGCTTAAACAAAACTGTTTTTTCAAAAGATGGTTTATAGTGGACCTCGAGGGCCAACTTAGTTTCAAATAAGGATTGTTGCGACCTAAATTTTCAGAGCAATTCTAAAATTTAGGTTAATGGATTACTAAGTCTGAAAATTTGACGCGGACCCTTTCGAAAACTGTGGACGAGCCCACCGGAGAAGAAGAGTGCTCTTCTCCCCTCTTTTTTTTCTTTTCGTTTCTTTTTCTGCTAACTCTCTGCCGAACGTCCCCTCTCTCTCTCTCCTACTGTACTTTTTTTCTCTTTTCCTTCCCAATGACCGGTCACTTTCTCGCTTTCTCCCCTTTCTCTTTTGACTTTTCTTCTTTTCCCTCAAAAACTGAAACCCTCTCCTCTGTTTTCTCTCTTTTCACTTTTTTTTTCCTACGAAGAGGAACCCCAGACTGAAGCTCTCTTCCCTCTCTTTTTGCTTTCCTTTTTTCGGCCGAACGAAGAGAAGACCCCCGAACGAGAGAATTTTTTGCTCTGAATTTTTTTTGAATTCCTTCTCCTAAACCGAAGCCTCGGCTTCTCCAGTTCATTTTTGCAGGTGAAGATTTCCCAATATATTTGCACATATTTACTCAACCACTCAACAAGAAAATGGCTCCAAAATCAAACAACTAATTTTTTTTTTTAATTTTGAAATGTGAATATATTTTCAACAACAAATATTTTCAAAAACCGAATTTTATTTAATTTATTATTTTCTAAAATATTATGTGTCAACAAGGATTTAAGCTCATCAGCCGATCAAGTCTTATATAATGCCAGGGGTATTTTTGTTGATGGTTATATTTTAAAATTTTCTTTCATTTTTTCTTCTTCTCTCTTTTTCTTTTTAAATTCTTTTCTTTTCTTTCCTTTTTTTTTTTCTTTCATCTTGCTCACACCTCCTTCTTGGCCCTACATCACGCCATCTTAATTTACAACCGCTTAATGGTCGATACATAAGTGGAGATCCAAAGACTGAAAATTTATAAAACCTTCTAATCACCAAAGTCACTAAAATTACAAATGCTCAAAACCCGAGTAAAAAAATTCTCAATCTCTCTCTCATCTCCACAAACCAACTACTATCTCCTTCAGCCGCTCTTCAATTTATAGTTTCTTAGGAATGCTTTGATGGTCTGGGTTATCTGATTCATGACATTCATAGATGCAGTTTGCATTAAGGTGGAATATGTGGTTTCTTGAGAGGGTCACAATTGTGCTGCGCATGCTTGTTGTCTACTCATAGAACCAATCAACACACATCAAACTTGTAATGTGATCAAAATTGTCAGACCCCCATAAATTTAGAATTATAAACATGAATAAATAACACAATTGTTGATATTTAGAGGTGATTTATCAATTTTTGAAAAGAATCAAGATGGAGAAATGGCGGAAATAACAATTCTGGTGGCAGAGGAGTGGAAGAGAAGGATGAAGCTGAAGGTTGAAGGAGGTGTAAATGATTGAAGGTTATGAAGATGAAAATCCGGCCACAAAAATCTCAAATAAATCCGACCACAAAAATCTCTAATAAGTCTAATCTCATTGTCGAGACCAGGGAGAGCTTGCTCGAGGACGAATATAAGTTTAATCATAGAGGACGGCGAGCTAATGGCTTACACCTTTGAGCTTCATCTTTCACCGCCGCCATGCTTGACCATGAGCATGAGATCAAGGTCTCAAATCAAGCACGAGCGTTAGATCTCAGATTACTCATGCTCGATCTAGGGTTATGACCAGTTTGAAGGGATCGAAGTGTTGGAATATAATATATTGGAGGAAATGTATGTAACACTATCTGTAATAACCAGGAAAATAAAAACTTAGAGAGAGCAGTAACAACTTTAATCATGACCAATTGAATGAGGACACGAATGCAAGTGAAAAGCACATCAATGCAAACCTGATAGAGACTAGCAAAATTACTATAAAATTATAATAAAATTGAATAGGAGGTGAGATATGGCCAACAAAATTTCTTTAAGGTGATTAGTTTCTATCAACGGTCCTAAGCAGCTCCATGAAAGCATCTCTATGAACTATGCCTTGTAAGATAAAACACCTTGAACCCGTTTGAATTAGTATTGTACAACTAGAACTCTATCAAACACTTTTCAAAAATCAGCACACTCAGAGAAAATTGAAGTAAAGAGATGAGAGTTTTTGTTGTTGTATGAATAAAGAATAGTTCAAAGTAATTTATAGAGTTTGAGAAGTCATGTACTAAAAAGATACATAAACTCAAGAGATGTGAATTCAGCACACTTAGAGAAAATTGAAGTGAAGATATGAGAGTTTTTCTTTTTGAATGAATAAAGAATAGTTCAAATCAATTTATAGAGTTTGAGAAATCATGTATTGAAAAGATACAAAAATTCAAGAGAGATATGGACTCAAAAGATACATGAATAAAAGAGATATATGAATTCGAGAGATGTATGAATTGAAGAGATGTATCTTGTTTTGATCACTTTCATTGATCTATTAACCCTCCATAATTACAACACGGGGAGAACAATCCAGCCACAAGAACCTCTAATAAAGCCAGTGTCATTGTCAAGACCAACAAGAGCTTGTTCTAGGACAAATTAGAGTTTGAGCATTGAGGACAATAGAGGGGAGGGAGACGAGCTAATGGCTTACACCTTTAAGCTTTGTCTTCCATCGTCACCATGCTCGACCATGAGCATCATGTGATCAAGGTCTCAAATGGAGCATGAGTATCAAATCCCGAATTGCTTGTGCTCGATTTAGGGCCCAAATTGGCTCCATCTGATGAAGAAGGTGCTAGAGTTGCTGTCAAGGGCAATGGTGGATGAGGTTGAGGGCATCATGGGGGGAGACAGTAAGGGACTTTGGAGGAGGAGAGAGTAAGATGGAGACATGAGGAAGACGATGAAAAAAATGAGAAAGAAAGAAAAAATAACAAAAAGAAAAAGAGGAAAAGAAAGAATTTTATTTTTAAAAAAAGCATTTGGTTGAAAATTATCCTTGACTATATATAAGATTTGACTTTTAATATACCTTTACCTGAAATTAAGTTGATCATTTCATATACTCATATGAGACAAAATCCATTGTGTGACCTCTTTTAAAAAAATCACCTTTAGGCTCTTATTTAAAATTTTCCATTAATCTCAGTAATAAGTGTATAATAACTCCTCAACGCTATCCATGGCTCTTATTTAAATCCACCCCTAGACACTCCCCAATCTTCCTCATGCATTGCTAAGACCCTATCTCTCTCTGCCTTTTCCCTCCGTTTGCTTTTGGAACTCCAAGTTCTCGTCCTTTGTTATTCTTCAGGAAACCCCCTAACCTGAAGAAGACACACAAGAAACCTCCGAAGCTACAAAAATCTCGTCTTTTCTGCAAGAAATGGCCGACCAACAAGAACAGTTAAGTCCACAAAACCCAGATCAAACAGTTCTGTCTCAGTTGAACCTCGAAGCCAAGACTCGGACAGAACATCAAACCGTAACCTCCCAAACTTTCCACTCGTCAGTGAGACTCAAGTACGTGAAGCTCGGCTTCCGCTACCTCATCTCCAATGCTGCGTATTTACTTCTCGTGTCACTCCTTGGCATCTCCTCAGCCCACCTCTCCACCCTCGCGGCCCGAGACCTGACCCAAATCTGGACCAACTCAGGTATAGCCTTATCACCATCGTGCTCTGCTCGATCTTCATGGTGTTTCTGGTCACGCTCTACTTCACTACCCGACCCAGAAATGTCTACCTTGTTAATTTTGCCTGTTACAGCCTTGACCCAGCCTAGATATGCACCAATGAGACCTTCATGGAGCTATAAGAGCTCACGACCGCCTTCACCAAGGTGAACCTCGCTTTACAGTGGCGGATCCTTGAGCGGTCTGGGCTCGATCAGTAGACATATCTTCTTGAGGCCTTGCTTCGGTTCCTCCCATCCCTGTGCATGGCAGAAGCATGGGCAGAGGCTGAGGCCATCATGTTCGGGCCGCCGACCAGCTTCTAGCCAAGACTAGGTCAAGGCTAGGGCTATGTAAAAGAACCGAAGCCTGCCCGAAACCGGTGATTCTTAGGGAAACCGATTTGGTTCCCGGTTTTAATTTATGGGGGCTGGTGGGTACCAATCCAGTTCTCGATTCCATGGGCGGATCCACCCATTTGCCCACCCAAACCGGATAGATTATATTATAATAATATATTAATTTTTAATATTAATTTTTTTTTAAATTACCAAATTTGAAATTTAGGGCTCCAACCTCTCAGTTCATTGCTTTCCTGTTGGGCTACTCCATCTCGTCTCTCTCAGTTTGAACTCTCCCCCCACTCCCTCTTTCTCTCCTATTCACCTCTGAATCTGTTCATCTCCCTTCGAGTCCTAGTTCGAAAGCAACTGGCTTGGCAAAACAGTGATTGATTCTCTTTTTCTCCCTTGAACTTGAACTCTCTCTCCACGTTGTAGCCATCCTCATCGCCACCTCCGCATTCATTGTCATCGTCGTCCTCATTGTTGCTGGGCTCGTCCACTTACTTCTATGTCCCCATTGTTGGGTGATGAGCTTCATTTCAGCTTGGAGCTCATCCGCCTTTCCCTTTTGCTGGTGGTTTTATTGCTTAGGGTCTGGCAATCTGGCAATGTTTCCTCGCTCCTATTGCGAGGCTTCTTTTGTCAAACCGTTCGCTTATGCTTTTGTGTTTGTTCAAGTTCACGCGAACGCTATTTCGTGTGGAGCTTGACTTTTGCCCAAATTTGATGTGTGAAGAGCTGGTTTCTTTATCGTTTCATGGGCGATTTGTCCCTCGAGTTTAATGATTTTTCCTCCGTGTGTCTCGTGTGTTTTGCCCGCTACTGTCGAGTGCTGGCTATGGAGGGTAAATCAATGGTGGGTTTTTATCTTTAGCAGTTTTAAGATGTAGATAATACAGAAGAGAGAGAGAGAGAGAGGGTAAATCAATGGTGGGTTTTTATCTTTAGCAGTTATAAGATGTAGATAATACAGAAGAGAGAGAGAGAGAGAGAGGGAGAGAGAGACTCATTTTCTTTTTGGAGTTGGTCTCTGTTGTTTCGTATGGAGCTTGACTTTGGCTCAAATTTGATGTGTTAAGAGCTGGTTTCTCTATCGTTTCATGGGTGATCTGGCACACGTCTTTTACAGAGACCGGTTCCAAGTATCAACTCAGGAATCAAACCAAACTGGTAGTTCAGTTCCCGGGTGAATCCATGTAACTAATTGGCGGTTCCCAATTCTAATTTTTCGGAACTAACCCTTAACAAGCGGTTCCCAGTTCTAGGCTAAGAATCACCCACCCGGACCATACATACCTTTAGTCAAGGCCAAGGACAAAGGGATCCTCACTATGAACTATAGCTTGTTCAACCCAACTCCATCACTATTGGCAATGATCATGAACCAGTACAAGCTTCAAGCGAATTTCTCAGGCTACAATCTTTGTGGCTTGGGTTGTGGTGCTAGTTTGATTTCTATCGGCCTTACTAAGCAGTTATAACAAGTTTGGTCTTTTTTTTCCTCTCTTTTTCTATTCTTCAAAGTATAAGTTTGATAATAAGAACTTTTTATGAACAGCACCCTCAGCACTATCCAAGCAAACATGGAATGAGAACTTTCATCGTCAAAGGAATTGCTAAATATAAGTTGGGCAATGTTGACACCTAAACTTTAATTAGATTTTTAGGCCTTAATCTCTCTTTTAATACTTATAACAAATAACAAAAAACAACAAATAAACAAACAAATAAATAAATAAACAACAGCAGGCCACTAGGGGTTGGCCTTTGTGCCCAGCCCCCTTTTCTTTCCCTTTTTCCCCCTCCGTGCGGGCCTAAGCCAAGCTCTTTTTTTCCCTAGATCCAGCATGGCTTCTTTCTTCCTTCTTCTTCTTATTCCTCACTCCTTCGTTCTCCGCCTCTGTAGGCCACGCGCAACAACAACGACGTGCTTGAGGACAGCCTACGATGAAGAGGGGAAGAGTAGATTGGTAGCAGACGGGATGTGAAAGTGGGGCGGCCAAGGAGATGCCGGTTTGGCCACACCTAGGGCCGGTCGGCGTGTGAGGGCTGGTGGTCAAACCTCTATCGACCGACCTCCTCCTCGCCTATAAATAGAGGGCATCGCCTCCGTTGACGAACACACAGAAACCAGCAAGCTTAGAGAGATCCCCCGAGAGACTTTAGAAGAACTCAAAGAGCGAGCAAGGCAGAGAGGGGTCGTGAGCTTAAATGACCTTCCACTGAGACACATCAGGGGAGGCCGGCGATAAGTGAAGCCGGAGAGAGAAGGGAGACCGAAGGAAGGCCTGAGCGAGATTTGGGTGAGGAGCCGAGATCGAAAGACCGGATCTGAAGATCTGAGAACAAGGGGCAACAGAAGGGCCAGATCTGACCTTACTGGATTAGATCTGAGAGTCGCCGTCACCTACTGTTGCAATTCCGTCAACCCCAACAGCCTCCAGCTAGCATCCCCAAAGACGGTGAGCATCCCTCGACCACCTACTTGCTATCCCGTTGTCATGTAGGCCAAGCTCGTGACCGCCTGGCTTACGCAAACTCCACTCATCGATCGCCCTCAAAGCCTTGAGTCACCGCAGGATCCAGCTCTGTTGTAGCACAGCCCAACACTGCCGACGTCGTTATGATAAGCCCAACACTAACGTTGTTCGACCCCTACGTCGACCTTAGTAACAGTGAGCCAACATTGCTCACCTCGACACCCCCCCTCGGTCACTAGCGCCGTGCCACCGCTACCTGTTCCTGCAGACCTCGATGACGCCCCCTCCTTGGAAACCCTAGCCACCGCCACTGCCACTGCCACTGCCACCGCCACCTCTTATCATGTCGCCACCGTCAACCTTGCCAAAGGCCGGTGCATTGCCGTCATTAGGTCGCCAACAATCCAACCGTCCCTCCTTGGCGCCACAAAGAAGCATTGGAGGAGAGAGTTGCGAAATCGGGTTGAGCTGGGTTGGACGCAGGTTGTCATTCAAGTAGGGATCTGTTCGGGCGTGGACCGAGTAGGGTTTCAATTGGTTTGGGCCAACCGAGCCCGGTCGCACATGGGCTACTTGCATGGACTTAAGAGTGGGCGGCCTTTTTTTCTTTTTTCTTCTTTTTCACGGGCCTTGATTAAAAATCCAAAAGAAAAGGAATCTCGGGTTGGGCCCGCGTTTCAGGCCCGCCCAAGACTGTCGCCACCGATCTAGGTCAGACCCAACCCGGGATCCAACACTATTTGTTTTTTATATTATAATAAAAAAAAATCAAAAATTTTATTTTCTAGAAAATAAAAATATCTTATATTTTCCCAAAAAAAAGGCCAAAAAGTTAGAAAAAGCAAAAAATGACCAAAGAAAAATCCAAAATTTTTTTTTTTCCTCCACAAATACATGGAAAACCCTTCAAAAATTCAAAAAGCCTTAGGGTTTAAATAAGATTAGGTACTGGAAGGGCATTAGTGATTATCTAGTGTATTTAAGTCCCTGAGCCTAGTTTCTCTAGTTGCGTAGGAGCGAGTATTTCTCCCAATATTTTGCTTGGGTTTCTAATCGATCCATCCCAAATTTATTAGTGGTGACTCCATTTTAAAATTAACTTACAGGTTAAAAACTTGGATTATTAAGTCGTGAATTGGTGGACTTGGGAGAGTTCAGGTTAAGCTTAATAGACTTAGCCAAACCATTTGTCTCCACCAACGCCTGCCTTGATCGAGCGCCGAAAATAGAGGTCGCGACAGCTTGGCGACTCCGCTGGGGACATTTTGTGGATGTATGCCGTTTTATCTTGTTTTAAGCAACCTTACTGACTTGTTTTTGTTTTTCTTTATGTAGAGTTAGTAGCTTATAATTTTTTTTTATTTCGTTAAAATAAAATGTTTTGTGGGCATAAACTGCTATGCATGCTTTACTGTTTTATCACTACACATGGCACACACAACCTAGTCGCTAGACCTGGGCCACTATAGGATATTTAGGATGGTGTTAAAAAAAATTCAGCCTCAAACACGAGACTATGATGTAGAGGTTGCCTTCTTTTCCCCGGATTTCTTTAGTCGAGGTTAAGGGGGTATGATGTCAACGTGAAATTGCGATAGGGAGACTCCCCCTTAATTTTTCTAAACCTTCCTAGTTAGAAATTGAGCCGCACATATCATGCGTATGGCTATGTGACTGTCATCAATTTTCTCGCGTGAAGTAAGTTTTTTTCGTATACTTTGTGATTCACTTACCTTCTTGTATATATGAAGTGGTCCATGATTAGTCTAGGATTTGATACAATGGTCATTTAAATTTGGAAGTAATTGTCATAAAGTCTTTGAAAAAACAAAACAAAACAAAACAAAACAAAACAAAACTTTGGCAAAGGAAATTACTTTCAGTTGGTGTTTTTTCCTCAGGCATGTTACAAACTTCTTTTCCACAAGAATTTTCGTTTGCTTCAAAAAGGGATAGAATTCTTTTTCAAAATTTGTTGCAATTCTTGCTTTATTCGCCTTTCAAATTGAATATATTTTTAGTCTATACTAACATGTCACATGCCTTTTTTCAATACATGCTTAGGAAATCCTCTACATGTACAAACTTTTCATAAATAAACAAAAGGGTAGGATTAGGTCGTCATCATGGACCGACTCCCTATTTATGCCTTGTATTTACACATGCTTGTTTATTCATAGCCAGGGTAATCATTGAATGTCAACGTTCGCCAATCCAGACTCGTTCAAAAGCAAGAACAAGAATGGCCGAAGAGAATGTACCAAGCCATGTCACGGTCATGGAAAGCGAAATGAAGAAAATTTTCAATGTGCGAAATGAAGAAAATTTTCAATGTGCTTCAACTACTCTCCAAGCAGATAGACTCCATCCAGGGCAAACTTACTCCCACTTTGGCCTCAGTTGAGGTATTGTTACCACAATCATCCACCAGAGGTGATCAAGATAGAGATACCGACAATAACATGCTCGAATTGGACGATGATCCACACCAAACCACGATTGAGAAAGCTAAACCAAACAGTTTGTCTAAAACTGAGCATGACAAACGTCTCGAAAAGCTTGAGGAGAGGCTGAAACAACTGTAAGGCCTCCAAGATCCTACTCTGATGGACCTCTCCATTTATTCTAAGGTCAAAATGCCGGAAAAATTCAAAGTGCCTGAGTTTGAGAAATACGATAGCACGACTTGTCTGAGGGCTCATTTGCAAATGTACTTGGTTCGAATGACCCAATACATTAATAATGCACCATTAATGATCCAGTTGTTCCAATCAAGTCTAGTAGGCCCTACCCTGAGGTGTTACAACTTGAAGAACATGAACCTCCTCGAAACATAAAGTGAAGTGAGTGAGGCATTCCTCAAACAGTATAAGTTCATAATGGACATTACCCCTTCTCGTGAGGATCTTGAGCGCATCGAAAAGAAAAAGCATGAATCATTCAAAGAATATGCTATTAGATGGAGGAATCTAGCTGCCCAAATCAGTCCTGAACCAACCAATTTCTAGCTGAGAAAGGTGTTTATCAAAACCCTCCCCTATGACTACCATGGTAACCACAATCGTCGAATCGTTTAGTAAACTCATTCCAGTCAGGGAGCAAATCAAGATAGGGTTGAGGGATGGTTGTTTCACTGAACCTGTACCCGCGAGTAGGAGACTCAACATGAAGAAAGAACCCCTGGTGGATGTTAATGCAACCTACACCGCAAACACCAGTCATCCCCTGTCCATTCAGATAAGCACAGGACAACAACAAACCACCAGTCGTCAGCCGTTCCAGCGTTATAGCAATAGGAGACAATTTACTTTGCTTCCTGGATCTCCATCATAGGTACTGGCAATCCTCCGAAGAAGAACCTACTTTCGATCGAGCCAAAGCGACCCAATGTCAAAAGCTTTTTCAACTATGACCCATCGAAGATATGCGACTATCACATAGGAGAAGTGGGGCACTCGATTGATGAGTGCTTTGCCCTTAAGAATCGAATCCATAACTTGTTAGACACTAAAGCCTTCTCATTCCAAAGCACTGAACCAAAGGTCCAGAGCAATCCGCTCCCTGACCATACCGATAAAGTAAACACCGTATTCAGTTCTGAAGTTAGTCAAATAAGAAACGTCAAGGCACATACCGCTGACATTTATCAAGTGCTGGTAGAGGTTGAGTATTGTTTAGGCAATGAAGTATCACCCTTAGCAACAAAGAAAGAAGAGCCAAATGACATGACCACCATGTTTGGAGACCATTTCATAAGTGCCATCAATGAGCAACAACTAGAAGAAACGAGCAATAACTTCTCGTTCACCCAGCTTCAACGTCAAGTCAATGAACTAAGCGGGACAATACACCACTTAATGGAAAATTCCACTCAAGCTGCTTGTCCATTCTGCTCTTAGCCAAAATAAATGAAGAAGACCATACTGACACGATCTAGCAAAAGGATCGGCTACCCTAGTCCTCAAGCAACACGTAGCCATATCGCCTCCTCCTAAATCGATGGCCACTATTTTCCCTATCCTCCTAGAGCAAGGAATGATCTCTAAGGAACTGAGACGCTCTGCCCCCAAGTACTTCCCTAATTATGATCCATCCAAATATTGTGACTACCATTTGGGGGAGTTGAGCCACTCATTAAATGAATGTACTGTTATGAAAAATAAGGTTCAGGATCTTTTGGATGCTGGGGTATTCACGTTTCACTCTCCATGGTTATGTTATGACAAAGATGACCTCCTCGTGGTACCGATCACCCGTATCATGTTCCTTGAACATGCTAAGGAGACGCGTAGAGGAAAGGCAATCATGGACACTTTGGGCCAATCAAGTGGTAAATTTGACTATTATGTCAACTATTCAATCCCCTAAGGTTTCTATGACCATCATTAGAGCATCGTCCCCGATGAATGATATGAAATTCACAAAGCTGGGAGGCGCGACTGGTGACTGGTATGAATTCAAGATGCTTGCTAAACATTTTTTCAAAATAAAAGAGAAAGGTACCGAAATGGCGTTACCGAAATGGCGTTAGAAAAATTTAGCGTAACGAAGTTCCTGAATTCACAATCTCTGGTTCGTAAGAATAAAGTAAATCTCTTGTTACTTTACTTGGGTTTCTAATCGACCCACCAAAAATAGATTAGTGGTGACTCCTGATTGAAAAATCAATTGCATGTTAAGAACTGGAACCTAAGTTGCGAATGGGTATGGGCTTGCGAGAGCTCCAGCTAAGTTTAAGCTTAGTAATCCATTAGCCAAACCCTAGGTGGTTCACCCCCAAAAATTTGGTCGCGACACTTTTCTTTGCCTGAAATCAATTCCTGGAAGAAGTGTGCATTTGGCTTTGTAATCATCCATATGACTGGTCTAAGTAGGTTTTCTATAGCTGGATTACTAGAAGAAACTATTGTGTTGTTCACTTATATTGCAAAGTTACATTGAGACTTTGAACTTCATATTCCACAAAGGCTTTTAGATTATTATTGCCTCTTGAATCATTATTGGTTTCAATGCAAGAGCTAACCTAGAAACCTAATTTAAGTCGAAAATCCATAAGTTTAAAAGTCAAACGTTATTTTATTTTAGTTGGTTAGACGACTGTTTATCGTTTTATTACCAGCGACAAAAATATCAATGGTGAACAAAAGGTCTGAACTGCACACATCGTCTTACTACTGGAACTCATTTAGATAGTGAAATAAATTAGACAATTAGTTGGAACGTGATTATATATTGTGTTTAGGTGAATAATCGACAATTTCTTCTAATCAACTTTTAAAACCTTTTCTTAGAAGTAAAGTTTCTCAAATATTTATATTTAGAGTAACTAAAACTTGTGATTCTTGTGAGATGTCGCAATACTATTACCAACTATTCTGTGAGCTTAAACTATTAGATAAATGCGTAATTTTATATTTATCACTCTAACACTCCTCCTTGCGCTAAATCTGATCTTTTTTTACTTAGTACTAAGTATGGAAATTTAATTGTGATTTTAGCTCTAATATCATGTGAGATTTTGTGAAACCACTGTCAATTTTTCCAAAAGGTTAAGTTGTTTGATGAAGGCATGGTTTATCAGAGTAATTAAATATTAAATCATGCATTCATTTAATAGTTTTGATTTCTAGAACAGTGGATAATGATACTACAAAAATTACACAATTTTCATCAGCTACTCTTATTTTTGAAGAAGTGGTTGGTAAAAGATTCGAGCATAGGGCAACGATAAACCTAGATTGTATGCACTTTTCATTTCATTGGTACTATTGAAGTTTGACACTTGATGGAGACACAAATATTGGTTAGTTGACTACTAGTTTGAAAGTGCTAGTATAACCATCTAGAGGTGGGTGAATAGGTGTAAAGACAAGGTTAACCAATAAAAACCAATAAAAAACAATAAAAGTTACTTTCTCAAGCAAGGTCTAATTAACATCAGACTTCTAAGTTCAATTCAAACTCAAATAAGGTGATTAGAATTTAGCAATACACAGAAAAATATTGCAACAACCAAATTAAAGAAGTTAAGGAAAGAGAAAATTGAACATATAATTTAGAGTGGTTCGGCTTAAATCTAGCCTACGTCCACTCTCCTATGTTGATAGCATTCTGGCTAGATTCTACTATGAAATCAAAAGAGAATTACAGCGATTTGAGTATGAAAATTCAATGAAGAGTTTCTTTCTTTCACTAAGTCACTCCTTTGTGTTTTTCTCTCTTTGAGTACAGTCGTAAATGCAATCAAAGAAGAACAAGTGATTTGGTAACTTCAGACTTTGGAATTTTAATCCTCACGCACACACTCAAATGAACTACATGACCTCCTTAAATACTCCTCCATGCCTTTCTATCCGTTGGCAATTTTCAGAGGAATTTCTTCTAATCAATCCGTTGGACAGAATCAATCAAGGAAATCTTGTAGCCATTTGAAGATTGAGGTGAAGATCTGATGATTCCGGTTGCCCATACAATCAAAATCTAGATTTCCATAAATAGATGCTTCCCAAAAAGGAACTTGTCTTCGAAATTGATTTCATCAATCCATAATTGATTTCATTAATATATTTAGAAAAGATATGTGAGAATCTTCGCCAGAAAGCCAGATATGTCTTGATCGTATTGAATCCTAATTGGAAAATCAATAAACCTGAGTCTGATTATGTCTTCATTCTAGATTTGGTTTAGTCTGGATCTTCATCAGAGTGGGAAAGACTTCTAATGTTAAATAAACTTTGACCGCATTCCATGATATAACATAGAAGTCTAATATTCCTCAAAATAAGAATAAGAACAAGAATCAGAATAAGAATAAGAGCATGAAAGTTTTGTCAACTTCAAAACCAAATAGAAGTTTTCTTAACAATCTCCCTCTTTTTTTATGGTGACAAAACTTTCATGCAAATTTAATAAGAAATTATAACCTGCAAAATAACACTTTAGCAGCACATGATAAAGAACATATGAATAAAATAGTAGTTTGCATCCACAAAAAACATCAGTCTCATAAGAACTACAAAACACATGCCAATACCAATTAAAATTCAAACACAAGTTCAAGCACCACAAGTTTAAGTTCAAAACGATTCAAGTTCAAAACACAACCACAAAAGATTCAAGTTTTAAATCTGCATAAGCTCTCCCCCTTTTTGTCAGCAACAAAAAGATAAAGTTAGTGAGTTGTAAGAAGAGGTTGAGTAAAAAATGATCAGAGATGTCTAGGAACACGAATAAGTTGGAAATCCTCCAAAGACCGCACTGTCTCCTCAAGTTTATCTTGGCACTAATGATGAACAGCCTCCACTTTTGCCATAGTCTAGGAAGCCCGCTTATTCAAAGTTTGAACCTAAGTGTCAAGAGATTGTGCCTTGCCTGTAAGGAATTCTGAGGTAGATCTGAGAGCAACATGTAACTTCTGAATTTCAAACTCCATAGCATATTGCTATGCCTTAATCTCCAAGAGCAATTCTACTATTAGAGGATAGTTGGCTTCCGGTTCTGTTTGGGCACTAGCCTCAACGTATTGTACCTATGGAGTATCCAGAAGTGAAGAACATCAACTTGAACGTGTGTAGTTTGTTGCTCCCCTTGAATAGTAGTTCCTTTTGCTAGACCTTCAGGTGAGACTTCAAGAAAATGAGATGCAAATACATCTTAAGTGTCTGGCGGGGATCAATTGATGCCATCTCTAGCAGTATGTTCAACAATGGGAGTTTTCTCACTTACTCCCCCTGTTTTGATGCCTTCAGGCTGAGAGGTATCTTTTTCCTTTTGAACCTTCCATGGTCTAGCACGAGTTTCATTATCAGTTGCAGTCTCATCAATTTCTAGGGCTTCAACTTCCCTAGTATCTTCTCCTTCCTTCTCAGTCTCGTCCTGTTCTAGGTTCATACCAGCATCTCCATCTGAGTCATCACCGTCAGTCTATTTCATTGCAGTTTCTTTAGCATCACTCTCTTCTTCTGGTTCCTTCTTGCTTTCATCTTCTTCTTCTGACTCAGTAAAACCTTGAAGATTACGTAAGGCCATAGTAGAGATTGTCAAATCACCATCTTCCTCCTCTTCATCCTATAGAAGGATAGGTCTTTCCCTCTTTGGTGACTTTGAAACAACACTCTCTCCCTCGTGTTTCTTCTCAGCAGCAGTTCCTTTCCTGATTTTGCTAGCAAATTCTTTCTTTAAACTATCCAGTACTCCATATAGATCTTTCAATTGCATTTTTGAGATAATCTTTAGTCCAATTTAAATTGGAGCAAGAGTTCTGGAGCGAAGTAGATATGGTAGTTGTATCTAGAAGTGTCTAAAGAGTCTGGCTATCAATGCAGAGTATGGGAATTGTCTTTTTTCTTTCATGATTGTTCTATACATATGCAGAATGATGGTGTGAGGGAGTGAAAAAGAGACACAATTGCAGATCGCCTACATGTTCTTTGATTCAAATCTGGATATATAAGTTTTTTAGGCTGCCTTGGGTCTGATACAATTGATAACTATCTTGTGTAGCAAGATATTCAAAGTAGGCATTCTAGAGTAAGTAATATTGCCACTAGAAATCCTATCACGTACTAGAGACCTTGTGGCCTGCGCATTTGACACATTAATAGGCAGGAATCCATTCATTTCTACACCCAACAAGTTAGCCAAGAGATTCACATCCACATCAAAAACTCTGTCACACATAATAAACTAAATATGAGTGGGATCCAAAATAGACAAATTAGGGTAAAAGTATGCCGTTAATTCAGGGTATGCCTTCGATGTTTCTACACAGAACTTCTCCAACTGAAGTTTAGCAAACTTTCCCCTCAAGTTAACCTTGATGGAATATAGGAAGTCAAAATCCACAATTTGAGGGTTGATAATTCCTCTATTCAACATTTGAGCAAAATTTTTCTTATCCTCTTTTGAACGAAATAGTTTCGTTCTTTCTCAAGGGATTTCAGCAATAACTCCAATCTTTTATTGGAAATTTTTAAAGATCCCTTCATCATCATCTTTGTTTTATAGTTCATTTTATAACCCCAAATGTGGATCGGAAGGAAAGTTCACAAACTCCTTTGTAATTCTAGGTTCTACTAATTCTAACTGTTCCATGGCTTGCAAAAATACAATTTCATTTTCATATCCATTTTCTTTTAGAAAATTACTTATGAAGTTCATAAGGCTTCCTCCCTTCTTCAAAAAGGTATAGTGTTTAAGAAGTACCTCAGGCTTTCTCACTAAAATGGGGTTTGCATCATGAGTAACTTCTTCATCTGCAAAATGGCGAGGAGAAGGTGAATCTTCTCTAGTTAGATCAAAATGTGTTGGTCATTCAGGAATATTCCAAGGCCCGCAACTAACAATCTTCCTAATTGATTCCGTCCAACGGGTAGATTGGAGGAATTCCTTTGGTAAGTGCCAACGGGTATGATGGCATAAAGGAGTATATAAGGAAGACGGTATTAGTTGTTCAAGGTGTGCACGATAGAAGAATTCCAAAGTCTGAAGCTATTTGTTGTTTAGACAATTCCTTTGAGCGAATACTTGTATACAAAAGAGAGTTTATATTTGTGAGAAATCTTGAGGAGGTGTGGTAGAACATCTACACTGTGGAATCAAGGCAAAGCTGTGCTGTAACTTCTCTTTTGTTCATAGTGGAATCCAGCCAATAGGCTGTCAGTGAAGAAGAGTGGACGTAGGCTTGATATAAGCCGAACCACTATAAACCGCGTGTTCAATTTTCTCTTCTCTCAGTCTTACTTTGATTATCGTTTGTCTCAAATCCATCAATTGTCTAGTATTGTGCAATTGTTGAAGAAAAATCTTTTATATACCTATTCACCTCCCTCTAGGTACTCATACTAGCAATATCAATTGGTATCGAGCCTCGTGTACTTACTTTATTTGAAGTGTTTTACTTCGTAGTAAAAGATCCATGGCTAGTATGCTAGCACCAGGGCTGATGGAAGGGCAAAGCAATACCAGACCACCCTACTTTGATGGAAAGGATTACAACATCTGGGAGAACAAGATGAAAGCTTTCCTACGATCAAAGGATCCTCTGGAATGAGACATTGTAGAAAAAGGAATTACTCCTACCACTGCATCGCCTCGAAAAGGAAAAGAAACTGATGAGACCAGCGGAATGACTCAGGAAGAGATAATCAAGAGACAAGCACTCGATGCAAAAGCAATTTACTCCTTATATTGTACTGTGTCACCAATTGAATATAATAGAATATCTTCTTGTGTTACAGCAAAAGAAGTTTGGGACAGATTGCATATCACCTATGAAGGAACGGATCGAGTGAAGGAAACAAGAATCAACATTCTTCTCGGTCAATACGAAGCCTTCGAATGAAACCAGGAGAATCTATAACGACATGTTTAGTCGTTTTACAGATATTGTGAATGGTCTTGAAAATCAAGGTCAACCAATTTCTGATCCCATGAAGGTAAACAAGCTACTGCGTGGACTCTCCAAAGATTGGAATCACATAAAGACTTCGATAAGAGAGACGCAAAGAATTATGCCACTGTCTGTCGACGAGCTGATTGGAACTCTTCAGTCTTATGAAGTGGAACGGATCAATGAAGATGAAGATCCAAAAGGTAAGAAATCCATAGCATTAAAATCAAATAATGATTATGATGATACAGATTCTGAAGATGATATGGACGATGAGGAGCTTGCTCTTATGATAAGAAGATTCAGAAAACTGAATAGAAAAGGAAGAAGGTTCAACTCAAAGAAACAAAGCTTTCAAAGATAGCAGACCAAGTCTGTTGATGATGAGGAACCAAACAAAGATGTAGTCTGCTTTGAATGTAAGAAAAAGGGACACATCAGACCCAACTGTCCTCTTCTGAAGTAGAAGAGAGGAAAAGCTGAAAAATTTCGAAAAGCTCTCAAAGCTGAAATCTGGAGTGATACAGAGTGTGAAGAAAGTGATAATGAATATGCCAATCTATGTCTGATGGCACAATCAGACTCAGACTCAGGATTAGACTCAGACAGTGAATTTGAGGTCACCGTCAAGAAAAATGTAAAGTGGTATCTTGACAGCGGATGCTCAAGACACATGACAGGAGACTCAAATTGTTTTATAAAGCTTGCTCAAGTAAATGGTGGAAAAGCTTCATTTGGAGGAAACAGCAAAGGAAGTATTGTGGGATTTGGAACTGTGAAAATTGAAAATCTCACAATAAGTAATGTTTCCTTAGTGGAAAGACTCAATTACAATCTTCTCAGCATTAGTCAATTGTGGGATACTGGTTTCAAGATCTTCTTTCAAGAAGGAATATGTTCTGGAATCAGTAAAGACTCTACTCAGTCTTTCATGGGTCGAAGACATGGAAACATCTATCTTCTGGATGTGAAACCAAATGAATCGCAATGTTTTATCTCAATTCAAGACGAAGCAAGCTTATGGCACAAAAAGCTTGGTCATGTCAACATGAAGCAATTAGCCAAAATCTCATCAAAGCAGCTTGTTCGAGGACTACCCAATATACCTTATCAAAAGACTGATCCATGCACTCCATGTATTCTGGGAAAGCAGGTAAGAAATTCATTTAAGCCAATAAATCATGTCTCTACTAATCATGTACTACAGTTGCTGCATATGGATCTCTTCGGACCAACCAGAACACAGAGTATTGGAGGAAATAAATATTGCCTAGTAATTGTGGATGATTACTCCCGTTTTACTTGGGTATATTTCCTTGCAAGTAAGTCCGAAACCTTCTCGTATTTTGAAAAATTTGCTAAAAAGGTTCAAAATGAAAAAGGATGTGTTATCTCAAGTATAAGAACAGATCATGGAGGTGAATTTGAAAATCAAGATTTTACAAAATTTTGTGATGAATCTGGCTTTAAGCATGTGTTCTCTCCTCTCCAAATACTCCTCAGCAAAATGGAGTTGTGGAAAGAAAGAACAGATCTCTTCAAGAAATGGCTAGAACTCTTTTAATTGAAAGTAAGATTTCTTCACGATTTTAGGCTGAAGCAGTTTCAACAGCATGCTATATCATCAATAGAGTCTTCTTAAGACCTATTCTAGAGAAAACCCCTTATGAGTTATTCAAAGATAAGAAGCCTATTGTTTCATACTTTCATGTATTCGGTTGCAAATGTTTTATATTGAAAAATGCAAAAGATCGAGTTGGTAAGTTTGAAGAAAGATCAGATGAAGGTATCTTCCTTGCATATTTTACATCAAGCAAAGCCTTCAGAGTCTATAACAAGAAGAGTCAGTCTGTGGAGGATTCAATGAATGTTAAATTTCAAGACTCAACGCAAGATGAATCAAGTCAGACTCATCAAGAAGAATCTGAACCTGCTCCAGACCTTCCAAAGCTTACAACTCAAGAAGCATCTCAGACTCTGGAAAACCAACATCAGGTTGTTCGTGAAGATCCAAACAAAGAGAGAGATCATCAACCAGACAAATCAACAAGTAACTGGAAGCATAAGTCCAGTCATCCCAAAGATCTTATTATCGGCGAAATTAATGAAGGAATTCGCACCAGATCAAAAAGGGGAGAAGAGTCTAGTGCTGTGGCTCTCATTTCTGAAATTGAACCAAAGAGCATAGAAGAAGCTTTATTTGATGAAAGCTAGATTGAAGCTATGCAAAAAGAGCTCAGACAGTTCAACATTAATGATGTCTGGGAATTGACATCCAAACCAAAAGGTAAAACTGTTATTGGAGCTAAATGGGTGTTCGAAACAAGATGAATGAGAAAGGAAAAGTCGTACGAAACAAAGCAAGACTCGTGGCCAAGGGATATACGCAAGAAGAAGGAATAGACTATGATGAGACTTACGCACCAGTAGCAAGGTTAGAAGCTATTCAACTATTACTTGCGTTTGCTTGTTATAAGAATTTCAGGTTATTCCAAATGGACGTCAAAAGCGCCTTCCTAAATGGATTTATCCATGAGGAAGTTTATGTGGAACAACCACCAGGGTTTGAAGACCCAAAGAAGCCAGACTCAGTCTTCAGACTGAAAAATGCTTTGTATGGTTTAAAGCAAGCACCTTGAGCCTGGTACGACAGATTAAGTAAGTTCTTAATACAAAATGGTTTTGTCAAAGGTAAAGTAGATACGACTTTATTTATCAAAAAGGAAAACAAAAGTTTCTTACTTGTTCAAATATATGTGGATGACATTATTTTTGGATCCTCTAATGAAAATCTGTGCAAGAAATTTTCTAAGTCTATGCAGGATGAGTTTGAAATGAGTATGATGGGAGAGTTAACATTCTTTCTTGGTCTTCAAGTAAAACAATTGAAGGAAGGAACTTTTATTTATCAAGAAAAATATGTTAATGATCTTGTCAAAAGGTTTGGACTGGAAAAGTGCAAAAAGACCGAAATACCAATGTCAAGTTCTATAAAGATAGACAAAGATGAAGAAGGGAAGAAAGTTGATCAAAAGCTGTACGGGAGCATCATTGGTTCACTTCTTTATCTTACGCTTCTAGACCTGACATTTTGTTGAGTGTTTGCATCTGTGCTAGGTTTCAATCAGATCCTAGAGAATCCCATCTCAGTGCTGCGAAACACATCATTAAATACGTTGCTTCATCATCAAGCATCATTTTTTGGTATCCTAAGAAGGGAGACTTTAATCTTCTGGGATATTCAGACGCAGATCTGGCCGGTTGCAGAGTTGATAGAAAGAGCACTTCGGGAACTTGCTAGTTGCTTGGAAGCAGGACAGTGTCTTGGTTTTCAAGGAAACAAAGCACTGTGTCTCTTTCAACAACAGAAGCAGAGTATGTAGCCCTTGGAAGCTGCTGTTCACAAATTCTATGGATAAAACAACAGCTAAGAGACTTTGAAATTGAAGACTCATGCACGGAGATTAATTGCGACAACACCAGCGCTATCAACCTCACCAAAAATCCAATTCTCCATTCAAGAGCAAAGCATATAGAGATTCGACATCACTTTATTAGAAACCATGTTCAAAATGGAGATGTTTCAATTCAATTTGTTGACTCAAAGAATCAACTAGCGGATATATTCACAAAGCCTTTGGAGAAAAATCAATTTGAATCTATCCGTTCCAGACTCAACATTTTGAGGTATGAGGATATCAAAGTCTAAAGACTTTCAGACTCAGACTTACAAGACTTTATCTGTAAGATAGTCTTAATACGACCGTCAGACTGTAAGTCTTTCTCTCTTTAATCTCATCTTGAAAAGGTACGATCGTCAGACTGTGTTTAAATTGTTGCTATATTTTAATCGACGTAATTATTGCATCGTTTCATCTTCAAAAATGAAATTATTTTTGAAATAGCTATTTTTACGGAGAAAGACAGTTATTTTGAAAAGGCATTTTTTTTTATTTCCTTTGTGACGGTTTGTTTATCCCTTTTTTAACCGATCAAGCACTGTCGATTCCTCTTCACTTTACTCTCAAAAACCCTAGAAAGCATCGATCCTCCATTCCCGTTTGTCTTCTTTGTTTAATCTTCAAAAAATTGTCATCTTTCTTGGGAAAGTCAAGCAAGGAATCTTCCAAAAACTGAGAAGGATGTCATCTTCAAGAAAATCTTCAAGAATCGCAAGCAGGGGACCACGGCGAATGAGTGAGGAGCCTACGCACTTCGATCTTGCGAAGAAGAAGTGACTCCCAACAGCAAGCGAGCCCACAACATTCTCGGCGGCGTCATTCTCCTCCATCTAGTCCTCAAGGCGTTGATAATCAACAACAGGAAGAAATCATCGAGGATGCAGACCTTGTAAGAGTTCAAAAGCCCGCTTATATTTACCATCTATATCGTGCCTTAAAAGGAATTCGTACTCCTTTGAACTACATTGATGATTTTCTTAAAGACAAAGGACATGGGAACGAATATATCTTTCTGCGAAAAATGGAAAGTTTGGGAATCGCTCATAAAGGGGTGGCTGAGGAAACTCTTGCAAATATCCCAAGTGATCCTCGTGACTAGGGGCCTAATCCTGTAGATGGGAATGATGATGACAAATTGTACAGTCAATTTCAACCGAAAATGGGTGTTGTGATTGAAAATCAAGGAAAAATGGGAGATTTGTTCAGATCAAAGGAGCAAAATGATCTGTACTCGAAATTGCTTAAGCATGGGGTAATAAACCCTAGGAGTGTGGATTTTGATTTTCTGGATGCTGTGAATGTGAACTTGAGGGAAAAGTTCAGTTATCTTCAACTTGAAAAGTTCTGCTCTGACACTACAGATGCCTATGCTGAATTAACTGCATATTTCTATTCAAATCTTAGCTTTTTGGATGCGAATAGATTCTCTTTCAGCGTTAAAGACCAAGACTATGTTGTGGATATGAATATGCTGGCAGATGTGTTAGAAGTTGAAAGAGGAAGATATCAACCAATCAAAGTTTCCATTGCTCGGGCCACACTTGAACTGGTGAAGGACAGGAGAACAGATGAAAAGATCACCTACTTAAGGATGAGTGCATTAACATCTTGCTTCACAAGATTGTGATTAATTGCCTCCGACCGAAATCAACTTCCAAGACTGATGTTTGAAGTTCAGAGGCCAAGCTGATGTATGCCATTCTCTTTGGAAAAAAGTTTTCTCTCCCTCACACTATTATGTTTCACATGTATAGAGCAATGATGAAGGACAGAGGTCAACTCCCTTACCCAAACCTTGTTACGAAGTTATTGAGACATCTGAATATTCAGCCTCCACAAATCTTTTGTGTTCGACCATGTGATCATATGGTGGTAGGACTGAAAATGGTGACCAAAATGCGTTTGAAGGAACTGAGCAAGGAGTTGGAGAAATTCAAGGAGAAGACTCCTGCCAAATCTCATCAAATCTCTTCTGCAGCTAAAAGAAAAGGGAAGGAGCCCATGGTTGCTCCATCCAAGAGAAGAAGAGCTCTCCTCGTTGAGGATGAAGATGATGAGGAAGACATCACCATCTCTGCATTGGCTTTGAAGAATTTAAGTCGTCCTGTTCCACAGAAAGAATCGGAACAAATGACGAAAGAAGCAGAGGGGAAGGAAGAAGAAGAAAGAAGAAGAAAGAGAAGCTGAAAAAGAAGCAGAGGAGGAAAGACCTGAAGAAGAAAGAAGAGAAGAATGACAACCTGAGAAACACTCTTCTCCACCTGTAGGCATGGAAACAGGGGGAGATTAGGAGAAAGGAGTGAAGTCTTCATATCCTGATGCAAGTGAAGGAGTAAGTCGCTCACCTGTAGACTCAGAGGATGTTTATGCCTCTCAATTTCCAGAAGAAGGTCATGAAGTTTCATCGCCAAACCTGCGAGATTATGCTGATCTACCATCGTCTGCATTTACTCCATCTGATCGAGCCGAAGCAAGTACTCAGACTGATAATGCAGCAGATTTTCGCAGAATCATGGATATTCTCTTGGAGATGCGAGGTCAAATTTATGCCTTGGGATGCGAGGTTCAAAACTTGCAGAATGCGGGTCAAGTTTCTTCATGTTCATTGAATGATAAGATCCAAGGCCTCTCTGTTCAGATTCAGGCCAATGCCAAGGGTGAGGAGATTGCACAACTGAAGGAAGACTTGAAAAGGCTGGAAGGCATCGTTCAATCTATGGAAGATTTCCAGCTTGTCCGCGTTCCCAAGCAATCTTGACTTCATCTCATCCTTTTTTTAATGCTGACAAAAAGGGGGAGAGGTGCAAGATTTGAACAAACTTTCAATCATTAAACTTTTAACTGTTTGTTGGATTGTTTTGTTGTTTGAACTCTGTTTGACTTTGTTTTGTGTCTGGATGAGAACTAAACTAGACTTGGACTTGACAGCTTCTATTAACTAGTATTGATATCTTATGGAGGGCTTTATCGTATACTAGATTAACCTATTTTCTGTGGTTGCAGATTCTAGTGTTATTCATTTAGCCATTTATCTCTATAAGATATGCATATGTGTTTGAGAAATGTTTTGCAAGTCAAAGTTATCCAAATCTGCAGGAAAGTTTTGTCACCATCAAAAAAGGGGAGATTGTTGGAGAAATCTTCTTGAAGTGTTTTGAAGTTGACAAAACGTTTCCATCAGTCTAGTCTGAAGGCTTGCAGACTCTGCTGTTTAAAATCTGAAGACCTCCAGACTCAAGACTCAAAGTCTATCCTCATTGACAGTCTCTAATCCGTTGAAGAAAGGTTATCCAGAACTTGATGTTTCGTTAAGGATTTAACCTTATCAATTGGAGAAGATCTCATGGCTGGGAAAGACATAACGGAGTCCTTTGATTGATCGAAGATTAACTCGATAATTGAAGATCCGGTGATTGCCTAAATATTATTGGAAGGTTCTACTTATGGAAACCGAGATCCTGATTGTATGGGCGAACAGGATTGATGGGCTATCAACATGTTCCTTTAATAGCTTGAACAATCTTCCTAATTGATTCCGTCCAACGGGTAGATTGGAGGAATTCCTTTGGTAAGTGCCAACGGGTATGATGGCATAAAGGAGTATATAAGGAAGACGGTATTAGTTGTTCAAGGTGTGCGCGATAGAAGAATTCCAAAGTCTGAAGCTCTTTTTTGTTTAGACAATTCCTTTGAGCGAATACTTGTATACAAAAGAGAGTCTATATTTGTGAGAAATCTTGAGGAGGTGTGGTAGAACATCTACACTGTGGAATCAAGGCAAAGCTGTGCTATAACTTCTCTTTTGTTCATAGTGGAATCCAGCCAATAGGCTGTTAGTGAAGAAGAGTGGACGTAGGCTTGATATAAGCCGAACCACTATAAACCGCGTGTTCAATTTTCTTTTCTCTCAGTCTTACTTTGATTATCGTTTGTCTCAAATCCATCAACTGTCTAGTATTGTGCAATTGTTGAAGAAAAATCTTTTATAAACCTATTCACCCCCCTCTAGGTACTCATACTAGCAATATCAATCATAAGAGAGATTTAAAGAAATTGAATTAAGGCAACTGAACCATCATAAAGGAAAGTGCCTTTTCAAAAAATTTAAAAAGATAATTGCCAATTATAAATTCAAAAAATCAACAAGGAAATTGTAATTTCCAAAAATAAAAAAGGCAAGCGATGATTTAGAGATAAACATACCTGTTCAATACTTACACGCCAAAAATAAAATAAACTACCTGAGTTTGGAGGATTTTCAGGTATATGCAAATACCTCATGCTAATCTGTTGAGTCTGCATGATCATAGACTATAGTCAGATGAAAGAATGATGTTCAGTTTTTCACGAATGGACTCAAATAAGCTCTTCTTCAACGTTTGGTAAAAATATCCGCTAGTTGGTTCTTCGAATCAATAAATTGAACATTAATCTTGCCATTATGAACATGGTCTCTAATGAAGTGATGACGAATTTCGATGTGCTTTGCTCTTAAGTGAAGAATTGGATTTCTGGTAAGATTAATAACACTTGTGTTGTCACATCTGATTTAAGTGCACAATTCTTCTATTCCAAAATCTCTTAGTTGTTGTCTGATCCACAGAATTTGTGAACAGTAACTTCCAAGAGCAACATACTTTGCTTCTTTTATTGAAATAACCACGGTATTATGCTTTCTTGAAAACTAGGACACTAACATTTGTCTGAACAGTTGACATGTCCCTGAGGTACTTTTCTTGTCAACTCTACAACTAGCCTGATCAGCATCAGAGTAACCAAGTAAATTAAAGTCTCCTCCTTTTGGATACCATAGACCTAGCTTTGGATAAGTCACAATATATTGTATGATATGTTTAACAGGACTAAGGTGTGACTCTTTAGGATCAGATTGAAATCTAGCACATATACACACACTGAATAAAATATCTAGTCTAGAAGCAGTTAGATAAAGAAGAGAACAATCATTTATGTATAGCTTTTGATCGACTTTCTTTCCATCTTCATCTTTGTCAAGCTTTGAAGAACTTGACATGGGAGTTTCTATTTTCTTGCAGTTTTCCATTCCAAACTTCTTGATAACATAGTTGGCATATTTCTCTTGATGAATAAATGTTCCTTTCTTCGATTGTCTGACTTGTAGACCTAGAAAGAAAGTTAACTATCCCATCATACTTATTTCAAATTCTTCCTGCATAGACTTTGAAAATTTCTTACACAAATTTTCGTTAGAGGATCCAAAGATTATATTGTCTACATATATTTGAACAAGTAGGAAATCTTTTTCTTCTTTTTTGATAAACCAGGTTGTGTCAATCTTCTCTTTCTCAAAACCATTATTAATAAAAAAAACTTACTCAGCCTCTCATACCAAGCTTGAGGTGCCTATTTTAGACCATACAACGCCTTCTTCAGTCTATAGACCAAGTTTGGTTTTTTGGGATCTTCAAATCCAGGTGATTGTTCCACATAGACTTCTTCTTGTATAAAACCATTAAGGAAAGTACTCTTGAAGTCCATATGAAATAACCTAAAATTATGAAAACACGCATATGCAAGTAGTAGTCTAATTACTTATAACCTAGTTATAGGTGCATAAGTCTCATCATAATCTATTCCTTCCTCCTATGTGTACCTATTTGCAACAAGCCTTACTTTGTTTATGGTGACTTTGCCCTCTTCATCAATCTTATTTCTGAAAACCCACTTCATTCTAATCATAGATTTACCTTTTAATTTAGGACCCAGTTCCCAGACATTAATACTAAATTGTCTGAGTTCTTCCTGCATAACTTCTATCCAGCTTTCATCAGACAATGCTTCTTCTACTCCTTTTGGTTCTATTTATGAAATAAGTGCTATTGCACTGGAATCTTATTTTGCCTTGGATCTAGTGCAGATTCCTTCTTCTATATTTCCAATAATGAGCTCTTTGGGATGACTTGATTTGTGCTATCTGATATTCAATCTGTCATGTCCTGTTGAAATCTGCTAATCATTTGTTTCCTTCCAATCTTCTTACTCCTATTCTGCTTGACCTTGATCTTCAGAAGATTGACGTTATCCTAGGGAATAAGACTTTATTAGGTTTGAAACTGGTTCAGACTCTTCAAGTTGAGTCTGATCTAGTGGAATCTGAATATCTTCCTGAAATCTAACATTCATAGATTCTTCAACAAATTGAGTATTCTTGTTCTATAAGCTTTACTTAATGTAGAGTGCCCAAGAATTTTCCTTCATCTAATCTTTCTTCAAATTTTCAAACTTGATCATTTGCATTCTTCAAGGTGTTTGGCTTCTTCCCTTTATATACTTCATAGGGAGTCTTTTCTAAGATTGACCTTAAAAATACCCTGTTAATTATATAATAGGCAATGGAAATTGCTTATGCCCAAAAATGAGAAGAGATTTACTTTCTATCAATAGAGTTATGGCCATCTTCTGTAACAACTTTTTTTCCTTTGCACAACTCTGTTTTGTTCTGGAGTATATAGAGAGGAGAAAACATGTTGAAGACTCATCACAGAACTTTGCAAAGTCTTAATTTTCAAATTTTCATCCATGATCAATCTTTATGCTTGAGAGAACCTAACCTTTCTCGTTCTAAACTTTCTTGGCAAACTTTGAAAAGTAAGTAAAAGTTTCAGACTTACTTGCTAAGAAGAAGACGTAAGTGAATATTGAATAATCATTCATAATTACTAAACAATATTTCTTTCCACCAATACTCTGAGTTCTTGTTGGTCCAAAAATATTCATATGAAGAAGCTACAAAACACGATTGGTAGAAACTTGATTTATTGGTTAAAAGAACTTCTGACCTATTTTCCCAAAATACATGGAGTACACAATTTAGACTTTGGATAAGCCATTTTGGGAAGACCTCGAACCAGCTTCTTAGAAGAAAGTTTGTCAATCTATTTCATATTCACATGTCCAAGCTTACAATGCCAGAGATTTGCTTCATCTTGAATAGAAAAGAGGCATCGAGAGTTCTCTGGACTTATGTCTAGATGATAAGTGTTGCCATGCCTTCTCCCAGTAAAGGATTGTGACAAATCTCGACTAACTCTAGAGTAAATATCTTCTTGAAAATTGATTCCGAAACCCATATCACACAACTGACTTATGCTCAAAAGATTATAATTTAAGCCTTTTACCAGTGAAACGTTGTTGATGATTAGACTTTCAATCTTCACTATTCCAAATCCTATAATCTTTCCTTTGTTGTTTCCACCAAAAGAGACATTTCCTCCTTTTTGTCTTTCAAGTTTTACGAAACTGCTCAAATCTCCTGTCATTTGCTTAGAACAACCACTATCCAAGTACCATTTGCTTTTTCTTCTAATAATGACCTACAGTCAAAAGAAGATCTCAAGCTTTCTCTAGTACCCAAATTTTCTTAGGTCCATGGGAGTTAGTGTTAAAAATAACATTTGCCCAATTCTTCTTAACAGGTCTCCAAACTTTAGGACATTTATTCTCAAAATGTTTTGAGCTATTAAACCTAGAACATCTGAGAGCACTCAACCAACATTTTACAAAAACTTTTTGAAAATGATATTTGTAAAAGGTTTTGGAGGTATTTGTCTGAGTCTTTCTTTCACTTTAAGAAAATCAATTAGAGAAGCCATTTCGTTATTCATTCCCAAACCAGATTTATTAAAATAAGGTGTTTGAGCTGAAAGAATTTTCTTTAAACTTTTATGATCCATTGAAAAACCTTTTTGAAATATCTGAAATTTCCTTTTTCAAACAGATGTTTTCCCTTGAGAGAGAGTCAACATTTTCTGTCAAACTATCAAAATCACTTTTCAGGTTTTCAAACTTTTCTTTCCAAAAATCATCCCGTTGCCTAAGCTTAAAATTTCATTTTTCAGTTCGGAAATTCTTTTAAGAGAAGATCTAAGGTTGTGGCAAAGTTCATCTATATACTTAGAAATCTTAACAGGAATTTCTGAGTGACTTACCTCGGTTTCTTTGTCAGAATCTGAATCTAAGTCTGATTATGAGCGAGCCATCAGACAGATATTTGCAAGTTCCTCTACACTTTCCTCACATTTAGTGTCACTCCATGTTTCTGATTTACGAACTTTCTTGTACTTCTCATACTTCCCTTTATTCTTTTTCAGCAAAGGAAGGTTAGGCTTGATGTGTCCATTTTTCTTGCACTCAAAGTATATTACATCTTTGTTAGTTTCAACATCTTCCATTGGTCTTTTCTGGGAACTTTGCTTGATTTGCTTCTTCCAATTTAGCTTTCTTCCTTTTCTATTCAGTTTTCTAAATTTCTTTATCATCAGGGCCAATTCCTCGTCATCCATGTCATCGTCTGTATTTGTGTCATCATAATCAACATTAGAGTTTAGTGCAATTGATTTCTTACATTTTGGATCTTCCTCATCATTGATCCGCTCCACTTTTTTCCCAAAAAGTCTTGGTTTGTAGAAAAATCTTCGGAGACTAAGTCAATGTTCCTAAAATGACTTGTGACATGACAGAAATTTCAATTTGTAAAATCGAATTCAAATTCACGGTTAATTTCGATCTGGCACGATTTTAGCGTGACCTAGGCTACCGAGTAGCTTTTAGAAATTTTTAGTGCAACGACCCGTGGTCGATTTTCTTCGAGCCACAATGAACCTCTTCTATACATCGGTGACTATTGATGGTCATGAAAATCTTGAGGTTTTAAATATGGACACAAGGTATCAAAACGACAGAAAAATCAGTCTTGTGTCGATTGACGAGAATTTTGCAATTTAGTGGAATCACCCACGTTTAATTACGCATTTCAGTCGAACCAACCTATCTCTGATTTCTAATCGATCTTACTGTGCCGAAATGATCTCTGCAGATGAGTACGATCGAATAGATAATTCCTAGTCGAATCCTCAAGTCTATTGCATTAAAATCTCTTAATGACTTCCCAAGATAGTCTAGTTATCTCACGAGTAATCGGCTCTGAGAATAGTACTATAGGCGCATCGATGAAAAGATCGATTTATTCAATTGAAAACATAACTGAAAATCCAAGATGTCACAACTCTTCCCCTCTTATAAAAATTTCATCCTCGAAACTTAAACCTTTACCAATGTTGACGAAAGGTGGGGGTATCGTCGTCTCATCGGGTTTCACTTTCCCACATTGCTTCTTCAGTCCCGTGGTGTTGTCAGACCATTTTGACCAAAGGGACATTCTTGATACACAGAATTTGATCTTTCTAAACCACAAGCTGAACCAGGCTTTCCACGTACGATACTCTGTCGTCCACATCCAATTCTTTAAGATTTTGCAAGTGGGTTAGGTCAGGCTCACACGTCCTCAACCTCGACACGTGAAAGACATCATGTACTCACGCCTACTTCGGCAGTAATGCAAGATGATACGCTAGGATCCCGATTCCCTCTCTAGAATCTCAAAGGGACCTACGTACCTCGGTTTCAATTTTCCCTCCTTACTGAAGTGCAAGGTATCCCTCATTGGTGACACATTCAGAAAGATGTAGTCACCAATTTGGAACTCTAAGGGCCTTCGATGGTCAATGATACAACTTTTCTAGCGACTCTAAGCGGTCTTTAATTTGTTTCTGATCACGGCAACTGCAATCACTGACTGCTGAACTGACTTTGGGCCTGTGATCTTTCTTTCCCTAATTTCATCTCAACACTTTAGCACTCTGCACACTCTACTATGCAATGCGTCAAAAGGCACATCTAACTGTTCTGCCGAAACTAGGAACCTCGGGTCTGGATCTGATATAATTACCACTGGCGCTCCATGTAGACGAACTATCTGTCACACATACACTTTTGCATGCCTATTCAAATCAAGATCCTTCCATATGGCGATAAAGTGAGCCGACTTCATTAGTCTGTCGACCACTACCCAAATGGAATCATTACCCCTTCCAGATCAAGACATGTTATAGGATTCTTGTTGGCTTATATGCGTAGATAAATTTAGTGAGAATCTTTAAGCACTTTGCCCTTTTTTTTAAAAAAAAAAAGAAAAAAAGAAAAGCTAGACAGTTTGAGTGAGAAAATAATCTTAGGAAATTTTATAAGGTTTGAGTGCCTTACTCGGGTCTTCAAACCCTCTTAGTTTAGTGTTTTGTCTTTACTACAAAATCATTCACTAAACTGGTGACGATATTGAATAATGCCTTCGATCCAAAAAAATGCAGTACTATATTTTATAGTTGATAAAACTTGCATGTCAATACACATCATATGTGATGTACACATGATATAGCGAACTGTTAGTTCACATGACAAAAGTAAAACACAAAGTTAATTTTCATTGATAACATAGAAGTTAGGGTTAATACCACGAAAAACATCAAATTAATATGTTTGTGACAAATTTACCAAAAATTAATTTTTGGGTCACCAAAAACACCAAACCGATACACCAATCACCAAAAATCTCAAACCAGTACACTCATAACTACCCCAAACTGATATAGATTTTCACATGAATTTGCCACATGAATTGAGTTATTGTCATGTGTGTCGCGACCTCCCCAAAGCTAGTGGAACCACTTAAATGTTTGGCTAATGGATTATTAAGTTTAGACTTAGCTTGGACACTCCTAAGCCCATATCAATTCGCAACTTGGGATTTAAGTTCTTAACATGCAAATGATTTTTTATAATGGAATTGCCACTAATTAATTTTCAGTAGGTAGGTCGATTAGAAATCCAAGTAATGGAAAGATTACTTCTAAATGAATTCGATGATTTGATTACACTAAAATTTCTCTAAGCCATTTCGATACATTTTCTCTTTTATTTCAAACAAATATTTTGTAGGTAGTTTACATAGATTTTAAATTACTCTGAAATGCGAGGTAATCATGCAGGTGTACAATCATTATTAAATATTCAATAAAGAAAAACTGGAAATAAATTTCTAAAAAAATTTCTGGTATTTAATTAAATTTGAAATGATAAAATAACCAAAATAAGCATGCAATCTATCATTAAAAACTACTTTAATTGTGTCTAATCCTTTTGGATTTAAAAAAAAATCAATTAAAATCAAACAAAAATAGAAAGAAATCAAATCTACATGAAACACAACATCTAGGATGTTATCCTTGTCCTTCTAATTTTGGAAACAATTAACAAATCTATGAGATCGGATTGACCAATATGTAATTGTGAATCGTAATAAGACCGAATTGATGATTTTATGTACAATTGTGAATCGTAACTCGAGTGAGAGATCGAATTGGCGATTATAACACTTCGTGAAATTAACCTGAGAAATTTTGGATAAGATAACAACGTTCAAGAATTCAATTAAGAATGCAATACTTCAAATGGGAAAACAAAATATTCAAGAATTAATTTAGATAGGAGTTTTACTCACTTTGATTATTTGTTTCCAAGTTCGGACAAGGGACAAATCACGACAGTCATGGATCAACCGTGCTTCACGGTGGTGCTCGGCTGAGGGGCTTTTGCAACAGCCGCCAATGGACAAGCCCCGTAATGAAGAAACGCAAAGTCAAGCTATGATGGAAAGTTTGGACTTGTGGATTGCAAAGTCGCTGAAATTTGTGGGTCGCATGTCTATTTTTACCAAGAATCTCTCTTTGATTTCTTCATGAAACTTGTAGAGAACATCCTAAATATTTATATACTCAAATTTGAAGTAAAATGAGCAAGTATAGCCTAGTGAATTGACTTATTCTTGAAGACGGTAGATCTGGAAACACGGTACTGGACACCCGAGACTTCTTGGACCCATATGGTGACTATTCTTTGGAAATGTGACTTAGATCCCTTAATGAAAGTTGTAGGGGACCTCTTGAAGTAAAAAATATCCAAATTTCAGAGGAAACGAAGAAGAATGAGTAGGTGAAAACTCGATATTTCTGAGATAGCTATACTGGATGTTTCGGTGCGAGAACCAGGAGCTTCGTACGTCTATAGAAAATTATATAGGACTAATATGGCCTAGATTTATTCATTAAAAATATAATTTAGTGTCTTAACAATAACCTGGTAAAATTTCATAATTTTCGGAGGTCGTTCGGGTATTTTAATGAAATTATTTCAAAGACTGTGCAATCTGTTTCTATCCGAAATTGCATGCTGTACTTGTGTGAGTTATATCTTCTTGTGTGAAACTCTTTTGGGCATGTGTTCTTCATGAAATTGTTATCTTATTGTCTTTTCTATCACATGTCTTGGTTTCATGATTTTTGAGAGGCATATGGATATTTAATTTAAATGTTTTCTAAAATGGTACAAGCTGGAATTTGCTAAACTTCAAAAGGCATGATAAATGGACTATTCTAAATTGCATGGACTCCATGAATTGTATTGTTATGAATGATTGTGTCTTGCTGCATGCATCATGATGATTGGAGATGCTTGTATGAATCAAAGGATGAAAGTGATCTTGTTTGCCATTACATCATATGCCATGCTAATTTTGAGACATAAATTGGTGAACATGAACAATGATAAATGAGAAAATTGTTGGAAGCGGTTGATAATGCCCCGGGAGTGTCGGGATGCCCGGTGGCCTAGTGGCGTAATTCCGGAGGGTCCTCGGGAGCTTCGAGATGCCCGATGGTATACGGTACGTAATTCCAGAGGAGGGGGAATCCGAGTGGTATGTCGGTACGTAATTCCGGAAGCCCTAGAGGTTTGTGCCCAGGGGGATGCCTCATGATGCTAGTTTGGATGCGAGATGCCCGGCCAGGGAGGGTAAATGCCGGATGCCCAGTTGTATCTTGGATACATGCCCGAAGGTTCCTCGTGATGCCAGTTGGGATACAAGATGCCCGAAATGTGGGGGTGCTAGATGCCCAGTTGTAAATTGGATACATGCCCGGAGGTTACTCGCGATGACTGGTTGGATGCAAGCGATGAATTGTGGGATGCAAACATTGGTCCCTGGAAGAAAAAGCTTATGAGATCCTTGTGAAAGATAAGAATTGAAAATGAATCATGTGCATGGGTGTATGCATATGGCATGATGCATCATCGGCTTATGAAAATAAATTGATGTTATTTGATATTGAAAATGCGATCATGAAGGCATGAATGGATCTCATGGTGATGTATGCTTGATAGCATGGATAATATGAATCATGGTGGTATGCGCACATATGGCATGGATATGCATGAATGCATGATGATGAGTGCATGGTGGTATGTGCACCTATGGCATGGTGATATATGCATGGATGCATGGTAATGATTAGACCCGTTAAACGGGTGGGTCGGGTCATAAATGGTCCGACCCAAATCGACCAATTTAACCCGTTTATGACCAATTTATTACAGTGCAAAATTTTTAACCCATACCCGACCCATTTAATAAAACCTAAAAAATTTTATATATATATTTTTAAAATTATATTACTAAAATGGTTTTATACAACACAAATTTAATGGCTAATTTTTATCATTTTTAAAATAATTATTTAAAAAAAAAAAATCGAATTTTAATTATTTTTATTTTTTAAAATTATTTTTTTAATTATTTTTATTTTTAAGAATATAATATTTAATTTTCTTTTTCTTTTTCTTTTTTTCTTATTTCTTCTTCTTCTTCGGTCAGCCGCCGGCCACGACGACAGGCCGGCGGCCGGCCACGGGCGAGCCTCAAGCTCGCCCGGCTCGCCGACGCCGGCGAGCTCGAGGCTCGCCGGCGTCGGGCGAGCTCAAGCTCGCCCTCGCCGGATCCGGCGAAGCTCGAGCCTCGCCGAACATCGACGAGGTCTCCGCCTCGCTAGATCCGGCGAGCTCGAGGCTCGCCGGTGTCGGGCGAGCTCGAGCTCGCCCTGCCCGACGCCGGCGAGGCTCGAGCTCGCCCCTTGCCCGATGCCGGCGAGGCTCGAGCGTCGCCCGACGCCGGCGAGTTCGAGTCTCGCCCGATTGGCGAGGCTCGAGCCTCGCCAGATTGGCGAGGCTCGAGCCTCGCCAAATCCGGCGAGCTCGAGCTCACCCGACGCCGCTCGCCGGCCGAGGCGAGGCTCATCTGCCGATCGCCGGCCATCGGCGTGCCGGCCCGCGACCAAAGGAAGAAGAAAGAAAAAAAATAAGAAGAAAAAATAAAAAATAAAATAAAAAATAATTATAATTTCGGTTTTTATAAAAAAAAAAATTGTAAAGTTAAAGAGACGAGAGAGATGGTGGGATTTTGAGTGAAAATAAATAGGTTCATTTTTAATGGGTTGATAAATGGGTCATAAATGGGTCAACTCTCTAACCCATTTAAAACCCATATATCTTAGTCTTGACCCATTAAAACCCATTATGGGTGCTTTATGAAAGAAAGCTTGACCCATTAATGACCCATTTAACCATAAATGGGTCTATAAATGGGTTATGCAACCCATTTAACACCTCTAGTAATGATGATGGTACATGTGATATCATGATGATATGTGCATGGATGCATGGTAATGATGATGGTACATGTGATATGATGATTGATATATGCATGGATGCATGGTAATGATGATGGTACATGTGATATGATGATGATATGTGCATGGATGCATGGTAATGATGATGGTACATGTGATATGATGATGATATGTGCATGGATGCATGGTAATGATGATGGTACATGTGATATAATGATTGATGAATGCATGAATGCATGGTAATGATGATGGTACATGTGATATGATGATGATGGGTGCATGGATGCATGGTAATGATGATGGTACATGTGATATAATGATTGATGAATGCATGAATGCATGGTAATGATGATGGTACATGTGACATGATGATTGTAAGTGTATGACATGATGGTGATGACTATATGATGATGTATGTACATGAGATATGATGACATGTGCATGATATCAAGGTAAATTGTGCATGGATACTTCAATGACACGTAATGCTATGATTGTTATGATTGTATTGTGTAATGTATTGAGTGGTTTATTGGATCATTTACCTGCTGAGTGGTTGTACTCACCCATTTTGGGGAATAACATTTCAGACTAGATAAGATACCTTTGCTACCAGTAGACAAATCGAGTGATTGGATATGACCGTGAGGAGGAGGATAGCAAAGGAAGGAACTTTTGGACGTCGACACTGATCGATGGACTTTAAGTATATGATTGTGGGAGGAGATGTCAGTCATCTTTTGAAGTATAGCCGAGTATAGAAGACTGCGGCATTTTGATGTACCGATGAATGATGTCCATCTGGTTTAAGTAAATAAAAGTGTTCGGCTTTAACTTTTATAAGATGTTTAGTTGGTGTGCATCATTTTATGTATATAGGAAAGGGAGTTAATGGATGTGCTTTTGCTATATGAATTGCGCAAGGGACCGATAAAAAAAAAAAATGTAAACCCCCAGGTTGTATGGACCCGCTGCAATTGGAATGGTATCAGAGTGACATGTTATAAGAAAAAGTGAAAGGTAAGCGAACTGTGGCAACCTTACGGATCGGGGGCCGTCGAGGGGTGCCACAAATAATTGGAGAGATGTGACTACAAGTTGGCAACAGAGATGGATTGCATTGAATAAGGCGGATGGGAATTAATGTTCATGTTTAGAATTTTCAGTGTGAATTATGGAAAACAAATGAATGGTTTTAATAATTTTTAAGTGTAAAGGATTTCAACCCAGTATGAACGGAGTTAAATGCCTATATAATTTGGTATCCGTCACATTCACAAAGGCAGAGAGTACACAAAATGCTCATCAAGTTGACATACAAACTTTTATGAGTAGCACGATAACAGGTTTGGCACAAAAGGAGTCATCAAATTTTGACGGTAAAATAAAGGTTAAAGTATATATATATATATATATAGATATATATATATTCAAATATATCCTAAAACCGTTTTGTCTGAACTTTGGGACATAACATACTTAGAGTATTCTTTCCTAAATGCAAAAGAAAAAACTACACTAAAAAATTAGATAGCCCTTCAAGTGAAGAGTGTAGACTCGACTGCATCTCATAAGGAGTATTTAAGGAATTGATAGGTTGGTACGGAAGCTGTCCACGCCGGTGAAAGTTGAGAGATTGGTGAAACATCCACTAGAAGATTAACTTTTGTTTTGCACAGTATTTCTCAATTGGGAGTACAAGATGAGTTTAATGCCTACATAATTTGGTATCAGTCACATTCATAAAGGAGGAGAGTGTACGAAATGCCCATCAAGTTTTTCTTTTTTCAAAAACTGCTTATCAGGTTGGCATACAAACTTTTATGAGTTGTACGATAATAGGCTTGGCACAGGATGAGCCATCAAATTTGACGATACAAATAAATGCAGCATATATGTACATATACATATATATTATATACATACACACTCCCTCTTTTTTCTTTCCCCCGCTCTAAGAATTCAAGGTTTTCTTACTTAAAACAAGAATATAAATTGATGTGGGCATGTCTAAACAAATTTATTTATATTCATTATCTCCCATCAGTCCGATTCTCCGATTCCTTACCTCTTTATGCGGAAATCAAACCTATCTACTTTCCTTTTTACTTGACACCACTTAAATCGATTCAATCAAATCTGTACCGGCATTTCTAAGTTAAACCAATATGTTGATTGTTCCAAAGTTGGAACCACTGAAGCAAAAAGAAGTGCTTATCTATCACCTTCTAAAGTTGAGATAAATGCGTAACCAATCCATGACATTTTTCCATTGATTGATCTAGTTCTTAACATCTTATTTTGATTAATTGAGTCCTTAATGTTTGAAAAACGCCGTAATCAACTCCTGAATTTTCTATTAACGGGTTTTGCGAGTCTTAAATGCTAGAAATCCTTTACGTCTCTGACATGGCCTTTCTCTAATGTTGCCTTGCCATGGACCGTAGAATTATACGTTGTTTTCAACGTTGGAAATCTAGTATGAGACTCAATTGAACATCTTTTTGCAAAATATTTAAAGGCTCAATCCATCAAAATAATATTTTAGGCATGAATTGACCAATGGCCAAAAGTTAAGAGCCCATTCTATACTTTTCCCTAGAGGGAGCATGATTTTACAATATGACTAGGAATTGGATAATTGGACTGTCGTGACTTACCTCTCAGGGAGAGGAAATAGGTTTAGGGGTATTGCCTAAAGGATGGATTTATAGCCCTTGATTAGGCATGGGCTCTCCCAAGCCCATACCCCGTGTGACATTGGGATATTCTAAAGAATTTCACAAAAATGAGTCGCCACTAGCTTATTGGGGTTGACTAGAAACCAAGTGAGGTATGGGAGTATACCTCACTTCCTACGCAACCAAAGAATCTAGGGTCGGGGACTTGATTACACTAATTAACCAATGAGTGCCCTTTCGGTACCTAATCTTGTTCATTTTAAAGGAAATGATTTTTGTTAGGCAATTTCGATTGATTTTATACCTATCCACTAACATGTGAAGTGATCATGTGAATGCACAATCATTAAAGTAATAATCATAGCTACCAAGATTCTAATTGCAACAAAATTAAACACGTGCAATTAAACATGATTATATATGCAAATTAAACATACGATATAATCAATATACGAGCAAATAACAGCTTAATTACACTAAAAATGGCAAAACATAGCAATTCTTAATCAAACCCTATATTTTTTGGATTTTCGATTTTTTTAAAACATATTTTTTATTTTTTATTTTAATTTTTAAAAAATATTTTGATATTATAATAATATAATATATTTAAAACAAACCGGGTCAGATCCCTAGATTAGGTCCGACCCGGTTCGGTGAACAGGGCCCGAAATCAGGTTAGACAGCCCGAACTCAGATCGAATTAGGCCAAGCGGCCTGAAATAACATAAACCAGCCAAGCTAGGCCTGATGTGTAGGCCTAGTCTGGTCTTATTTTTTTCAAAACAAAGCCCACACCAAATCAGCCCAAACCTGACCCGAATTGCCCAAAAACCCTACCCGTTTCGCGACCCACACCCGACCCAATTTTTGGCTGAAACCGTAGGGCTTCTTGGCGGCGATGATGATGCCGGTAATGGGCTTGATGGCGGCAGCGACACGGCGGGTGGCAACGACAACGCGGCGGGCGGCGAGGGCGACATCAGGGTCTGCGAGGATGGGCGGTGGCTGTGTCGGAGGCGAGCAGGAGCGTCAAGTTGTCGCGGGCGAAAACGAGCAGCACTCAGGCGCGGTGGCTTATAGCATCGGGTTCCAGCGGCATCAAATGTCGTGGCAAGGGGGCGCGGCAAGCAAACCGGTAGGCGTCAGCATTCAGAGCCTTGGCGGCAACAGAGTCGAGCTGCTATGGCGTCGGGTAGAGGTGTGAGTTGCTAGTGGAGCGATCGTGATAGGCGAGCGGTTTCGTGGCAACATTGGAGGCTGAATGGTTGCGGTGCTAGGCTGGTGCTGTGATGGCAGCGGAGAGATCGGGCTGCTGGTACGGGGGTCGTTGTAGCTGCTAGTGCTAAACAATGTCACGGCTTAGAGCTGCTAGTGGTCGCTGCAGCGTCGGCGATGTTGAGCCAGCGAGCTCGGACGGCGATGGGCAAGAGGGTGGCGGCTCAACTCAAACGACGTCAGGTTGAGGCGGCGAGGAGGACAACAGCTCGGACGGTGTCGGGCAGCAGCACCACTACCCTACTCCCCTCTGTTCCCTCTCTCTGTTCTGTTCTGCTGCGTTGCTTCTTCACGCTGGCGCTTCTGCTCCAAATCTGGGTTCCGAGGAGACAGCGGTGGTCGAGGTTGGTCGGGCGGTAGAGGTGGCAAGAACGACGATGGCAAGTTTTCTCCATCTCCCTCTCTTTCTCTCTAGCTCCTGCTCTCTCTCTACCTCCCCGTGTTTCTTCATTTGCCTCTATTGTTCCCCTTTCTCTAGGGCTTCCTATGCAAAGATGTGCAGAGGAAGACGCTAGCGTGGGCCGAGCCCAAGAGGAAACAGCTTGGGCCATGTAGGGACAAAAAGAAAAAAGGTGGGTCGAGCCAAAGTTTGATCCGACCCAACCCGGCCTCTCGCAATTTCATTTTCTTTTTTTTTTTTTTTTTTTTTTTTAAATAATAATTTTTAATTTTTAGTTAATTTATATATTTTTTTTAAATTATGTATTTGAGGAAAAGTTAGGTATCAACGGTTGCCCCTCATTGAATGTAGCCCCGAAGAGGTTGCATTCAAAGGCAGAAGACACTTAAATTATTTTGGCTGTAGAGAGACCCTAGGTGCATAGGCATGCGTTAGGTCAACAGAAATGACTCATAACTATGGAAACGCACCGCATCATAAGAAGAGGGAGAAGGACTTCGGGCTATAAAAGCTTGCCGTGTCATAAGAATAAGGGGAGGGACTTTGGGTTACAAAAGCCCACCGGGTCATAAGAAGAAGGAGAGGGACTTCAGGCTACAAAAGTCCATCGGGTTATAAGAAGAAGGAAAAGACTCTAGGCTACAGAAGCACATCGAGTCATAAGAAGAAAGATAGGGACTCCGGGCTACAGAAGCCCACTAGGTCATAAGAAGAAGAGAGGAAGACTCTGAGCTACAAAAGTCCATCAGGTCATAAGAAGAAGAAAATGGACTCCAGGCTATAGAAGCCCACCGGGTCATAAGAAGAATGAAAGGGACTTCGGGCTGCAAAAGTCCATCGGGTCATAAGAAAAGAGGAAGACTCCAAGCTACAGAAGCTTACCGGGTCATAAGAAGAAGAGAGGAGGACTTCGAGCTACAGAAACCCACCGGGTCATAAGAATAAGAAGAGGGACTCCGAGTTACAAAAGCCACCAGGTCATAAGAAGAAGAGGAAGCCTCTAGGCAACAAAAGCCCATCGGGTCATAAGAAGAAGGAGAGGGACTCCGGGTTACAAAAGTCCACTGAGTCATAAGAAGAATGAGAGGGACTCTAGCCTACAGAAGCCCATCGAGTCATAAGAAGAGAGGAGGACTCCGAGCTACAGAAGCCCATCGGGTCATAAGAAGAAAGGGAAGACTCCAGGTTACAAAAGTCCACCGGGTCATAAGAAGAATGAGAGGGATTGCGAGCTACAGAAGTCCATCGGGTCATAAGAAAAAGGAGCGGGAGACTCTAGGCTACAGAAGCCCACCGGGTCATAAGATGAAAAGGAAGACTCCAGGTTACAAAAGTCCATTGGATCATAAGAAGAATGAGAGAAACTCTAGGCTAAGAAGCCTACTGGCTCATAAGAAGAAGAGGAAGACTCCGGGTTACAGAAGCCCATCGGGTCATAAGAAGAAGGAGAGGAACTCCGGTTTACAAAAGTCCACTAAGTCATAAGAAGAGAGAAAGACTCCAGGCTACAGAAGTCCACCGAGTCATAAGAAGAAGAGAGGAAGACTTTGAGCTAAAGAAGCCCACCGGGTCATAAGAAGAATGAGAGGGATTCCAAGCTACAGAAGCCCATCGGGTAATAAGAAGAATGAGAGGGAGACTCCGGGTTACATAAACCCACCAAGTCATAAGAAAAAAGGGGAAGACTCTGAGCTACACAAGCCCATCGGGTCATAAGAAGAAGGGGAAGATTCCAGGCTATAGTAGCCCATTGAGTCATAAGAAGAATGAGAGGGACTTCGGGCTTCAGAAATCCACTAGGTCATAAGAAGAAGGAGAAGACTCCGGGCTATAGAAGCCCACCGGGTCATAAGATGAATAAGAGGGACTCCAGGCTATAGAAGCTCACTGGGTCATAAGAAGAATGAGAGGGATTATAGGCTATAGAAGCCCACCGGGTCATAAGAAGAAGGAGAAGTGAGGTCTCACCGTGTAGCAACGGGTTTCGACCAGGTTGGAAATACATGATTTAAGGAAAACCAATGAACTTTTGTTAATGACATGATTTAAGGTCGACCATGAACTTTTGGAGAGGGCATGGTTTAAGGCTGACTAGGAACCTTTGGAGATGACATGGTTTAAGGCTGACCACGAACCTCTATTGTCTTTAGAGAAGCATCCACTAATCCCTTGAAGGCTGCATGGCTTCACTGTGGAATCCTATCAAACTCAACTTGAGAAAATTTCATTAGGGACTCCATCAAGAGACATATTATAAATATTGCAGCATTAATTGAACAAACTAATCAAGCTAATTCCAACTACTTTTAAAAAACATTTGACGTCAATCAACATCATGTGGCGCAAAACTATCATCTTGCTTAGGGATGTATCGTTAATCATCTAATTCTTTAGGAGTCAAGCTCTTATTAGAATGGCTACGACACGTGAAAAAGGCTTATTAGACATGCCAAATTAGAGCTTCTTAGTCAGAAAAGGTTTCTCACACACTCTTGATAAAATGACTGTTTGATCACATCCATTCGCGTGGGAAGTAACTGATTGCTGAGGGTATCTCCCATAACCCATGTCAAAGGCTTACAAAAACATTCGCAATGAGCACAATCTGGTCAATCAAAAAGGTATTTTGAAAGGACCACAATATAGATTTGGTCATGGGCTTACACAAAGGGATTATTGCTTTGAGGTCAATAAAGGAAAATTTGCCACTATCTTCATCGAGTTTTACAAGTCAAGAACTTGGAAGACAAGACAAGATAGAATTACTTCCACTCCTTCAAGCAATAGCTTCTTTGTGGTATTCTTATTTTCACTCAAATCATCCCAATCAGAAAAGATTTCGAAAGAGGGTTGTAATGTTGGCTCGGGAGAGACTCGAAAGGCTTAAAATTTTCAAGAGGGTTTTTAAGAGTCGGTGATCATCATGGCATCATGACCAAGTCACTCAACCTTTCAAAAGCATTTGGCTTTTGAAACACAGCATATCTCGAAAGTCCCTTAACTAATCATTTATGCATGGGAGCTTTCCTCATCTCTCTAATTTCCTTTGCTCATCCCTTGACTAATCATTTACGCAAGCACTTGGACTTTGAATATTTTTTTTCACATAAGATGCAGCCTTTTGGCTCTTTTTTTGACGGGCATTGGCTTGCTTTTACTGGGCATACTGCTTTTTCATGCTCCATAATTTTGTCAAACTTTTTGTTCTTTGAACTTTTAGAGCTCTTGTGACAATCTTTATGCCTTGCCCCCAGTGAAGGGAGATGATCACCGCTCGGGGTTCAAAAATGAATAACCAGGCCCAAATTGGTTAAAGCAATGGGTATCAGTGTTTGGGTAAAGAAGGAAATGCTCTTCTTCACCTTGGGATGAGTCAAGCTCTAATGAGAATTCTTCTAAAGCTACCACTAGAAGATTGATGCAAATGAAAGTAATAGAATCTTTTTCAATCTTTCGCTCTACAACATGATCGTAACCTACTATGCTGCCCCCAATGTAGGGTTGTTCTTGATAGGGTTACTTTGAATGATCATCTTTATTCGGCCAAAAGGGTAGCAAGATGTGAGCTCGGTGCTTGGGATTGATGAAGAAAATGCCTTTATCATTTCAAATCTTTGCGCTCAATGTGAATGAATCATCCATCCTAAGAGAATGTCGCTCTTCACTCAACTCTCAAAAGTGTTTGAAGGACGTGTTTGGAAATGACTTACCTTTCTTTGTCCTAAGCACTTCTAGTTTGGCATGATTAACATTCCCTTCTCACTCTGTTGATATCATGTGAGTAGATCAATCTTCATAGGGAAATTTGATTCAAAATGATTAATCCACAAAACAAGAAAACAATTTTGAGATAATGATGCTCAAAAAGTTTGTAGAAATTTTTTCTTTTCTCAATTATCTTTTTTTTTTGCTTGTCTCTAGGAAAGTGCCAAAGGTTCTCTTTGTAATGGAAATTCTCTCTCTCTCTCTCTTTCTCTCTGTTTTTTTTTTTTTTTTTTTTACTTAAAAAAATTGAGAAGAGCGGTACTTACTTGCGGAATGGCGACTCGATAACCCTGTAAAGAATGTAAAAGAATATGTTAGTGCAAAAATTCTTAGGATTGAAATGTTGGAAACGATACATTATTACCCTTCACTCGCTTTTATCCTTTAAGGGCTAACATCTCTTGGATTCACCCTTATGGATATTTGGTAACTTGGCATTACCCTTTACTTACATTTGTCTTTAAGCATTTGATGTCTTCATCATTTTATGCAAATGGATGGTCAAGTCTTGTCTTATTGGAGAGAGATATCACCCTTATAAGAATACTCTTTTGCTTTTGTTGGAACGGTATATAACTTGGCACCCAGGATGTATCCTTGATAATGGAAAAGAAAATCATGTTAGAAACGGTATCAGAAATTGATAATTAGAATTGACAGTTTACTCTTCCTTCGAATTCGTCTTTTTGGATGCTTGGCAACTCCCTTCATTTGTCTTATCATGCAAAGTGAACGAGATCGATGGGCTATTTTGGCACCTAAGGCATTTGCAAATAACAAAAATTCCTAGAATGGAATTCAATTTCGTTCCGCCTCTATGGAAAATTGGCGTTGACGAAGCCTCGACGCATGCTTGCTCCTTGAGTTCCATTGACCCACACTTTTATCATTTAGAAGGGGCCGATGTCGATCTCAAATAAACTCCTCATTCTACCTAAGAAAGCAACCACACGAAGAGAATGCCTTAAGCAAAGCTTTCTCAAAATTTATTTTTAAAACATTTTGAAGGTAGACGTAAATGTTCGTTTGAAACACTTCTGAGTTTTTTGTTTTGTTTTTCTTTTTTTTAGAAGGATGATTTTCACAAAATTGAATTTCCATCATTAAAAAAAATGTGCCGCATGATTTACAAAAGCATCAATTAGATTCGCAATCAAAACCCAAAACGGAAAACATGGTTCTTAACAAGAATAAAGACAATGATAAAATACAAGAAACTCTTGCGCAAATGAAAGTAAAAATCAACTCTTGTCCTAGCCCTAGAATTCACTTCTTTATGTGGTCACCACGAGAATGTCAAGGAGCATCGCGCATAACCTGCAAAAAGACGATAATGTCAGTACGTGAATGAGAGAAAATGATATCTCAATGAGGTTGCTTCTTACAATAAAATCAATGCGACGGTACATGCCCCATAGTCCTTATTATGGGGTTTTGGTATTTTGCCAATATTTTATCATAAGAGAAGACATCATTAAAAGAAATCAATTCGTGGCTATCAATCGAACATCTACTCTATTCCAAAAGTTTCATGCAAAAGTGGCATTGATTTTTGAAAGATTAATTTGTGATTTTTACTCATAGAAAAATGAGGTAACTTTTGTTTTGAGAAACCTATACACAAAATGGATTTAGTCCCAAAATGTGAGAATGTGAGAATTTGATAATTAAAAAAAAATGCAATTTCAATTTTTGTGCCCCAATATAAAATCATAACTTGAAAGTTTTTTTTTTTCAAAATGATTTTGAGCCCATAATTAGAAATTTAAACAAAACCATGTGTTCAACAGGGCCAAATCAAAGTGTTTAGAACTTGCATTCAATGTTCACTTATAAAAAATGATTGCCAATTTTTTTCAATTATAAGCCTACAACACCGAGGGCAATCAATTGATGTTTGCAAATTTTTAGATGGAGATGTAATACAAAATAAGCAAATAAAAAGGAAAATGATACTTACTATGGGTGCCGACTTTTGTCTCTATTTTTTTTTTATATAATTAAATAGACATGCACATGGGATGTGGTTCGATTTCTACTCTATATGGCTCAAAATGGAATCATAGGATCACTGGATTGAATCAACAAGATCGCATTTAGGTCGTGTTACCCATGATTCCGATTTTGTCAAAGAACTGACTTGTGTCGCGCGGTTGCAGATCGGGGTGGGTACCTTCGACATGAAGAAAGAAATTTTAGGGTAGAGATGGGCGACTTGTACTACATGGTTGTAGTCGGAGTGATATCCACCTCAACACCATCCTAAGTGATCCTATGCGGCCTAGGTTTGGCGGTAGGTAGTGTGTGCCATGGTGTAGTGCAATGCAAGAAACACAAGCATGACAATTTATAGGCAAGCATCACTTCATAAATTGAAAATATAAACATCCATTCCCAACTCCACACCTACATGACAAAGGGTTAACAATCACTCATCCCCTTATAACTCCCAGCTGCAAAAACATTCAACACCTAACATGTTAGGGGTGTCCCTAGAATCCTCGCTGCCAAACAAAAATATTTTTGAACAAGATTAATTTTGTTTTTTTTTTTTTTTTTTTTTTTTTTTGGTAAAGGAAGATTAATTTTGGTTTAAGTCCTCTAAGGTTTAAAACCAAGTCCCCAGTAGAGTCGCCAGGCTGTCGCGACTTATCCCTCGAGGGGACAGAACAAGGTTAGGGGTATTGCCTAAATGACGGATTTATAGCCCTTGATTAGGCACGGGCTCTCCGAAAACCATACCCCGCGTGACATTGGGATATTTTAAAGAATTTCGCAAAAAGGAGTCACCACTAGCCTATTGGGGTTGCCTAGAAACCAAGACAGGTATGGGAGTATACCTCACTTCCTATGCAATCAAAGAATCTAAGGTCGAGGACTTGATTACACTAATTAACCAATGAGTGCCCTTTTGGTACCTAATCTTGTTCATTTTAAAGGAAATGATTTTTGTCAGGCAGTTTAGATTGATTTTATACTTATTCACTAACATGTGAGGTGATTATGCGAATGCGCAATCATTAAAGTAACAATCATAACTACCAAGATCATAATTGCAGCAAAATAAAACACGTGCAATTAAACATAATTAGATATGCAAATTAAACATACGATATAATCAATATATGAGCAAATAAAGGCTTAATTACACTAAAAATGGCAAAACATAGCAATTCCTAATCAAACCTGATATTTTTTGGATTTTCGAAATTTTTTAAATTTTAAAAAAATATTTTAATATTATAATAATATAATATACTCAAAACGAACTGGGTCGGATCTCCAGGTTGGGTCCGACCTGGGAGGTCCAACCTGGTTTGGTGAATAAGGCCCAAGGTCAGGCCAGACAGCCTGAACCCGGACTGAATTGGGCTAAGAGGCCCGAAATAGCAGAAACCAACTGAGTTGGGCCTGATGTGTAGGCCCAGTTTGGTCTAATTTTTTTATAAACAAAGCCCACACTAAACCAGCCAAAACCTGACCCGAATTGCCCAAAAACCTACCCGTTCCGTGACCCGCACCGACCCGATTTTTGGCCGAAACCCTAGGGCTTATTGGCGGTGATGATGACGATGGCAATGGGCTTAATGGTGGCGGCAATGCGGCGGGTGGCAACAGCGATGTCAAAGCCTGCGAGAATGGGTGACAGCTACATCGGAGGCGAGCGGGAGCATCAAGTCGTCACGGGCGGAGGAAGGCAGCACTCAGGTGCGGTGGCTTCAAGCGTCAGGTTCCAGTGGCGTCAGGTGTCATGGCGAGGGGGGGGGGGCGGCAGGCAGACCGGCAGGCATTGGCGTTCGAAGCCCTGGTGGTGACAGAGACGAGTTGCTGTGGCGTCGGGCAGAGGCATGGGTTGTTGGTGGAGCGGCGGTGATAGGTGAGCGGTTTCGTGGCAACGTCAAACGTCGAATGGCGGCAGTGCTAGGCTGGTACTGTGACGCCAGCAGAAAGATCGGGCTACTGGCACAGTGATCATCATGGGTACTGGTGCTACAGCGGCGTCATGGCTTAGAGCTGCTAGTGGTTGCTGCGGCATCAGCGACGTTAAGGCAGCAAGCTCGAACAACGACGGGCAGGAGGGCGGCAGCTCGGCTCGGACGGCGTTGGGCAACACTGTTGCTCCCCTCTTCCCCTCCGTTCCTTCTTTATGTTGTCTTCTATTGCGTTGCTTCTTCACACCAACGCCTTTGCTCCAGATCTGGGTTCCAGGGAGACAGCAATGGTCGTGGTTGGTCGGGTGGCAGTGGCGGCAGGAACGACGACGGCAAGTCTTCTCCAGCTCCCTCTCTCTCTCTCTCTCTCTCTCTCTCTCTCTCTCTCTCTCTCGCTCCTGCTCTCTCTGCCGAGCTCTCTCTCCACCTCCTTGTGTTTCTCCGTTTGCCTCTGTTGTTCCCCTTTCTCTAGGGTTTCCTACACAAAGATGGGCAGAGGAGGTAGCGGCTAGCGTGGGCCGGGCCCATGAGGAAACGGCTTGGGCCGTGTAGGGATAAAAAAAAGAAAAAGGAGGCGGGTCGAGCCAAAGTTTGATCCGGCCCGACCTGGCCTCTCTCAATTTCAATTTCTTTTTTTTTTCTTTTTTAATTAATAATTATATATATATTTTTTTTTAAATTATGCATTTGAGGAAAATTTAGGCATCAACATGGACTAATGAGAATCGGTCTAGTTTCAGATTCTAAGGAAATTTGGTCCAATTACTAGTTTCTCAGGAATACGGGAGAGCCGAACCAAGAACCTAAGTAGTATTGACACCGGTACACAACATGCCACACAACATAACATGACATGTCAACACGTTATTTCTCAAAAACAGATAATTCTGATACATTGTAACACATTATATATTAAATATATATTTTTATATGTACATAATAGTTTATCTTTTTTGATTATTTCGATTAAATTAATTTGATTTAAATTTATAAATAAATAAATAAAAATAAAAATAAAAATCTAGAATGAATTTTATACTAAAAACATTAATCCACCATTTATTAATATCATTTGTTGTTTCAATTTAACAAATTCAACTCCATTCTAATAATCAATAATACTTGGAAAGAAAAAAATAAGTAATTCATATTCGGACTTGCTCGTCGGGCATATTGGAAGAGAAGGGAAAAAAACTTGAGAAATGAATTGTGTATCACAGGAAATGAGAGTAAGAAGAGAAAAGAAGAGAATATTAGTTTTTTTTCCAATTTATTATTTTTATTATTATTTTATTTTTTTCACATATAATACATTTTGACCCCTCATTTATTTAAAATTTTGAAAACTGATTTCGTATATTAGAATCATGTGTCGGAAACACACATATTAGATGAGTGTCAAGAAAGTTGATCAAGTATCGGATTTTCAGACACGTATTGACCAAGTATTGGAGAGCGTTTGAAAGTGTCAAACAAGTATCAAAATGTCCAACACAACATGAAGGCGAAAAGTGTTTCTTAAATGGGAACCTACAAAACCCTAATATAGAAATTGACTCATACACTTTGGATTAAACCCCTAATTTTCCTCTTCAAGAGCGACTCCTTGGCTTTCTTCCTTTATGAGAAAATTTCTTCTTCTTGAAAGTCTTGCTCTTCGCTGATGTCACCACCACCAGCCGTGGGTAGGCATGGGTGTTGAGCTCCACTAGCGACAAGCTCTTGTGCGATTTGTTCATCCTTGAGTGACCGAGGACAATAGAGGGAAGAGAATTAAAGCGGTCGTTGTAGTGTCGGTCACAAGGCCTAGTTCTCTAAAGACTTTAGGATCGTTGACTTATGATGCGTTTGGTAACCAGTCTATTTCTGAGAATAATTTCTACTTAAAAATGTTTCAATTTTATTATGGTCCATAAACGAGTTTATAAGCATTTTAAGGTATTTGATAATCGGTCAAATTTCTATTCTCATAATACAAACACATTTGATATGTCCCTTAACTTTTTTGTAGCTTAGAATTTTTTAAAGTTTTCAAATAATTTTACTATATTTTTCTCTTTTTTTTTTCTTTTTTCATCCATTTTCTTCTTCTCTGACTAGTTGCCAGCCAGAGCAATGGCCGATGACTAGCTGGGCACGGTCCGACAACCTCACTGGAGCCTCTCTAGGTTAGGACAAGGTTCAGTAAGCTCACCGGAGCCTTGTTAGGGTTGTTGGGTGAGCTCGCTTGACCACTAGCAAGATTGAGTCTCGCGGCAATTGACGATGGGGCCTAGCAAGGCTTCAGTGAGCTCATCGGTCCTCACCCAATTGGTCGTTGGGCCACGATAATGAGGAAGAAGAGCAAACTAAAGAAAAGAAAAAAAAAAGAAATTTGGCTTGATTTTGGAATTATTTTTAAGAATAGATAAGTAACCTTTTTTTTTTATCTTTTTATTCTGTTCCAAATACATTTCTAAGAATAAAAAAGTTATTAAACAGATTTTTACTTTTTATTACGAAAAAGAAAAAAATATATACTATTTAATCGGTTAATAAACAGGCCATTACTAATCGATTCGGATAAACATTTGTTGGGAAAAGTTGATTGAATTTTTGGCTTAAAGCAATTCTCCATCTACTGCTTCATCTTTGGGATATTAACTATCTCATCACTCCACGTGTTTAGCGAATTGTCCGAATGTTAAAGTAACGATAGAGCTATGCTGCCGCGTGTGGTATTCTTGTGGCTGTTTGTGAGCCATGTGGCTTTCTCGTTCTGTGCTCTCTCCACTCAAGGCTCTATATTTTTTCGGTTTACGTAAATTGCATTTTTTTTTCTTTTACGAAATTAGGTCATCGTAATCTCATGGACTTTCCTCTTCAGCTTCCACTTTGTTGTTGCTATCTCGGGGTGGTTATCTAGGAAGCATCGACACTCTACAGAGGCCTTCGTACCGTATCGGACATTCTCGAACACTCTTCGACACTCGGTTAATATGTGTTGGAAAATTTGACACCCGATCAACTTTTCCGACACTTTCCGATACTCGAGTCAGAATTCTTACATGCGAGTTTTCAACACATGATTCCAACACGCAATGTCAACTTTAAAATTTTTTCCATAAATGAGGGATCAAAATGTTTATATGTGAATAATAATAATAATAATAATAATAATAATAATAATAATAATGAATGGGAATGAAGAAAAACTTAATTTTCTTTTCTATTTTGATTCTCACTTCCTGTGATCCCGTGATACACAATTCATTCCTTAAGTTTTTTTTTTTTCTCTTCTCTTACAATATGTTTGACACGCAAGTCTAGAATATAAATTGCTTATTTTTTTTCCAAATTTTATAAATTATTAGAATGTAATTGAATTTATCAAATTGAAATAATGAATGATATCAATAAAATGTAGATTAATTTTTTTGGTGTAAATTTATTCTAAACTTTTTATTATTTATTTATTTGTGAATCAAATTAATTTATTGAAATGATCATATTATATATAAAACTATGTATTTAATATATAATATGTCTCAGTGTGTTAGGATTTTTTATTTTTTGAAAAATGATATGTTCATATGTCGTGTTATATCGCGTTATGTGTCAAAATCAGTGCTACTTATGTAGTAATTATGCATTGTAATGATTATATTATATATAAAACTATGTATTGAATATATAATATGTCTCAGTGTGTTAGGATTTTTTATTTTTTGAAAAATGATATGTTCATATGTCGTGTCATATCGCGTTATGTGTCAAAATCAGTGCTATTTTTGTAGTAATTATGCATTGTTCAACAACAACACGTTATGCCCATCATTGAGTTCTGACTCGACCAAAAAAAAAAATCATCGAGTTCTAACCAGCATTGATGTGACGGTGCGCTAGCTGTCCCTCCTGCCAAAAATTATTACGCATGGGCTCAAGTGTTGCGTGTCAAACAGGTGACGACGTGGCTACATGCTGATTAGACCCGCTGTTCCCCAGCTTTCACAATTCAATGCCTCCCGACCAGAACTATTTAAAACTATTCACTGGCCATTTCTTAACTAACCAAATTAATTGTCGGTCGGAGTAGTTGATTTCTCTTTAATGCAATGTCCAAGCACAAAACAATTACAAAGCATAAATCCTATAAACGGTAAGGGTCACCTGTCACCGATGCATTTACTATCCCATCAACCAATCAATGCCATTGAAACTAAGGCAACCATCGAAACCCCTAATGATCTAACAAACTGTATCCTTAGAATTCATCCTTTTGCATGAAACATTTTCTCAAAAAACATTTGCCTCATTTTTCAGTAATTAATTCGTTTTAAAAAAATGAATCAAAGAAAAATATTTTTTTATTAAAGCTTACATTTTTTTAAAAAATAATTTTCTCTTTAAAAGAATTGAAAAATATTTTCTAAAATATAACTAGTTATTGGCATTTGAACTCGAAATTCTACGTTTGGACACAAAACTCCCAATGTTGGTTATCGGGTCCAGGCATTCAAAACCAAGTTTCCTGTGGACGGGTATGGGCCCTCAACACCCACATTCGATTCTAGCTAGGCTAGACTCGAACCCCTTGATGCCCATACCTCATGCTCTGGTACCTAAACTTGGGTTTAGAAAGGTTGTGTTCATGTCTCCAACGCTTGAGTTCTAGTCCCGAACCTTAGGCTCGGGTCCATAGGAATGTTTATTCTTAATTTTTTAATACAAATTGAATTTTAAATTATTTTTATTTTTAAATAATCGAATTATTATTTTTTAATTTCTTTTCTTTTCTTTCTTCTTTCTTTTTTTCTTTTCTTTTTTTTTCTTTATTTTCCTTCCTCCTTCTTCCTTTGTCGATCGTGTGCCTCGGTGACTGCCAGTAGTTCAACGACTGGCCAAGATGCGACCAGTGAGCTTGCGGCTTGATCAATTCAAGATAGCCCAAGCTTTGCCAAGACCAGCAAGCTTGTGCCTCACCGGATCTAGGTGAGTACAAGCTTTGCTGAGGTGGGCGAGCTTGTGGATCGATTGATCATGGCAAGCTCACAACTTGCTAGATCCAGGCAATGTCACACCTTGACCTCACCTTAACCTCACACGCCTTGTAACATGGCCCTCGAACTCATACCGCAACTTGGCTCTCGAGCTTGCCTTAACCTCGAGCTTTGACCTCGAGCTCGGGCCTCACCATATTCGATGAGCTTGAGCTCGCCTATGGCCATTGCCAACCAATTGCGGTGGAGCAAGGAGGAAAAAGAAAAGAAAATAAAAATAATTAGAAATTAAACTTTTCAAAAAAATTTTAAAAATTAAATTTTTAAAAAATTGGTTGAGATGAATTCATGAGATTGAAATCATTTTCCAATAGGTCCAAACATCAAAAAATATTTTCGATCATACATTACCAAAAAAATAACAATAAATAACCATTTTCTTGGAAAATGTTTTGGAAATTTTCATTTATCATTGAATTTTCCACAAAATAAACATACCTAGTATATATTCAGGTATAAGCACATCTTGGTACAATCAAAATAAAAAGGAACTCCAAATCGTAGTGGCGGATGGTGATCTATCCTACAAAACTAAAAAATAAGCGATAAGCTAAAAAATTGGTGGTGAGCTGAAACTTATTAAATGAAATCTCTAAGTCTAAGGTAGGAGATTATCATATTACTCAACCTAGTATATATACAAACAACGTGAGTCCAAGGCAATAACCATGCATGACAAATCCATAAGCAAGTGTTTTTTTTTTTTTTTTTAAGATCACGACATGCCAATGAAAACCATTAAAAAATGCAAGTTCATTCACTCAAAAACAAGCAAATGACATTATTTTATGATACACCGGCATCACCTAGTAGCTCACATTTATACATAGGGAATGTGTATTCCCCACTGGTCAAGAAGCTCACTAGTATATAGAAACAAGTTCATATTTGTCATGAAGCTCACCAACATACACAGATGAGTTCATATTGATCATGAAGATATATAATATATATAGATGAGTTCATACTTATAATTGGCTAGGACCTATCTCTACTTATGAGGCATTTTGACACTCCTAGAGCATTCCTCTACTCCCGTTCGGTGTGCAATTTGGTTCATTTCCACTCCCTTTGCCATCTCAAAAGTTTTCCATGAGCCACTTATTGTTCGAGCCTTCTGGCCTCAATGATCACTCTCTTCCCTACATAGACCTGGTCATTATAGGCCTATTAGCTTTAGTCTGGTTCATCCCCAAACCACACACCTGCTAAAGAAGGTCCCACTTTGGCATCCCTCGATTGTCTTATATAATTGACAATGTGACATTGGCAACTCATATTATTGACAACATGAACATCAACAACACTTAGCTAGTAAATTGGTAGCTTAGTTGAATTACAAAGATATCACTTTAAGATTTAATATTATTCGTTTTCACGTTCCTATCACTAAAAGATTGCCATCACATCTTAGAAAAACAATAGAAGACCCCCTAAGAAATCTATCAAACACATCTTAGACATGTAACAAACTTAATGATCCAATTCAAGTGAATACAAAAATCTCACATACTATTATTGTAGCTTAACTACACTTGACAACAAAAGCCAAATACATCCTGACAATCAAAGATCATCCAAGTTAAGAGTACTAAGTAGATCAATCTAACTTAGTCTTTAGAGTCTTCACTTACCTCAAATAAAAGGTTGGAATAAAATCAAAGCTTTCATCACCCTCAAAGCAAATAATCAAGAAGAAAGATTAACATCTCTCAACCTTTTAAAAGATAATAAAACCCACAATTTCACCTTGTAAGCTCTTGAAAAATGGAATTTTGAAGATTTGACAACAAAAGAATAAAATCTTTCGTTTCACATGAAAGACAGGAACATGAAAATATAAAAGGAAGATCTATTTTTCTTTCTTTGCAAAAATATTGTAATTCTTTTTTAAAGTTGAAGACATATGGAGACTTATTTATAGGCCAAGGGAGGTGAGAACTAGTAACTTAAGTTAACAGAACTGATGAATTAAGGTTAAAAAAATATGCTAGGTGGAAATGCAAGAGAGATGGTCAAGTTAGAAAACCAGAAGTGACATAATCATATCATCTAATGTGGATAAACCAAGTAATAATGATCTTAAGTAAAAAAGCTAGGTGTAAAGAGAGGAATGGTGCTTTACTCCAAAGGATACAAGTGGCCTCAAAAGTGGCTTAATAAAAGTAGCCAAAATGAGATATTTTGATTGAAATGTGAGAGAACTCCTTGTTGTCCAAGTAAAAGAAATGAGTAATCGAGAGCATTAACGGGCTAAAGTTGAAAGAGATGATGTAATGCATGATATCAAGGTTAAACTAAGTTCAATGTCACAAACTAAGGATGTGGGGCTTAAAATACCTAATGGAAAAATGAAGAAAGAGTATATAAATTAAAAATGGACAAATGGCTCACCTGTATGGTTTCCAAATTACATATTTTGTTAAGTTATTAAAGAATCTTGAAAATCAATACATAAATAAGGAAATCAATGTCCATTTCCAGCATGGATAAATTAGAAAAATACTTTGAACCTTAATAAAAACATTAGTGAAAAATAACGGATGCCAAGAAAATCTCAATTTGGTAAATTTAAAACTTGAATATTGTCAAAACTGCAATTTGGGGACTACAACTAATATGGTGGTAAATTAATTATTGCCACTCAACATCGTTGACATACATGTCAACACCTATCAATTTAATCTCAAAAAATAGCACTTCAGTGATTACAACCTTGGAAAATCATCCTAAATACTATCACTAAAAGGCGAAAATTATGGACGACACATATGCATTTTTATCATTTGCAATATTCTTAACTGGTGCACTTAAAGAACTTGTTGCCTAAACCTATTAAGATTTTTTTTTTTTTTATGGGACTATTAAAATATCATTTTAATATGTAGCATATACGGTTGCAATATAAAGATAATTTCGCGCCATACTTCAATAAATACTAAGTATCAAGTTGGTATATCCAACTTATGCTGTGTTTGGCAATCTAGATAAAATTCATAATATGATACAATTATCCTATCCTATATTTGATGTCTATTTAAGATAGGATAAATGGAGATATCAGGGGATATAGACCAAATAAAATTATGCATTGGGGGAAGTGGGATAAAGATGGATATGATTTCTAGCATCTATAATGGGGAAGTTATTTTTCTCAAATGACGGATTTTTAAATTAAAAAATTAAAATTATATCTCAATATAAACAATATTTAAATTCTAACATAAGAAATTCAAAATAACAAAAAATAAAAATTTAGTTATTTTAATTTAATCTTATTTTCATTTGTATATATTCGAATTTAATTATATTTTAAAATTATTTCAATATATAAATATATTTATATTTATTATATATTTGAGGTATTTTAGTATTTTACGTATATTGTAAAAATTACTTTTTAATAAATTTTTTTTTAGAGAACAATGGGAGGGCAAAAATAAAAATAAAAATAATTAAAAAGAGATGAAAATAAAATAAAGTAAGCAAGAGTGTCACAAGAGATAGTTATTTTTCTTGAGGACAAGTCTTTTAAATTAACAAAATTAAAATTATATCTTAATATAAATAAAGGATGCCTTAAATTCCACTTGTTCTCCTCCATGTTATGTGCCGAGCAAAATGCTTGCAAGGCTTTGCTTAATTGACTAAGCGTTGGGCTTTCGATCTAAGCACCACCAACCTAAACTCTTTTCTTCGACACCTAGTTTAGCAATTAAGTCTCATTTGAGTTTGTTTTTAGCCACTCTATTTATCCTCATGACGATAGGCTCCCTCTCCTTTCCCTTTCCCCTTGTTGTCACGGCATTCTAATAACTTAAAGTTCCTTGCTCGTGCTCCCATCAAGTGAAGCCCATAGCAAAAAAAAAAAGAACAATTTAGTTATCTTAATTTTTTTATATATTCAAATTTAATTTGATTTTGTATAATAATTTCAATATATAAATATAGATATATTTATTATATATTTTAGGTATTTAAGTATTTTGGTTATATTAGTACAATCTACTATTTAACAAAATTTTAATAGAGAATGATGGGAGGGGAAATATATAAAAGAAATTAATTAATAAAAGAGAGGAAAATAGAATAAAAAACCAAATAAAATAAATTAAGTAAGAGTATTGCGAGAGATTTTTACCATCTTATTTTATAAAAATTTTGGTTCATTTTTACTAATGTGTCATTTATATCAAACAATGTGCATGATATGATATGAATATATCCAACTTTATTACTGCAATCACTAAACAACGGATATGATTTATCAAAATCCTATAGATTTCATATTTTATCTTATTCAGTTCTTTCATTATTAGAAATTCGAACGACTAAATGTAGCCTTAAAGGTTTTGAATTGGATTTCTTGGGTTTCCTTTTTAATCATCTATGAGTTTCATTCTTTAATACAGACTTAGGGCGCGCATGATAACCATTATGTTCCATAAATTATTTATGGAAATAGAAAAAGAAGAGTTTCTAAGCAAAAATAACCGTTTGATAACGACACAAAATTTCTACTCTAAAAATAGAAATTCGTTTCATAACGACACAAAATTTCTTCCTTTCAGACGGCGGTGGCGACGACCGACAACCTTTAATATAAAAAATAAAAATAAAAATGATTTAGTAACAAAAAAATAATGAATAAAATAAAATAAAATAAATCATAAAAAATAAAATAAAAATATCATTTTATTTTAAAATTAAAATATCATTTTTATAAAAATAAATATTATTTTATTTATTCTATTTTATTTTATTTTATGAATAAATTTATTTTAAATGAATAAAAAAATTAAAAAATTTTGATTTGGCAAAACACTCAAGGCAAATAACAATAAATTTATTTTTAATAAAAATAAATTATTTTTATTTATCATAAATAAATTATTTTTAATAAATTTAATAAATTTATTTTAATAAACTAAAAATAAAATGATAAATAAAAAATAATTTATTTATTTTAATAAATTAATTTTTATTTTTAAATGAATAAAATGAATATATTTATTTTTATTTTTAATAAAATGTGGAGAGGCGAAGGAAGAGGAGGAGGCAAAGACGTAGAGGAGATGAGGGAGGACTCACCGAAATTAGGGTTTAGTGAAAGAAATTATTTCTGATTTCTCTTCCAGAAATCAGAAGTATAAAATTTTAGTTTCTGATTTATCTTCCAAACCTATTTCTATTCAAGAAATAGAAAAACTGAATAGGTTTATCTAACGGTTTCTCTTCCAAAAACAGTGCCTGGAATAGAAATTTTGGGTTGTCATGCACCCCCTTAACACCTTCATCATTAAATTGATTTTCTCATGAAAAGAAGCGTTTTTAGATATCAATATATTATGATGCGGATGCAACTGCAGCTATCTAGGAATTTTCTATAACTTTCAAATAAGTCAATACATGGTCAACAAGCTAGGAACAAGAGATTTGATGAAAATTTACGCCAGAATTTTCAAGAAGATATCAAGATGCAATGGGTATTTCATAATAGGAATTTATATATAGTTTTGATATCTTCTTTGTCTAGATTTAGTTACAAAAGGGATATTGATTTGCTGCTAATTTGAAATAGAGATTCAATATTTTCTCCTTCTCTCATCTTTGAAAATTTAGTTTTCTTCTAAGTTAGTATTTACCATATTTTCACCACATCATATTTTTATTGTCGTTTTTTGATAGCAAGTACACAACAATTTCGGGAGGCACATCCTCTACGAGGGTGATCGATTCCTAGTTCGGACCGAATCGGACCGGTCCATTGGAACCAGCCACTTAGCAAATGAAAATTAAAAAATTAAAATATTTTTTGGAGTTATTACAATTATAGCATTATTGCTATTGATAAGAAATTAAAAAAAAATATGTTTTTAAAAAGTGTCAGTCCGGTTCCCCCTCAGAACTAGGAACTGGCTCAAAAATTGTTGGATATATTTTTATGGAACCGGGAATCCAACTAATGCCCCAGGAATCAGACCAAACTGGCCGATCCAATCCGATCTAAGTGATCCGATATGCTTACCGCTATCCTCTACACTGTCGCTCTTCACACACTCTTTAAATCCAACCCCAAACACTTCCCCGTCTTCCCCATGCATTTGCTAAGACTATCTCTCTTTGCCATTTCCTCCCGTGTGGTCTTGGAACTCCAAGTTCCGGTCCTTCATTATATTTTCAGTAAACAACACTGAAGAAGACTCAAGAAACCTCCGAAGCTGCAAAAATCTTGTCTTTTCTGCAGAAATAGCCGAGCGACAAGAACAGATAAGTATACAAAACCCAGCCCAAACAGTCCCCCTCTCAGTCGAACCTCGAAGCCAGGACTTGGACAGACCATCGAACCACAACCTCCCAAACTTCCTCATGTCAGTGAGGCTCAAGTACGTGAAGCTCGGCTTCCACTACCTCATCTCCTACACCATGTATTTACTCCTCGTGCCAGTCATTTAATTCTCCTTGGCCCAACTGTGGGAACAACTCAGGTTCAACCACGTCACCATCGTAATCTAATCTTTTCGACCCTCGTCACCATCGTAATCTTTTCGACTCTCGTCATATTTCTGGCCACTCTCAACTTCATGAACCAGCCCAAAAAAAGTCTACCTTGTCGACTTCGCCTGCTACAGGCCTGAACCAGCTCAGATATGTACCAGCGAGACCTTCTTGGAGTGATCGGAGCTCACGACCGCCTTCACCAAGGAAAGCCTTGCTTTCCAGCGGCAGATCCTCAAGAAGTCCGGGCTCGGGCAGAGGACACACGTGCCTGAGGCCGTGCTCCAGGTCCCACCGAACCAGTGCACAAGAGACATACGAATTAAAGAAATACGTGGATTCAAGAGAAACACGAACTAAAGAGACGTATCTCATTTTGCTAATTTTCATTGATTCATTAACGCACTATAATTACAACACAGAGAAGAATCCATCCACAGGAACCTATAATAAATCTAGGCTTGTTGTCCAAATCAACGAGAGCTTGTTCGAGGACAAATTAGAGTTTAGGCTTTGAGGATGAGTGAGGGGAGGGTGATGAGCTAATGGCTTACACCTCGGAGCTTTGTCTTCCACTGTTGCCATGCTTGACCACGAGCACGAGATCTAGGTCTCAAATCAAGCATGAGCGTCAAATCTTAGATTGCTTGCGCTTGATCAAGGGCTCAAATCGATCTCCATCTGATGACGAAGGTGTTGGAGTTGCGGTCAAGGACAGCGGTGAACGAACTTGAGGGCATCAATGGGGAGTTTGGCGGGGAGAGAATAAAGGACGAGATAAAGTGCACCATATGACCCTCACTTTAAATCCTTATATGCAATTTGCTCCTAATCTTAGCAATAACCGTATAATAACTCCTCCACGCTCTCCACGCACTCTCTATAAATCCACCCCAAACACTCCCCAATGTTCCTCATGCATTGCTAAGACCCTCTCTCTCTCTCTCTCTCTCTCTCTCTCTCTCTGCCATTTCCCCCCGTTTGCTTTTTTGGAACTCCAAGTTCTCGTCCTTTGTTATTCTTAGGAAACGCCTCTGAAGAAGAGGCACAAGAAACCTCCGAAGCTGCAAAAATCTTGGTTTTTTTGCAGAAATGGCTGCAGAAATGGCCGAGCAACGAGAACAGATAAGTCTGCAAAGCCTAAGCCAAGCTTTCCCTGTCTCAGTCGAACCTCAAAGCCAAGACTCGGACAGACCATCGAACCCCAACCTCCCAAGCTTCCTGTCGTCAGTGAGGCTCAAGTACGTGAAGCTCGGCTTCCACTACCTCATCTCCAACGCCATGTATTTACTGCTCGTGCCACTCCTCGGCATCTCCTCAGCCCACATCTTGACCCTCACGGCCCGAGACCGGGCCCAACTCTTGGACCAACTGAGGTTCAACCTCGTCACCGTCGTCCTCTTCCCTGCCGTCATGGTGTTTCTGGGAATTCCCTACTTCATGACCCGACCAAGAAAAGTCTACCTTGTTGACTTCGCCTGTTACAAGCCCAATCCGGCCCAGATATGCACTGGCGAGAAATTCATGGAGATCTCGGAGCTCTCGACTGCCTTCACCGAGGAGAACCTTGCTTTCCAGCGGAAGATATTTGAGAAGTCCGGGCTCGGGCAGAGGACTTACTTGCCCGAGGCCGTGCTCCAGGTCCCACCAAACCTATGCATGGCAGAAGCACGGGCAGAGGCTGAGGCGGTGATGTTCGGGGCCATCGACCAGCTGCTGCCAAAGACCGGGGTCAAGGCTAAGGACATAGGGATCCTCGTTGTGAACTGTAGCTTGTTCAACCCGACACCGTCCCTGTCGTCAATGATCGTGAATCACTACAAGCTCAGAGGGAACGTGTTGAGCTACAATCTTGGTGGGATGGGTTGCAGCGCTGGGTTGATTTCTATCGACCTTGCTAAGCAATTGCTACAGGTTTGGCTTCTTCTCTTCCCTCTCTTCTTCTATTCTTGAAAGTATAAGTTTGATAATAGGAACTTTTTATGAATAACACCCTCAATGATATCGAAGCAAACAAAGTATGAAAACTTCCATTGACCAATGAAATGCTAAATATAAGTTGGATAGTAGGAATTTTTTTCTTAGGTTCACTAGCAAATAGCATCCATTTTGACTGCGTTTGGTAATTAAGATACAATTTATGATATGATAAAATTTATTCTATCCTACATGTAATGCATAAGATAAAGTCGGATATAAGGGAAAAATAGATTGGATAAAACTATCCTATGGGAGAGGTGGATAAATGTAGATAGGATTTGTAACATCCATAATAGGAAAGTTATTTTTCTTGAATAACAAATTTCTTAAATTAAAAAAATGAAAATTATATTTCAATATAAATAATATTTGAATTCTAATATAATAAATTCACAATAAAAAAATAACAATTTAGTTATTTTCATTTAATCTTATTTATATTTATATATTCAAATTAATTCTATTTCACAACATAAATTAAATATATAAATATAAAATCTATTTATATTATTACATATTTTAGGTATTTTATTATTTTAGGTATGTTTGTACAATTTACTATTTAACAAAATTTCATTAGAGAATGATGGAAGGGGAAGAAAGAAATAAAAAGAAATTAATTAAAAAAAGAGAGGAAAATAAAATTAAAAAACAAATAAAAATAACGTAGGCAAGAGTGTTGTGAGAGATTTTTACCATCTCTGTTTGTAAATTTTTTTGTTCATTTAAACTAATATGCTGTTTATACCAAACAACATACATGATATAATATAAATGTATTTGACTTTATTATTGCAATCATCAAACAATGGATATGATATAACAAATTTTTTGGATTTCATATCATATGCTATCTAGTCTCATCCTCTTTAGAAATCCGAATGATCAAAATAGTCTTTATGTTGATAATGTGTCATGTGATTTAAAAGGAAAATGCTTAGCTAGCTATATTGTTAAGCTTGGAAAATGGACGGCCAATCTTGAGCCACACATTTTAAATGAGAGAGAGGGAGAACTATGTCTTGCTTGGAAATTTCCATGTATTGTGTTTGAGAAAGGAAATTTTTGTGAAGATCCTTTGACTGTTACACCGTGAGACAGTGATGCTAGCACCATTCAATTTTAAAATATTTCATAAAATTAGAATCATTACAAAAATAAAAAAGAGAGATGATTAAGTGACAGTTTTTAATCTAATGTGAAAATAACAGCATGTTCTAAACCACAAAAATCCATTCAACAAATAATTATAAATTATTTTGGGATCAAATCCTTTAAAAATTTATGGCTCAAAACAAATTATTATTTACATAGTAGCCCCAAGATTGGTATGTTAATAAAGTCATAAAAAAAAACCACTTTATTTAGGTTGTGTCAACAGTAAAATTTTAGGTAATTCCTTTCCTTAGTTTACGCTTTGGTTGGTAGAGAAGTAGGAGCTAGTGAATGGTTTGAACTTGGAACCCTCGAAACCTAGACGTCGTTGAACAGAATGATCCACTGATAAGTCAACCTGAGATTTATTATGCCACAAAATATAGCTAGATTTGAAATAGGACTTTTTGCATTTATGAATTCGATATATGACAACGAAGTTGAACAATTTAAACTTTGTACATTCTCAATTTACTATATGCTTTATCTACTAGGTACTCAAAATTCTAAGTTTTCTTACTAGGGTGATTCACCAAAATTAAAGTTCAGCCAATGTTATTACTTCTCTTATGGGTTAATCACTAGGTACAACGTAACTCTTATGCCCTAGTGGTGAGCATCGAGAGCGTCACCCTCAACTGGTATCTCGGCAATGACCGGTCAATGCTCATCTCAAACTGCCTCTTCCGAATGGGTGGGGCAGCCATCCTCCTCTCCAACCGGTCCTCCGACCGCCGCCGCTCCAAGTACCAGCTCATCCACACCGTCCGCACCCACACAGGCTCGGATGACAAAAGCTATGGTTGCTTGTTCCAGCAAGAGGACAAGAAGAAGAAGATCGGGTTGTCGGTATCCATGGAGTTGGTGGCGGTCATCAAGGAAGCCATAAAGACCAACATCACGACCCTTGGCCCGGCAGTGCTCCCAATGTCAGAACAGCTCTGGTTCTTCATGACCTTGGTCGCAAGGAAGGTGTTCAAGATGAAGATTAGGCCATACATTCCCGACTTCAAGTTGGCCTTTAAGCATTTTTGCATCCACGTTGGAGGCCGACCTGTTCTTGATGAGATGGAGAAGAGCCTCGAGCTCACCAAGTGGCACATGGAGCCATCACGAATGACTCTATACCGATTCGGGAACACCTCGAGTAGCTCAGTGTGGTATGAATTGGCCTATTTGGAGGCCAAAGGAAGGATTAGGAAAGGTGATAGGACATGGCAAATTGCATTCGGGGCCGGATTCAAGTGCAACAGTGCAGTTTGGCAGGCATTGAGGACCGTTGACCCGGCGAAGGAGAACAACCCATGGATGGACGATATTCATGAGTTCCCTGTCTATGTTCCATAAGCGTTGTCCATCGATCTAACACAAAATAAGCGCTTCCATTGGGATTTTGCCAATATAGGCAAAGTTGATTCCGAAGGATACGCAAATCCTTAATTATTATGTTGCCTCGTGCTCATAAGCAAGCATCATTCCAAATCTTATGGTTACGTAGGTATTTAAATATGTCGAGAATTTTTTGATGCTCATGGTTATCAAAATATTTGAATATGTCAAGTATTTGCGATTATCCAAGTGCTTCCTCTCCAAGCCTTGTTGCTTGTGTAAGTGCATGTTTACACAAATTTTCAAATACTTATGGTTATCTAGGTATTTGAATGTTTTATGTATTTGTGATAATCTAGATGTTGATATTTGAATTTTAGTCGACAAGTTAAGCATTGCTTTAAAGAAAAAAAGAAGGAAAAAAAGGGTTAATTAGTTTTTTACCCTATCGGCGACCAACTTGGTGTGATACGTGACTTGATTGACTCGCAGTACCTTCTCCACCCATGGTTAAGTCAAGATCCTTCTTCACTCAAGACTTTGTTGCTATCCCTAGCAATTTCGATGGGGCATGGCAATTATGCATCGTTCAACATGTTACGTCCAATCATCGAGACCGGTACTGATGTGGTTGGAGCGCCTGCTGTCCCTCTCGCGCTCCATATTAAATTGGCGACGATGTGGCTATACCTTATCAAATCCGCTGTTTCCCCAGTTGAGTAAACGATTCAACGCCTACCGACCCAGAAAAGGGCATCCATTCAATGCACACGCTCATCTAAGGAATTAATTGTCCTGTGACTTAGATGCTGCTCGCTCTCTCTCAATTATACTCTGCTTTTGCACGACATTTTACTATGAAATTGGAAAAATGTTAATAAGGTTCCCCAAAGCAATTGCTAACGATCTTTAATTGTACTTTTGAATTGTACATTTTTTTTATATTTGAAGTAGGTGATTTCTGGAAATGTTCACCATTTCAAATTTTAAAAATGCTTGGATACGCCTTTTTCTCGTTTGCAGTACTCTTAACTAGTGCACCTAAAGAACTTGTTGACAAAACCTATTATGATTTTTTATGGGACTATTAAAATATAACTTAATATGTAGTGGATACGGTCATAATTAGAATTAATTTTGTACCATACTTTTTTGACTAAAATTTTTTACCATACTTTACTAAATACTAAGTTTCTAGTTGGTACATCTGACATAGAGGTTTCAAATTTAAATTCTTGGGTATCCTTTTTACCCACCTATGAGCTTCATTCTTTATATACACCTTAACACCTTCATCATTGAATCGATTTCCTCATAATAAGAAGCATTTTTAGATATCAATATATTTTGATGTGGATGCGATTGCTGAGAAATTTTCTGGAACATTCAAATAAGTTTAACATAGTCAATGAGTTCGAGACAAGCGATTCAATGAAGATTTATGTGATTTTTCAACAAGATATCGAGATGTGATGGATATTTTATAGTATAAATTCATATATAGTTTTACATCTTCTTTGTCTTGATTATTTAGTTTAGGTTTTTTTTTTCCTTAAAGGGATATTGATTTGCTACTATTTTGAATTAGGGATTCGATATTTTGTCCTTTTTAGGGGTTTTACGCTTTTTTCTACTATAAAAAAGTGCTATGTATCGAGAATAGATAGCTTCTTCATCGTTAATCTGTATACATTATAGAGAGAACATTTTTTCTTGTGTTTGGAGATTCAGTTTTCTCTAAATTAGTATTAACCACATTTTCACTGCACCGTATACTTCTCGTCGTATTGTGATAGCAAGCACGCAAGTACACAGCAATTTCAGGACGTGTACTTTCCACTTAAACTATGTGAGGCCACACCTTCTTACACCCATTTCGTTCTTTCATGTAGATTGTTTCTCAACAACATTTTATCTGCGGAGCTCGCTTTGCATATATTCAAATCTATGTCATCAAATCGATTCCCTCTCAAGAGGAAACATGAAGGTCATCATATGATAACTCAAACTTCGGGAGTAGATTATTATTCTTATAATCCCAAAACGTGTACTTTCCACTTAACCTATGTGAGGCCCTCATCATCCAATGATTGCCACAAACTAGTTCGACACATGAACACTCAACAGGCGTTTGACCTAAATTAATCTTAGAGAAAATTCTAAATAAAAGCTTAAACAGAACCGTTTTTTCAAAAGATGGTTTATAGTGGACCTCGAGGGCCAACTTAGTTTCAAAGAAAGATTTAAGCTCATTGGCCTATCAAATCTTATATAATGCTAGGGGTATTTTTGTTGATGGTTATATTTTAAAATTTTCTTTCATTTTTTCTTCTTCTCTCTTATTCTTTTTAAATTATTTTCTTTTCTTTCTTTCTTTCTTTCATCTTCCTCACACCTCCTTCTTGGCCCTACATCACGTCCATCTTAATTTACAACCACTTAATGGTTGATACATAAGTGGAGATCCAACGACTGAAAACTTATAAAACCTTCTAATCACCAAAGACACTGAAATTACAAACACTCAAAACCCGAGTAAAAAAATTCTCAATCTCTCTCTCATCTCCACAAACCAACTGCTATCACCTTCAGCCGCTCTTCAATTTATACTTTCTTAGGAATGCTCTGATGGTCTGGGTTATCCGATTCATGACATTCATAGATGCAGTTTGCATTAAGGTGGAATATGTGGTTTTTTGAGAGGGTCCCAATTGTGCTGTGCATGCTTGTTGTCTACTCATAGAACCAATCAACACACATCAAACTTGTAATGTGATCAAAATCATCAAAAACCCCATAAATTTAGAATTATAAACATGAATAAATAATGCAATTGTTGATATTTAGAGGTGATTTATCAATTTTTGAAAAGAATCAAGATGTAGAAATGGCGGAAATAACAATTCTGGTGGCAGAGGAGTGGGAGAGGAGGATGAAGCTGAAGGTTGAAGAAGGAGGTGTAAATGATTGAAGGGAATGAAGATGAAAATCCGGCCACAAAAATCTCAAATAAATCCAGTCTCGTTGACGAGATTGACGAGAGCTTGCTCGTGGACGAATCTGAGTTTGAAGGGATCGAAGAGAAAAATCCGACCACAAAAACCTCTAATAAATCTAATTTCATTGTCGAGACCAGGGAGAGCTTGCTCGAGGACGAATATACGTTTAATCATAGAGGACGACAAGCTAATGGCTTACACTTTTGAGCTTCATCTTTCACCGCTGCCATGCTTGACCATGAGCATGAGATCAAGGTCTCAAATCAAGCACGAGCGTTAGATCTCAGATTACTCATGCTCGATCTAGGGTTATGATCAGTTTGAAGGGATCAAAGTGTTGGAATATAATATATTGGAGGAAATGTATGTAACACTGTCTGTAATAACTAGGAAAATAAAAACTTAGAGAAAGTAGTAACAACTTTAATCATGACAAATTGAATGAGGACCCAAATGCAAGTGAAGAGTACATCAATGCAAACCCGATAGAGACTAGCAAAATTACTATAAAATTATAATAAAATTGAATAGGAGGTGAGATATGGTCAACAAAATTTCTTTAAGGTGATTAGTTTCTATCAACGGTCCTAAGCAGCTCCATGAAAGCATCTCTATGAACTATGCCTTGTAAGATAAAACACCTTGAACCCGTTTGAATTAGTATTGTACAACTAGAACTCTATCGAATACTTTTCAAAATCAGCACACTTAGAGAAAATTGAAGTAAAGAGATGAGAATTTTTGTTGTTGTATGAATAAAGAATAGTTCAAGTTAATTTATAGAGTTTGAGAAGTCACGTACTAAAAAGATACATAAACTCAAGAGATGTGAATTCAGCACACTTAGAGAAAATTGAAGTGAAGATATGAGAGTTTTTGTTTTTGAATGAATAAAGAATAGTTCAAATCAATTTATAGAGTTTGAGAAATCATGTATTGAAAAGATACATAAATTCAAGAGATATAGAATTCAAGAGAGATATGGACTCAAAAGATATACAAATAAAAGAGATATATGAATTCAAGAGTTGTATGAATAAAAGAGATGTATCTTGTTTTGATCACTTTCATTGATCTATTAACCCAGCATAATTACAACATGAAGAGAACAATCTGGCCACAAGAACCTCTAATAAAGCCAGTGTCATTGTCAAGACCAACAAGAGATCAAGGACAAATTAGAGTTTGAGCATTGAGGACAATAGAGGGGAGGGAGACGAGCTAGTGGCTTACACCTCTAAGCTTTGTCTTCCATCATCACCATGCTTGACCATGAGCATCATGAGATCATGGTCTCAAATCGAGCATGACTATCAGATCCCGAATTGCTTGTGCTCGATTTAGGGCCCAAAAATTGGCTCCATCTGATGAAGAAGGTGCTAGAGTTGCTGTCAGGGCAATGGTGGATGAGGTTGAGGGCATCATGGGGGGAGACAGTAAGGGACTTAGGAGTAGGAGAGAGTAAGATGGAGACGTGAGGAAGACGACGAAAAAAAAGGAGAAAAAAAGAAAAAATAACAAAAAGAAAAAGAGAAAAAGAAAGAATTTTATTTTAAAAAAAAAACATTTGCTGGAAAAATATCCTTGACTATATATAAGATTTGACTTTTAATATACCTTTACCTGAGATTAAGTTGATCATCTCATATACTCATATGAGACAAAATCCATTGTATGACCTCTTTTAAAAAAAATTAACTTTAGGCTCTTATTTAAAATTTTCCCTTAATCTCAGTAATAAGTGTATAATAACTCCTCCACACTATCCATGGCTCTTATTTAAAGCCACCCCTAGACACTCCCCAATCTTCCTCATGCATTGCTAAGACCTATCTCTCTCTGCCTTTTCCCTCCATTTGCTTTTGGAACTCCAAGTTCTCGTCCTTTGTTATTCTTCAGGAAACCCCCTAACCTGAAGAAGACACATAGGAAACCTCCGTGCAAAAATCTCTTCTTTTCTGCAAGAAATGACCGACAACAAGAACAGTTAAGTCCACAAAACCCAGATCAAATAGTCTCATCTCAGTCGAACCTTGAAGCCAAGACTCGGACAGAACATCAAACCACAACCTCCCAAACTTTGCACTTGTCAGTGAGACTCAAGTACGTGAAGCTCGGCTTCCGCTACCTCATCTCCAGCGCTGCGTATTTACTTCTTGTGTCACTCCTTGGCATCTCCTCGGCCCACCTCTCCACCCTTGTGGCCCGAGACCTGGCCCAAATCTGGGACCAACTCAGGTATAGCCTAAGCACTATCGTGCTTTGCTCGACCTTCGTGGTGTTTCTGGTCACGCTCTACTTCACGACCTGATGGTTTTATTTGTATGTTGATGGGCCTAAGTTGGCCCATCTGCCCATGTTGGGCCTAAAAGCCTGGCCCGCTAAATAAGGGCCCATGTATGAAGAGGTCTTACGTTGAGAGGTTATGACTTTTGGGGGAACGTATTACGTTGAAGAGTTACGTCTCTTGGAGGAAACGTATTTAAGAGAGAAAAGAAAAGAGAAACGTACCTTTTCAACGTACGTCAGTCTCTCTCTCTCTCAAAATAAGAAAACAGAAAAGAATACGCTCTGTTTCTCCCTCTAATAGCAACAGCACGCTCCTCGGTAGAACGGGATCAGTTTTTTCTTCCGCAAATCAACGTTGATGTTTAATCTGTGGACAATAAGGTACGCTCGATTCCGTGGTGTGTCTTTGATCGGTGATACATATTCTTCCTGGGCTCGTCTTCCGCATTCATTTTAGGGGTTCGATTTCGTGTCGAATCCGTTTTAGGGAATCAATAATTCCCTACATTGGTATAAGAACTGTAATTAATGTTTACTGATCCCCTTTTTTATGATATTGAATTTCTTTTTATTGAAATTTCGAGAAAAGTGCTGCCGGTCGATCGGAGATGAAAAAAATCCCAACACCCAATTTTGTATGCCCCATTTTTTGTTTTTCTGTAAGTCAATTTTTTTTTTCTAAAAGCGTAGGATCAAAGCCCTCGTTGAGACGAGAAAAATGACTGGCGGATCGCCACCAGGGACCGCCAGACGCACCGCCACGAGCGGCCAAAACGAACGGGGGTCATTGCACGCGCCGATTCGGTCCCCCGCAGGCGCGTGCCACGCACATGCCGGCTGACGTCACCCGGCCCGGTCGGTCCGACCCGACCATACGTTGACCTCGACCCGGTTGACTGTTGACCGTTGACCTGACCATTGATTGTTGACTTGATCGTTAACCGTTGACTTTGACCGTTAACAAAAAAAGAAAAAAGGAATGTGTTTCTTTTTCCAATTAAGTCTATGTGGATTATATGTAATCCCTTATTTGTTATGTATTTGTTACAGGAATAATGCCTCCCCTTAGGTTGTGTACACCTATTTGCGCAATTACCGATGAACAAAAGGAAATGTTTTCTAAGTTGATAGCTGAGTTGACTGATCATCGATGGGAGAATGTTGACTTAATTGATCACGTTCTTGAAGTAAACGGGAAAATACAAAAGGTCATATGGAATGGTCGTCCCATGCCACAGTCTGAGATTGTGCGATTTTTCATGAACACTCTTCCACAAGAATGGCAAGGAGTGTTGAATCGCTTATGGGAAGTCAACAGAGCTGCTTCGTATAGGAGAATTGTGATGACTTTTATAGATGATTAATACTGGATTGTTACAAGGGAAAATATCAAGAAATTGAACAAAAGAGGATCTTTCCCAGTTCGTATATTGACTTGGTGTTAGATATTTTGGCTGGTCTTTTTTTGGTGTGCTTTGTGGACATCTTATGCAATGTTTTCTACCTAGTTGTTGTTGGTGTGGCAACTGATATGTTAGTTGTTTGATATCAAATACTATTTGCTTTATGTTATTATTAACTGTTGTGGGTAGTTCATTGAAATTTTTGTAATTTCAAAGAATTTATTTTGCATAGAATGTTATATTAATAATAACTCTAAGTTAGGATTATGGATGATGATTGGAAACATAGTGACCTCTTGATTCTAAAATCTAATTTGAAATTATTCATTAATATGATGGTTTTATGCAAAATAGATGCATAAATGATAGGCATTAATAATTCGTGCATATGTGTCTAATATGTTCAGATCGATGACTTTAGCAACTAAGAACACAATTGCTGATTTGAACAAAGAAGACAAAATGAACGGTGAGAATTATGAAATATTGAATATGAAAATTCAATATGTGCTTGAAAAGTAAGAAGCACTAGAAGCTCTTGACCATGTTATGGAAGAAATTGAAGATGCTATGTGGCATCTTGAGGTAGCAGAGGATTGCCTCAAGGCATTTGAGAAGGAAACATATATTTGCTATATTGCTTCCAGCTTAGAAGAAGCTTCGAGCTCTAAGCGCAAGCGTATTGATTCGTTCAATATGTGGAAATGTAAGGGATCAAGTCCTTTTTGCAAGAAACCAAAAGCTGACCAACATAGGAGAGGAAAACGTTATCGAGTGAAGAGTATTTCAAGGGTGAAGTATTACAACTGTGACTAGAAGGGTCACTACGCTTGCGATTGTCACGAGTCAAATAAGGTACTTACCCCTTGTACTCTTAAGAATTCTGCTAATGTGTCAAGTTCTGTATTCTTAACTGAATCTAATCCTTTGTGGACTATAGATTTGGGAGCAACAGACTGTGTAGTGAAGGATAGAGAATCCTTTGTGGAATTTCGTCGAGTACCGACTGGAACTAAGTTGATCTATGTAGGAAATAACTCCAAAGCTGAAGTTAAAGGGATTGGCACCTGCCAATTGAACATGTGTGATGGACGCACCTTGTTCCTACATGATGTTTTATATGCTTCGGAGATTCGTCAAAATTTAGTGTCTATTTTGATGTTGGTTAAGTTTGGTTTTAGTGTGAACTCCCATAATAGAGTTGTAGATTTGTATTTGGATACAAACTACTATGGTTGTAGTCATTTTCTAGATGGTTTTATTGTACTAAATGTTGACTATAGTAATGCCAATATTTGTTATTCCATTTTCACGTCTCCTAATTCATATGATAATGATGTGAGTGTATGGCATGCTAGACTTAGTCACATTGGCCAACAACGTATGAATAGCCTAGCCAAAGATGGCTTGTTAGGCAATATTGAAAAAGTCGATTTGTCCATATGTGAGCATTGCCTAGTAAGGAAAATAACATGAAAACCATTTGGAAAAGGTAAAAGAGCTGAATTTCCTTTGCAATTAATCCATTATGACGTTTGTGGTCCGATGAATGTAAGAGGAAGGCATGGGGCTGTTTATTTCAACACATTTATAGATGATTATACTCGATTCGGACATGTCTATTTGATTTCTTATAAATCTGAAGCATTGAGTTGTTTCAAAAGATTTATGAACTTGGTAGAAAATCAATTAGATAAGAAAATAAAATTATTGAGATTCGATCGAGGTCGAGAATATTTATCTGATGAGTTCAGAAAATTATGTGATGAAAAATGAATAGAAAGACAGTTGTCTATTCCATATACTCCTCAACAAAATGGTGTTGCGGAAAGAAGAAACAGAACCCTACTAGAAATGGTTAGGTACATGATGGTGCATGCTAACTTACCTATCACTTTTTGGAGTGATGCGTTGTTAACTGCTGCCTATATACTTAACCGGGTGCCTTTCAAATTAGTTACTTCCACTCCATATGAGTTATGGACAGGTAGAAAACGAGACTTAAGTTTTCTTAAGCCATGGGGTTATGTTGCCTATACTCATGAGCCCTCTTACAATTTTGGGAAATTGGGTCCCAGAGGAAAGAAGATTATTTTCATAAGATACTCCGAACACTTGAAAGGGTATGTGTTCATAGGTGAGCAGGAAAGTGGGAGTATAACTGAATTTGAATTACGGGATGTCACATTCTTAGAGAATGAATTTCCTAAAAATGGCGAAATAGGTGAAGATTACTCACTATTTGAAACCTTGGATCAAGATAATGATATTAGTGGAGTTCGTCCAAGTGGGAGTAACATGAGAAGTGATGAATTTAATTCAACCCACTCTCAATTACAACCACATGATGAGATGATATCGTCATTATCTAATTTGAGTGGGAGCATGATGGAGAATGATGTGCAAAGTGTACAATCTCCCATAAGGCGAACAAGTCGTAAAAGTATTCACCGTCAACGTTTTAACATTGAAGGGGAAACTTTCATGGTTGCTCTACAAGATGAAGATGAGCCAAGAAATTTTAATGAGGCTCTAAATTGTCTTAATAAGGAAAAATGGATTCATGCAATGGAAGAGGAGATGGAGTCAATGAAGTCAAACCAAGTTTGGGAACTGGTTGATCTTCCAAAAGGACACAAAGCTATTGGGAACAAGTGGGTTATCAAAATAAAGCGTAAAGCTGATGACTCGATAGAAAGGCATAAGGCTCGCCTTGTGGCGAAATGGTATAATCAACAGGAAAGAATTGATTATGAAGAAATATTATCTCCTGAGTGAGATTTACCTCGATTCACATTATTCTGACAATAGTGGCCAGTATGGATCTTGAGTTACATCAAATGGATGTAAAGACTGCTTTCCTCAATGGAGAATTAGAGGAAGAAATATATATGAAACAACCTGCTAGTTTCATTATAGAAGGCCAAGAAGGAAAGATATGTCGACTTTTTAGATCGATATACGGCTTTAAGCAGTCATCGAGACAATGGTATATACGTTTTCATAGTGCCATAATGGCATATGATTTTACAATGATAATGAGGATCATTGTGTATATATCAAAAGTTCAAAAGATCAATTTGTGATCATATCATTATATGTTGATGATATACTAATTGCCGGAAGTAATATGGAGTTTGTTAATATTGTGAAGAGTTGGTTATCTTCCAACTTTGAGATGAAATACATGGGTGATGCTGTATACATTCTTGGAGTTAAGATTTCAAGAAATCGTTCGAAGAGATCATTGTCTCTTTCGCAAGAAACATACATAAATAGGGTTCTTGAACGATTTCGTATGCAAGATTGTAAACCCATAAATACTCATATTACAAAAAGCGAAGGATTGAGCCACAGATTGTGTCCAAGGACTCCACAAGAGAAGGAACAAATGCAATATGTTCCTTATACTAGTGATGTTGGGAGCTCGATGTACGCTATGATGTGTACAAGACCTGACATATGTTTTGCAGTTGGAATGGTGAGTAGATACCAATCCAATCTAGGTTAAGCACATTGAAAAGCTGTTAAGAGAATAATGAGGTATCTAAAGGGAACTGCTGATTATATGTTGAGTTATCAAGAAAATGATATGCAACTCGAAGGCTATTCACATGCTGATTGGGGAGGAGATTTAGATGAAAAGAAATCTACCTTTGGATTTGTTTTCTTATTGAATAATGGCGCCATATGTTGGAGCAGTAAGAAACAAACGTGTATAGCCTTGTCCACGATGAAAGCTGAGTTCGTGGCATTATCAACAGCAATACAAGAAGGTGTTTGGCTTAAGAGATTTTTGGATCATTTAGGTATTATTGAGAATGTTGCACACTCATTGTTGGTTAACTGTGATAGCCAAGCAGCAATATAGTACACCAAAGATCCAAAATATCATGTCAAGACTAAACATATAGATACCAAGTATAATTCTGTCAAGAATATAGTTGCATGAAAAGATGTGAACTTACAGTACATGTTACACATATAATGATAGCAAATCCTATGACAAAGCCAATATCTAGAGATGTGTTTTGTGGTTATGTGAAATCTCTAGGATTGCATAGAGGCTGATGTACTGAATATTGTAATTTCCCTAAGTGTTCACATTTGATGAATTTGTGTTTTCATCATTAATGCCTATGAATCTTTGTTTGACCTTTATGCATCTTAATGCTCAGTGCATTACTTTAAGTTGAGAAAGTCTGTCGGACAGATATAAGATTAGCCCACTCACACGGGTAATCACCTCTATTTACTATGTGATAAATAGAGATGAGACGATTTTTAAGCTTATTATTTAGGTGATAATCGAGAGCTCAAGCTTAAAATATATATGTCGCATTGACTAAGTGTTAAGATGATGATATAATATTTACTATGTCCGAAAGTAAAATAACCCACATATTTTACTTTATCTGTCTACGATGCCAGATATGAGTGCTAATAAATTTTGTGTATGAGTAGATATGTGAATTCAAGTTAGACATTGGGTATGTTTGAATTATCATCTGTGTGGTATTAAAGGTGTAGACATACGCTCTATGAGAAATGAGTTAATACTGTAATACGTATTTCATACTACGTATGCATGAGACGACCAATAAGAGTGGCAAAAGTTTGATCTCAACTTTTATGCCACGTGAGACTCTTGAGGAAAAGAGTTCCTCGATTTAGTGCCCTCATGACTTTTACTTATTCTCAAGATTTTTATTTAGTGATTGCTATCTTAGGATGTTGCCAATGATCATGAATTGATTCGTGATGGGACATTCCTAGAAAAGCAAGTTGAACTGAAATTGAGAGTTTGAATGAAAGAGGAAGATCGAATATGGAGAATCACATTCTAAGTTTTGTATTCACTAGTCGACCAATTATGACTGTCTTTGGGATAATCGTAATTGTGAATACAATATATCATTATTTGAAAGGAGATCAAGAGAGAGATAAACGTGATCGATCGATCTAGGGTACCGCAGACTAAATCTACTCAAAGTGTGATGCCCATTATGAGCTGCTATATATTCCTAACAGATGTATGGTAACAGTCTCTCAAAGTATGCTGGTCGCACGGATTATTCACTAGTATGAATGTTGTAGAGAGGTAAAGAGGATCCTGTTCAACCCACCATGTGTGAGTGAGAGATGATAGTTTTATTTGTATGTTGATGGGCCTAAGTTGGCCATTCGCCCATGTTGGGCCTAAAAGCCTAGCCCGCTAAATAAGGGCCCATGTATGAAGAGGTGTTACGTTGAGGGGTTATGACTTTTGAGGGAACGTATTACGTTGAAGAGTTATGTCTCTTGGAGGAGATGTATTTAAGAGAGAAAAGAAAAGAGAGGAACGTACCTTTTCAATGTACGTTAGTCTCTCTCTCTCTCTCTCTCAAAATAAGAAAACATAAAAGAATACGCTCTGTTTTCTCCCCCTAATAGCAACAGCACGCTCCTCGGTAGAACGGGATCAGTTTTTTCTTCCTCAAATCAACGTTGGTGTTTAATCTGTGGACAATAAGGTACGCTCGATTCCGTGGTGTGTCTTTGATCGGTGATACATGTTCTTCCTGGGCTCTTCTTTCGCATTTGTTTTAGGGGTTTGATTTAGTGTCGAATCCGTTTTAGGAAATCAGTAATTCCCTACACGACCTAACCTAGAAATGTCTACCTTGTTGACTTCGCCAGCTACAACGCTGACCTGGCCCAAATATGCACTTGTGAGACCTTCATGGAGCTATCAGAGCTCACGACCGCCTTCACCGAGGAGAACCTCACTTTACAGTGGCAGATCCTTGAGCGGTCTGGGCTTGCTTAGCAAACATATTTTCTTGAGGCCTTACTTCGATTCCCCTCGTCCTCGTGCATGGCAGAATCATGGGCGGAGGCTGAGGCCATTATGTTTGGGCCGTTAACCAGTTGCTGGCCAAGACTAGGTTAAGGCTAGGGGTGTGTAAAAGAACCGCAGCCCACCTAAACTGCTTGGAATCAGTGGTTCTTAGGGAAACCGGTTTGGTTTCCAGTTCTAATTTATAGGGGCCGGTGGGTACTAATCCGGTTCCCGATTCTATGGGTGGATCCACCCATCTGCCCACCCAGACCGGACTGATTTTATTATAATAATATATTATTTTTTAATATTATTTTTTTAAATTACCAAATTTGAAATTTAGGGCTCCAATCTCTTAGTTCACCGCTCTCCTGCTGGGCTACTCCATCTGGTCTCTCTCAGTTTGAACTCTCCCCCCGCTCTTTCTACCTCTCCAATTCACCTCTAAATATGCTCATCTCCCTTCAAGTCCTAGTTCGGAAGTAGCTGGCTTGGCAAAACGGTGATCGATTCTCCTTTCCTCCCTTGAACTTGAACTCTTTCTCCACGCCGTAGCCATCCTCTTCGCCACCTCTTCATTCATTGTCACCGTCATCCTCGTTGTTGCTGGGCTCATCCACTTACTTCTATGTCGCCGATGTTGGGTGATAAGCTTCATGTTAGCTTGGAGCTCATCCGCCTTTCCCTTTCGCTGGTGGTTTTGTTGCTTGGGGTTTAGCAATCTGGCAATGTTTCCTCGATTCTATTGCGGGGCTTCTTTTGTCAAACTGTTTGCTTATGCTTTTGTGTTTGTTCAAGTTCACACGAACGTTGTTGTTTCGTAAATCAATGGTGGGTTTTTATCTTTAGCAGCTTTGAGATGTAGATAGTACATAAGAGAGAGAGAGAGAGAGAGAGAGAGAGAGAGAGAGAGAGAGAGAGAGAGAGAGAGAGAGAGAGAGAGAGAGACTCATTTCCTTTTTGAGTTGGTCTTTGTTGTTTCGTATGGAGCTTGACTTTGGCTCAAGTTTGATGTATGAAGAGTTGTTTTCTCCATCGTTTCATGGGTGATCTGGCACTCATCTTTTGCTGAGACTGGTTCCAAGTATCCACCTGGGAATCGAACCAAACTAGTGTCCGGTTCCCGGGTGGATCCATGCAATTAACTGGCAGTTCCCAATTCTAATTTTTCAAAACTAATCCTTAACGAGCGGTTCCTAGTTCTAGGCTGGGAATCGCCCACCTGGACCATGCATACCTCTAGTCAAGGGCAAGGACAAAGGGATCCTCATTGTGAACTATAGCTTATTCAACCCGACTCCATCATTATCGGCAATGATCATGAACCACTACAAGCTTCAAGTGAATTTCTTAGGCTACAATCTTTGTGGCTTAGGTTGTGGTGCTAGTTTGATTTCTATCGACCTTGTTAAGAAGTTATAACAAGTTTGGTCTTTCTTCTCCTCTCTTTTTCTATTCTTTAGAGTATAAGTTTGATAATAAGAACTTTTTATAAACAGCACCCTCAGCGCCATCCAAGCAAACAAGGAATGAAAACTCTCATCGTCAAAGGAATTTCTAAATATAAGTTGGGCAATGTTGACACCTAAATTTTAATTAGATTTTTAAGCCTTAATCTCTCTTTTAATCCTTATAATAAATAACAAAAAAAAAAAAAAAAAAAAAAAAAAACAGCAACAGGCCACTAGGGGGCTGGGCTTTTGCACCTAGCCCCATTTTCTTTCCCTTTTTCTCCCTTTGCGCGGGCCCAGGCCAAGCCCTTTTTTCCCTAGATCTAGCCCAGCTTCTTTCTTCCTTCTTCTTGTTCCTTCTTCTATATCCTCACTCCTTCCTTCTCCGCTTCTGTAGGCCACTCGCAGCGACGACGACGCGCTCAAGGACAACTTACGACAAATAGGGGAAGAGTAGATTTGTAGTAGACAAGACGCGCAAGTGGGGCGGCCGAGGAGATGCTGGTTTGGCAACACCTAGGGTTGATCGGCGTGTGAGGGCTGGTGGTTGAACCTCTGTTGACTGGCCTCGTCCTTGCCTATAAAAAGGGGGGCACCGCCTCCGTTGATGAACACATAGAAGCCAACGAGCTCAGAGAGATCCCTTGAGAGACTTCAGGGGAACTCAAAGTGCAAGCAAGGAAAAGAGGGCTTGTGAGCTTAAATGACCTCCCACTAAGAGACATTAAGGGAGGCCAATGGCAAGCGAACCTGGAGAGAGAAGGGAGACTGGAGGAAGGCCCGAGCGAGATCTTCTTGAGGAGTCTAGATCCAAAGATCAGATTTGAAGATCAGAGAGTGAGGGGCGGCAGAAGGGCTAGATTTGACCCTGCTGGATTAGATCTAGGAGTCGCCGTCGCCTGCCACTGCAATTTCACCAACCCCGACAACCTCTAGCCGGCATCCCCAAAGACGATGAGCGTCCCCTGACCTCCTGCTTGTTGTCCCGCTACCGAGTAGGCCAAGCTCGTGATCGCCTGGCTTACGCAAGCTCCGCCTGCCCACTGCCCTCACAACCCTGAGTCACCGTGGGATCCAACTTTGTTGCAGCACAGCCTAACGCCACTGATGTCATTACGTTAAGCCTAACGTTGACGTTGTTCGACCCTTATGCCGACCTTGGTAACACCAGGCCATTGTTGCTCACCTCGACACCCCCCCTCAGTCACCAGTGCCATGCCACCACAACCCATTCCTGCAAACCCCAACGACGCCCCCTCCTTGGAAACCCTAGCCACCACCATCGCCTGTCGCATTGTTGCCATCAACCCTTCTAGCGTTCGCCACGTTGCCATCGTTAGGTCGACAACGATCTAATCGTCCCTCCTTGGCGCCACGAAGAAGCATTGGAGGAGAGAGTTGCAAAATTAGCTCGAGTCGAGTCGGACGCGGGTCATCGTCCGAGTAGGGATCCGTTCAGGTGTGGACCGAGTAGGGTTTCGGTTGGTCAGGGCCAACTGAGCCCGCTCGCACATGGGCTACTTGCATGGGCTTAGGAGTGGGCGGCCCTCTTTTTTTTTTTTTTTTTTTTTTTTTTTTAATTTCATGGGCCTTGATTAAAACATCCAAAAGAAAAGGAATCCTGGGCTTGGCCTGCATTTTAGGCCTGCCTAAGATTGCTGCCGCCAATCTAGGTCAGACCCAACTAGGGACGACACTGTTTACTTTTATATTATAATAAAAAATATCTGTAAAAAAAAAAAAAATTTATTTTCCAGAAAATAAAAAATATCTTATATTTTCCCAAAAAAAATGCCAAAAAAGTTAGAAAAAGCCAAAAATGACCAAAGAAAAATCCAAAAATGTTTTTCATCCACAAATGCATGGAAAACCCCTCAAAAATCTAAAAAGTCTTAGGGTTTAAATAAGATTAGGTACCAAAAGGGCATTAGTGATTAACTAGTGTAATCAAATCCTTGAATCGAGTTTCTCTGGTTGTGCAGGAGTGAGTATTACTCCCAATATTTCGCTTGGGTTTCTAATCAACCCACCCCAAATTAATTAGTGGCAACTCCGTTTTAAAATTAACTTACAGGTTAAAAAGTTGGATTATTAAGTCGTGAATTGGTGGACTTGAGAGAGTTCGGGTTAAGCTTAATAGACTTAGCCAAACCATTAGCCTCCACTGGCGCCTGCCTTGATCGAGCACCGAAAAAAGAGGTCGCAACAGCTTGGCGACTCCGCCGGGGACATTTTGAGGACTTATGCCATTTTATCTTGTTTAAGCAACCTCACTGACTTGTTTTTGTTTTTCTTTATGTAGGGTTAGTAGCTTATAGTTTTTTTTTTTTTATTCCGTGAAAATAAAATATTTTGTGAGCATAAACTGTTGTACATGCTTTACTGTTTTATCACTACAAATGACACACACAACCCGGCCGTCGGACTTGGGTTGCCATAAGATATTTAGGATGGTGTTAAGAAAGATATGGCATCGAATGCGAGACTATGATGTAGAGGTTGCCTTTTTTCTCCCTCAATTTCTTTAGTCGAGGTTAAGGGGGTATGATGTCAATGCGAGACTATGATAGGTAGACTCCCCCTTAATTTCTCTAAACCTTCTTGGTTAGAAATCGAGCCGCACATATCATGTGTATGTCTATGTGACTGTCATCAATTTTCTCGTGTGAAGTTTTTTTTTTTTGTGTACTTTGCCATTCACTTACCTTATTGTATATATTAAGCAGTCCATGATTAGTCTAGGATTTGATACAATGGTTATTTAAATTTGGAAGTAATTGTCATAAAGTCTTAAAAAATTAAAAACAAAACAAAACTTTGGCAAATGAAATTACTTTCAATTGGTGTTTTTTCCTCAAGCATGTTGCAAACTTCTTTTCCACAAGAATTTTCATTTGCTTCAAAAAGGGATAGAAGTCTTTTTCAAAATTTGTTGCAATTCTTGCTTTCTTCGCCTTTCAAATTGAATAACTTTTTAGTCTATACTAACATGTCACATGCCTTTTTTCAATACATGCTTAGGAAATCCTCTACATGTACAAAATTTTCATAAATAAACAAAAGGGTAAGATTAGGTCGTCATCATGGACCGACTCGCTATTTATGCCTTGTATTTACACATGCTTGTTTATTCATAGCTAGGGTAATCATGGAACGTCAACGTTCACTGATCCAGACTCGTTCAAAAGCAAGAACAAGAATAGCCGAAGAGAACGTACCAAGCCGTGTCATGGTCATGGAAAGCGAAATGAAGCAAGTTTTCAATGTGCTTCAACAACTCTTAAAGCAAATAGACTAAATCTAGGGCAAACTTACTCCAACTCTGGCCTCATCCGAGGTATTGTTACAATCATCCACTAGAGGTGATCAAGATAGAGATATCGACGATAACATGCTCAAATCAAATGATGATTTACACCATACCGCGATTGAGAAAGCTAAACTAGACAGTTTGTTTAAAACTGAGCATGACAAACGTCTCAAAAAGCTTAAGGAGAGGTTGAAACAACTACAAGGCCTCCAAGATCCTACTTTGACGGACCTCTCCATTTATTCTAAGGTTAAAATGCTGGAAAAATTCTAAGTGCCTGAGTTTGAGAAATACAATGGCATGACTTGCCCAAGGGCTCATTTGCAAATGTACTTGGTTCAAATGACCCAATACGTTAATAATGCACCATTAATGATCCATTTGTTCCAATCAAGTCTAGTAGGCTCTACCTTGAGGTGGTACATCACGAAGAACATGAACCTCCTCGAAACATGGAGTGAAGTGAGTGAGGCATTCCTCAAATAGTATAAGTTCATAATGAACATTACCCCTTCTTGTGAGGATCTTGAGCGTATTGAAAAGAAAAAGCATGAATTGTTCAAAGAATATGCTATTAGATGGAGGAATTTGGTAGCCCAAATCAGTCCTGAACCAATCAATTTTGAGCGGAGAAAGATGTTTATCAAAACCCTCCCGTACGAGTACTGCAATCGAATCATAACCACAATCATTGAATAGTTTAATAAACTCATTCTAGTAGGGGAGCAAATCGAGATAGGGTTGAGGGATGGTTCTTTCACTAAACCTATACCTGCGAGCAAGAGACTCAACATGAAGAAAGAACCCCTGGTGGATGTTAATGTGACCTACACCGCAAACACTAGTCATCCCCCGTCCATTCAGATAAGCACAAGACAACAACAAACCACCAACCGTCAGCCGTTCCAGTGTTACAGCAATAGGAGACAATTTACTCCGCTTCCTAGATCTCCATCATAGGTACTGGCAATCCTCTAGAAGAAGAACCTCTTTTCGATCGAGCCAAAACGACCCAACGTCAAAAGCTTTTCCAACTACGACCCATCGAAGATATGGAACTATCACATGGGATAAGTGGGGCACTCGATCGATGAGTGCTTTTCCCTTAGGAATCGAATCCAGAACTTGTTAGACACTAAAGCTTTCTCATTCCAAAGCACTGAACCAAATGTCCAGAGCAATTTGCTCCTTGACCACACCGACAAAGTAAACGCGGTATTCAGTTCTGAAGTCAGTTAGATAAGAAACGTCAAGGCACATATCACTGACATTTATCAAGGGCTAGTAGAGGCTGGGTATTGTTCAGGCAATGAAGTGTCACCCTTAGCAACAAAGAAAGAAGGGCTAGATGACATGACCGCTATGTTTGGAGACCTTTTCGTAGGTGCCATTGAGGAGGAACAACTAGAAGAAATGGGCGATGATTTCTCGTTCACCTAGCTTTAATGTCAAGTCGATGAACTAAGCGGGACAGTACACCACTTAACGGAAAATTCTGCTCAAGCTGCTTGTGCATTCCGCTCTCATCGCAATGAAGAGTTAGCGGCCAAAATAAATGAAGAAGACCCTATTGACACGATCTGGCAAGAGGATTGACTACCCTAGTCCTCAAGCAACATGCAGCCATATTCGCCTCCTCCTAAATTGATGGCCACTATTTTCCCCATCCTCCTAGAGTAAGGAATGATCTCTAAGGAACTGAGACGCCCTGCCTCCGAATACTTCCCTGATTATGATCCATCCAAGTATTATGACTACCATTTGGGGGAGTTGAGGCACTCATTAAATGACTATATTGTTTTGAAAAACAAGGTTCAGGATCTTTTGGATGCTGGGGTATTCACGTTTCGCTCTCCATGGCTATGTTATGGCAAAGATGATCTCCTCGCGGTATTGAGCACCCGTACCATGTTCCCTGAACATGCTAAGGAGACGCGTAGAGGAAAGGCAATCATAGACACTTTGGACCAATCGAGTGGTAAATTCGACTAATATGTCAACTATTCAATCTCCCAAGGTTTCTGTGACCATTATCAGAGCATCGTCCCTACTGGATGGGGAGGCTTGGATGATATGAAATTCACAAAGCTAGGAGCACAAGGAGGCACAATTTGTGACTGGTATGAAGGATCAACAGGGGAAATGGGTGCAGGCCCGCTCAAGTAGAACCATTTTTAATTTCCTTGCATATTCCCCTACGTGGGAACCTATACATCTTTCTAGCTTGTTTTGTTTTCAACATCAATTCCGCTTGAGGAACTAACTTTTGAAATCACTCTTCCAAAATGTAAATCCACCTATTACTAAATAAAGCTGAAAACATTATGAGGGCATGAAAAGACATACCAAACCAGCCCATTGATGATATCCAGCCGGGAAATGAAAGAAGAAATCTGAGGCCTGGGTTTCCTCATGCTTCCTCCCCCCAAAGAAATATACTTTTGAAAACAAAAAATATTTCACTACCAAAAGTTTTGTCAACACATGATGTTAAATTTAATCCCGTTTATTTACTTTGTGTCTCAAAATACCATCCCCTTTGACTTAATACGACAGGGGGCATTTGAAAATGGCATGTTATGACACCCTTTCAAGAAAGCAGGGGCAAACAGAAAGGATTATCCCCCTTCTCGTTTGGTGAGGCACCCCTGGTAGCTCTATGCACTCTACCTCGCTCCTACACAACTTCGTCTCAAGCCGAAGCAATATCTTCTTTGCACAACGTGCCTTAACAACTAGATGCTACGATTTCATTAATGGGATTTCTAGCTTCAACAAGCCATGAAACACAAAGAAGAAATTTCCTCTCTTCCTTTGAATTGTCTACTATCAACAAGCAGAAAATCCAGACAGTTGAGAAGTGATTGCCATCAGAAAATTGGAGGCTTTGATTGTCCATCTCAAATTTCATGGAAGCTTGAGATACATAACTTTACCCAATATTGCTAATGTTCATATAAGATAGAAGAAACATTTCACATAAGAAAGGCGTTGAAGATGAATCGACGACCATCAATCTTGCACACTTGGCCACTAATGAGGAAGGCCCATTAAAGGAGACGTTGAATTGTGTCGAGACAAAGAGGCCATCATCGACATTCAAATATCCCTAAGAGTCAACAAATACAAACTCTAGAGATGGGTAATTCCGTATCATTTCCAATTCTCCCTCTCTTTGAACTCGCTTTTGACATATTTTCCATATCGGTAGGAAGCATCGGGATTCAAGAGCCAAACTTGATGGTTAGGTTTGGAAAATCAATACTGGCCAAGCTAGTACATGGAAATGACCCGTATCAAATTCACTTGACTTCGTGTAAAAGGACGTGTCATCTAGGAGCCAATTCAGAGAATGATTGACCTAACGAAGCAAGGGACGTATGACTTTGTGTCCATCTCTCACTTCAGGTCCATCCAATCATTTGCAAACTAGTGAAGGGTAAAGTTGTATCGCTTCCAATTATTCAACTCCTGAAAGAGTTCATGCCTAACACATTCCCTCATGTCTGTTACAGGATCTCCTAATCGTCAAAGATGCGGAAAAGGAAACAATGATAGGCATGTCAGACCCTAATAGCTCTCCTAAGTAAAATGGCTTCTCAAGTATTGCCAAAGCAAATGACAGAAACCCTTCTGGCCTTAATTCATACTTAATTTTGGCCCTGTTGATTGATCCATTTTCATCTTCTCTCCTACAGGGGCAAAAACAGAAGCTCTCATTAGATCAATGATCAAATTCACAACCTCGGTTGATCCTTCTTGTGTCATTTCCCTACTTAATAAGGACAACCCATCTACACCCATTTGTGAATAACCCTTTGTGAATAACTCCTTTGATGTTCAAAACTTAACATATTTGTAAATACAATTTTGTTGATAAAGCATTTTGAGCAAATTCAATCATTTGTGCAAAATCTTTCACATTTAAAACGCTCAATGCCTTTTCCAAATGGATTTTGCATGATGATTTTGTCTGCCTAAATCACTTTCCACTAAGGATTATCAGAATAGATACCTAAATGAAGAATACAAGATCGATCGAACATGCTAGATGAGGCACATCAGGACGATGAAAGGCAAGCCATATCCTACATATAGTCCCCCATCTTGTGAGATGAGTGCAGAAGATTCCATGACTACAAGGTAAAGAGTTCTCTCGCGAATGGTACGATAACCAAAATAGTGAAAGGCATTTCATTGCTCACCCCCTTTGAGCCCTTACACTGGTGAAGTTTCTGTCCTACCCCCTATCAAGAACCACCCCACATTGGGGAAAATTGGAGGCGAGACAACATCGCAAGGTGAGAAGAGGGATAGAAATTTTCCTGCTCACACTTGCATCAATCTTGAAATGTCTTTATTGCGTATGAACACTCATGTTAATTTAAGTGCCCTAGAATGACAAAGAGCAATTCTTTCTCTATGCATTTGTATTCATTGTACAACCCAAATGAGTTCGTAATTGTTACCCTCACATTGAGACAAAGCAAGAGTTATTACCATTCAAGCAGCATAACCCCAAAACGCCAACTGAAGATGAAGACTCAAGAGTCTAACAACAGTGTTTTGCTAGAAGTTGCCTGGGCCAGTTCCTAAAACAACAAAAAATTAGGGGCATAAAAAAGCAGTGTATCCAGTAAAAGTAAGGTCAATGCCCATAAATGGAAAATTGGAATAAAAACTAGGGGTATGAAAAAGCAGTGTTCCTGGTAAAAGCAAGGCTGATGCCCCCCAGACAAAAAAATACAGCCAAGAAAAGTTGATGTATGGTTCAATTAATAGAGCCTCCATCTGACAGTGTGAAGAAAGACTAGTGACAAATGCCAAGGCATTTATCAACTCTCACCCTATTACACATGAGTCAAGCTTAAATCGAGTCCCATTGTAAAAGCCTCTTCAGATTAAGGCACTTCAATTAACGTCAAATTTCATATGTTTATAAGCATTGCTCGAAGAAGTACGAGCAAGATTATTCTATCTCTTTTCGCAGGATTCATGACTTGTAAACCTGGAGATGATCGTGAGGCATCTTTTTCACAAAGCCGTGACCTTGATAGCCCCCTTGGATAAGCCGTTGAACAAGCCTACATTATAGTCCCAGCAAAGGCCTCTCACATTGGTAAAATTGTACTGCTTGCGAGAATACTCGGACCCTTGCTAACATGATGATAGTGAGATAGTGTGGTCCTTATAAATCCTGCATCAATGATCAGGATAGCCTTTTCCATGAGAATGAGCGGAAAGTCCTTTCAGACTGAAAGTCCCTCATTCGACATGCTCAAGACATCTACATTCTAAATGAAGGTTGTCTTTCAAAATATTCCCCAATGGAATTCGGATGATGCAAGACTGACAAAATTGTCATGCATTAATCACATTTAAATTCATGAATTTATAGCACATATAATCATGTGTACATACTATGCAAATAGCAGACATACTCTTAGAGATCAAAGATATCGCCAGATAAACATATCCTATCCCCATTTGTCTTTGGGTATCTACCACTATCTAAGTACTCTCTTATCGACAATCGACTTGTTCAAGCTTTCTTCAGAGTTTAGATACTTGTGACTGTCTAGGTATCCCCTTGTCTTTGAGTACCGGCCCCGTTCGGATACTCGCTCTTCTTGAAACTCGGCCTATTCGAGTTGTCCTCATAGTTTGAATGCCCGCAACTGACCAAGTATCCCACTACCTTTGAGCGTCTTCCATTGTCTAGTACCTGCCACCATCCAGGTACTCCATTTTCATGACACTCAACCTACCCGAGTTGTCCTTAAAATTGTATCCTTGAATACTAGTAGCCATTCAAGTATTCCACTACTTCGTGTGCCTGCGGCTACCCAAGTATGTTTCTTATCATCATGACACTTAAACCTGCCAGAATGGTCCCATATCGTATCATTAAATACTTGTGTTCATCCAAGTATTCTAGCACTTTGTACACCTATGGCTATCCAGTTGTTCCGGCCCTTTTGAGTGCCTGCAACCATCCACGTAAGTCTAGTGCCACATTCAAGTTTATAATACCAGGAGGTGGGAGACCTTCATGAATATGCGAGGCACGTCCTCGATATTCCCATTACCAAGAGGTGAGAGACCTTCACGAATATGCTAGGTACGTTCTCAATATTCCCTTTACCAGGAGGTGAGAGACCTTCACGAATAGCCAAGGCACGTCCTCAATATTCCCAACTGCCAGGAGGTAGGAGACCTTCACGAATATCCCAGGTACATCCTCAATATTCCTATTACCAGGAGGTGAGAAACCTTCATGAATATCCCAAGTACATCCTCCATATTCCATCTACCAGGAGAACTTAAAAAATGACCAAGTATTCTCCAAAGTTTATACTTGTGATCATCCATGTACCCTCG